>OY720348.1:60565218-60950218 GCA_963082975.1 Labia minor | reverse complement strand
TCTATCAACTTTTGAGAAATGTAGCTCATCCGGAAGCGGGTCATTACTTATCAAGTTTTCATTTTTTTTCCTCTAAACTGACCGTAATAATAAAGATATACGTTTGATAGTTTTTCCAAATGATTAAAAATTGTATAAAACTGCTATATATAGAATTTCAGTTTGATTGAATGACTGAAAGTACCGGAATTAATTTTTTTAAATTTTTAACACGTTGACTGCAAATCATGAAGTGACGTTGGTCATCATCAAAGAACTAAACACGCGCTGGCGCGTGTTGAGGTGTCCTGTCTCAGATGTCAGTTTAAAATTAAATTTCTCTATTTCTTTTTTAAAGTATATTATTGTTATATTATTTAGGGTGACCATTTTTCGAAAAGGACAAACGGTTTACCTTTTTTTTTTTAGAACCAAATTGAAAACATTTTGAAAAAAGTAGGAAATGTTCAAGAGGTTAGTCCAGAAAACGTTTTACTTTTTTTATTAGAACCAGTGGCGGATTAAATTTCCAGAGCGCCCTAGGCAATCACTTTATCGGCGCCCCTGTATCGGCCATAAATGCCCATCATAATATTATAAATTTTAAAAATTCTGAGCTCGCGCGCCCCTTGTAACTACACGCCCCTAGTTTGCCTTACGGATAACCGCCTCTGATTAGAACCAAAGTGAAAAATTTTTTAAAGAAGTACGAAATGTCTTAAATATTTAATAAACGGGACAATAGGCTGTCCCAAAAACTTTTTTTGGGACGCCGGGACAGAGCACCTAAAATCGGGACGTTTGGTCACCCTATCTATAGACCAAATGCCAGAACCATACCAATGCTGTCTAAAAATTAAAGGGGAAATATCTGAAAAATTGAATCTTTTTTATCTCGAAAAATATAGAAAATTATAAGATGCCCAGATAAATTTCTTATAAAAGTTAATTAGTAATTTCAACAACATTTTCCACCAATTTTGGATGAAAAATATTTTGATTTGTATGATTGAAATTATAAAAGCGACATGAATTCTTTGCAACCAAGTATTATTGTCTGGATCATTAATATCAACCTCAAATTTTAGAACTCATTTTAAGGTAAATTATAATGTTTAATATTTTATTTTAAAAATAAGAATACTTTGAAAAAAATGTTTTAATATTAAAAATTGCTTTTATGTTAAATCGTGTTCACACCAATAGGTTGGATGAATTCGATAAATACATAAAAAATAAAATAACTGCTAAAAGAAAGTGCCCTCGAAATGAAAGAGTGGCATCTACTTCAAAACATATTAAGCAAATAAAGATTTTTGATTTAAACTATAAACAAAAACAAAATAAGTTCGATGAAAACATTATTAAATATATAATTCATGACATGAAACCATTAAACACTGTCGACGATCCACATTTCGTAGATATGATTCATGGTTAGTGGTAATTATAATACAGTGTATATGTTATACTCCTAAATAGATATAATTACATTTAAATTTTATATATTTTTCAATAAAGATTTAGATATGCAAGTTAAAACAAAGCTGGAGTGTCTCCACTCGACTATCTCGCAAATTTGGATTGGATAAAATAACATACATTAATTAAATTAAATTAAATAAATTAAATTATAAATTAAAATTAATAAATAATATTTATTAAACCAGCGCATGTTTGGCTCTTTGTTGATGGCACCACGTCACGTGTTGGCGCGTGAGAATTGCAGTGTTAAAAAATAATTCTGGTACTTTCAGCAAATAAATTAAGCTGAAATTCTAGATATATCAGTTTTATACAATTATTAATCATGTGAAGAATTATCAAACATATATCTTTATTTTTACGGTCACTTTAGAAGAAAAAAAATCAAAACGTTATAGGTAATGACCAACTTCCGGTTGAGCTATTGTTCTTCTTTCCCGGTTGAAAGATTGTTTTCATTTGCGGAGTTCATTTATTCTAAATCAAGGTCCAGATTATCCGACAAAAATTTGGAAAACTTGGTTTTTTTGAAAGGTAATCATAATTACAAAGTCTATACTATTTAATATGTTTATATGTCAAATTTTCTTTTTTTTGTTTTCACTTAGTCTATTATTTATTTTATTATTATATTTATTTATTTATATTTATTATTATAAATTTACAATAAAATATTAGTATGTGGGATTATCATATTATTTACAAAATTCCCTCATGAATATCCTTTTCACATTTTTATAAATAAATGATTTTTAATATCATGATTATTTTTATTATTTTCGATTTTCCAAAGGTATTCTGCAATATAAGTTTAGTTGCCACTTTGCTAACTAAATTTATATAGGGCTACAGAATTACCCCACCAAAAAGAATTTTAAAATCAAGAGAAAATTTATTTGTAATTGGTATTTTCAAAGTATTTTTGAAATACGTAATTGGTATCTTGTATCTCGTTACAGGAGCTGGAAATTAATTTATTTCAAACAGTCGGCCGGTTCTGCGTCCGGCCACAGGTCAACTTATTTTATTTTAACATTGAAACATTTTTCTCCTGCTATATTTCTATTTTCAAATTTTATATTCAAAAATAAATAACTAAAAATAACATAATTATTACTTGAAAAGGAAGGAAATCATTTATTGTTTTTATTTATGAAGAAATAAGAAAAAATTGAATAAGTTTCATGAAATGTAAAATTAATTTTTAATAAATTTAAAAATAATATCCCGGGTAGCGATGTTCATTATAAAATTATTTAATTTTTATTCAAATAACATCTAATTTAATTGAAAATAATATTTAATTCTATTTAAAATAATATTGATTATATTTATAGAATAATTTTTTTATTTTTATATTTATAAACTATATCTTTTTAATACAATATTTAACTTTCTAAAAATTTTAATTATTATTAAACAAATATTTAATTTTATACAAAATAATTTTAATTTAGGGCTCCATAAAAATAAATTAAAAAACACACCAAGCCCCCCACTCGCATTTTCGTCAAATAGTTATTCTTACCAATGTAAGGAGGCGCAAAAAAAGGATGCACTAGTCGTGTCAAGTCAGTCAATGGTGTGTGTTTATTAGGTAAAATATATTTTTGAATTGATAATACATTAATCAATTAAAATGGATCTTTATTCACAAGAAGACACAAAATATCCAATACATATAGGTAATTTTTATATTTATACTTTTTCATCTAAATCAAGAGTGTTTAAACTGCGGACCAAAATGCCTCGCGATTCGGCCCAAACAAAATTATGGAAATTTCGACATTTTTTGTGCGATCATTCGCCTTTTTTTATTGAAAAATTTTCAATTTAACTCTAAAAAAAATGTTAGATGTTTTTCGCGATCAGACTTTGACCATATGTGCGGCCCAGCAAAAACCAAAACCCCTTCGAGCTGCGGCCCAAACACAAATTATGAAAATTTCGCTTTTTTTTGAAAAATTTTCAATTTGTAAAGTAATGTTAATTGTCACTAAAATTATTTTTTTAATATTATTTATAATGATATTATTCCTTAAATAAAATCAAAAAATATTTAGATATATATGTATTGAAATATGTTGATTTAAAATAACGAAAACAATTCTTTTTTAGGTCCTCTATATTCTTGTGTATATTGCCATGTAAATTTCATAAGCCAGGAATTTTTAATTAAACATCTAGAAAAATGTTTTTATAAAATAATATTTTCTATTTTCAAAAATGAGGTAAAACTTAAAAAGGATACAGACAAATATGTAGACAAAAAATGTATAGAAGAAACTGATTCAAACCATAAAGAAGACAGGCGTTGTCAATGTAATTATTATAAAAAGAAATTAAACCAGAAATCAACTAAAAATACACACTTATTAATTGAAACAGGAGCAAAAACTTTTCACTGCAATTATTGTGAAAAGAAATTTAATAAGAAATCAACTTTAAAAAGACATTCATTAATTGATAAAGGAGAAAAATCTTTTGAATGTAATTATTGTAAAAAGAAATATAATGTGAAATCTTCTTTAAAAAGACATTTACGAATTCATTCAGGAGAAAATCCTTTTGAATGTAATTATTGTGAAAAGAAATTTAATCGGAAATCTATTTTAGATAAACATTTATTAATTCATAGACCAGAAAAAACTTTTGAATGTAATTATTGTAAAAGGAAATTTAATCTCAAGGGTACTTTAAAAAGACATTTATTAATTCATACAGGAGAAAAACCTTTTAAATGTGATTATTGTCAAAAGAAATTTAGAATAAGATGTGATTTAGCTAGACATATATTAATTCATACAGGAGAAAAACCATTTGAATGTGATTATTGTCAAAAGAAATTTAGAATAAGATGTGATTTAGCTAGACATATATTAATTCATACAGGAGAAAAACCATTTGAATGTAATTATTGTAAAAAGAAATTTAGACTAAGAGGTGATTTAGCTAATCATATATTAATTCATACAGGAGAAAAACCATTTGAATGTATTTATTGTAAAAAGAAATTTAATCAGAAAACAAATTTAAATACACATAAATTAAAACATAGAAAAGAAAAACCTTTTGAATGAAGTTCTTGTAAAAAGAAATTTATTCAAAAATCACATTTAAATAAACATTTATTAATTCATAATGATTGAAAAATAGGCTTAATAATGACAACAAGATTCACTGTGAATACTGCATATATAATCTAATTATACATTAGTTTTAATCAATAAAAATCTGATTTATTCAATTTAGTATTTATATTAACTATTAACTAATTATTTGGTTCATTAATAAATACATTATTACTAATTATCTATTACATTTAAGAATCCTTTCATTTTATCCATGTTAGTTTATTTATTAATTATTTATATAATATTTCTAATGATTCTTTGGAATTCCAATGACTTCTTCATACTTATAAACAGAAGTTTATTTATTAATAAAACATTTTATAAAATATTTTACTGTTAATAATAATAATAGGATATATCTGTAAAAATGGATACAGGTTGAATAATTAAAAAACACCTCGCACTCTTCATGAATACATCTTCTTATAAGGACATATATATATTCAATAATATATTCATATTTTTTTATAAAATTTATAATTCGAATTATAAAAATATTTAATTTTTATTCAAATAACATTTAATCCTATTCAAAATAATATTTTTTTATATTTATAGAATAATTTTTTTTATTTTTATATTTATAAACTATTTTTACAAGAAATTTAATTTGAAATCTTCTTTAAAAATACATTTACTAATTCATTCAGGAGAAAAACCTTTTGAATGTAAATATTGTAAAAATAAATTTAAATGGAAATCACATTTAGATAACCATTTATTAATACATAATGTTTGAAAAATAGGTTTAATAATGAAACAAACATTTTCTTTAAATATACCTTATATACTTTTTAGAACAAATTGTAGTTTAAATCAATAAAAATCTGATTTTTTTAACTTAGTATTTATAATTACTATTTTATTTGCTCTCTTAATAAACACATTATTACTAATTATCTATTCCATTTAAGAATCCTATCATTTTATTATCCATATGTTAATTTATTTATTATTTATTTATACAAATCTAAAATATGTCTATGATTCTTTCATTTTACTATTCTATAGTAAATAAAAAAGAAACTTTATAAAAATCCTTATTTTAATTCTTACACGAGAAAAGCATTTTTATAACCGATTTCGATGCAATTACATCACAATATTTTTGCATATATCAGTAATTAATTTTTTAAAATTTGATATCTACATGTTGCCTGAGCAAAGAATACAAATCAAAGAATGTTCAACTATAATATTTATATTTATAGTTTTACCGACCAACGATAGTAAGGGAGGTATTGTTTTCACACCAAATTTCACATGTGGAGATTTTTACATATCTCCACGAATCATCCATTTTCTAAACAGAAAAAAGTATTTTTAGCATGTCTGTCCGTCTGTCCGTCCGTATAGATGTGTACAGCCTGAACGACTGAACGGATTTTGATGAAATTTGGTATATTTACTTAATGTATCAGTGGGATGAATTGATCAACTTTTGGTGCAAATCCGGAAACCGGAAGTGGAGGTATTAGCGATCGACGATAGGAAGGGAAGGGTTATTTTCACACCAAATTTCACATGAGGAGATTTTTTACATATCACCACGAATCATGCACTTTGTATTGGTTTTATCCTCGAGAAAAATAATCTTTATTAGTTTTTTCTTGTTTAAAATTATATGACGTCATCCAGCCATTCATGACGTCACAGCCTCGTCTTACATATATATTATAAATAAAATAAAATTAAAAATGTTTATATTTATTATTTATGTATCCATATCTGATTTTTATTGCATTAATAGATATATTAAAATTATTTGAAATAGTTTCTGTAGCTGGAAATTAATTTACTTCAAACCGTCGGTCGGTTCGGACCTGGCCAGATCAACTTATTTCTTAATACGATGAATGCGATTGCCTATTGGCGCAAAGTTTACCAAATCTGGACGTCATTGATGAGGCAATACACGAAGCTCCTTTTCTACAACTAAAAGAGCACGATATGAGGATTTCACTGAAGTTAAGACGGAAAATCCTGTTTCGCATAAAATGTTGCGAACGGCATCCATACTTTTAATACTTTTTTGATAAAATATTATATTCTCCCTTAAAATCTAACCAAAATCTTACTAAAATTGCATACTGGAATTTTTGTTTCAATGAAGAATCAAAAGACAATTCATTCCAATTTTCTTTTACAACACTTGATAAACCAAACTCATCATCTTCTTCGACAATTGGATTCTGTATCCACCCAAATTTTGTGGAATCTAAATCAGTAAAATATTTGGATAAATGCAATACCAAACTATCCAAGTGTTCAACAAACAGATTTTTGTTTGTTTCTATATTAACATAGGATCATAACCGACCGACGGTTTGAAGTAAAATAATTTCCAGCTACAGAAACAATTTCAAATAATTTTAATATATCTATTAATGTAATAAAAAACAGATATGGATACATAAATAAAAATAATAAACATTTTTAATTTTATTTTATTTATAATATATATATGCAAGAGCAGGCTGTGACGTCATGAATGGCTGGATGACGTCATATAATTTTAAATCAAGAAAAAACTAATAAATATGATTTTTCTCGAGGATAAAACCAATACAATGTGCATGATTCGTGGAGATTTGTAAAAAATTTTCTCATTGGAAATTTGGTGTGAAAATAACCCTTCCCTTCCTATCGTCGATCGCTAATACTACCACTTCCGGTTTCCGGATTTGCACCAGAAGTTGATCAATTCATCCCAATGATGCATTAAGTAAATATACCAAATTTCATCAAAATCGGTTGAGCCGTTTAGGCTGTACACATCTATACGGACAGACGGACGGACGGACAGACATCATGCTAAAAATACTTTTTTCTGTTTATAAAATGCATGATTCGTGGAGATATGTAAAAATCTCCACATGTGAAATTTGGTGTGAATACAATACCTCCCTTACTATCGTTGGTCGGTAATAATGTAGTTATATTACAATTATAATCCGATAATTATCCTCTTTTGTTATTGAAAAAATTAAAATAATTTCAAAAGAAATAAATTTATTTTTTAATCATAACAAATATTCTTTGTGAGCATGTCAATCACTTATACTTATATATATATCAATTAATGTTTAATTTTAAATCTTTATTCTTTCTATGTTATATTTTTTGTTACATTATTTCTTTTCTTTATTTCTTATAAAACATCGAATAATTGGATCAATACAAAAATACTTTAGATGTTAAATTATGAATTTGGAAAATCCTAATAATTTTCAATTTTCTACCAACTAAAAGTAAGTTTTTCATAACGAATATTTTTGAATTTTTTATTAAAATATTATATTTCATCAATTTTTTCCCTTAAGTTTTTTCATATTATTTAATTTATTTATTTATTATTTCAATGAAATCTCCACATGTGAAATTTGGTGTGAAAACAATACCTCCCGTACCTCTCCTATCGTTGGTCGGTAAAAATGGAAACATATCAAATTTATATTTTTTTTAAATTTGACTTGCAATTTTTTTTATTTTACCTTTATTTTTTTGAATCCGTAATTGAATTTGTGGTCCTTGCATTAATTTATTTAAACACTTAATTTTCCAAAAATTTCTATCAAATAGTTAAGTTTAACAATAAAAGTGTCATCTCTAAACATATTTGCATCCTCATTATGATTTTCTTGGAGAAAAATTGCAATTTCTTCTTTGAATACAAGTGCCCTTTGAATAACTTTTGCCCAAGATTGCCAGCGTACTTGACAATAATAAAAGTGAGGTGTAATTAATTATTTATTATTCAATAAAACTTTTATCTTTCATTCATAATTCATTTAAAACATCAATTAAATTAAATCGACTAAATTCGGAGTTGGACAGATATGGTTCAGGATAGAGACTGATGTAGGAATTTGTTTGCCAAGGCCAATAATTTGCGAATATTCATGTTCCATATAAAAGATAGGTTTCTTCTAAGGGATGATGATATCGATGATCTATGAAAATTAATAAAAGCGAAACCCCCTTAGAATATATAAATAAACCAAATTAAATTAAATTAATATTACACTTTTGAATGTTAAAAAATATTACAATTGTAGTACTAAAAGTAATCATAAGTAATGTAAGATTATAATTTATAACAAAATTCTTCCAATTTTTTTTTTTCGAAATAAGCAAGTTTAATATAAATATGATAAATAAATTGAAATAATATTTTAGGTATATAAATATATTATTTAAAATAAAGGCTAATAAATATTTAAATGTATTATTTAATGGTAGTTTCCAATTTTATGATTACTTTATTATAAGTAAAATTGTTTGAAAAGAAATATTATGTAAGAGAAAACATTATTTAATCTAAATATATCAATTAGAAAATGTATAGTAAAAATGTGTGAAAATTAGACTAAGAAAATCTGAATACGGTTCTTAACATTAAATTTATTATTTATATTTTTTGATAGGGTAACGGGTAAATGCGCTTGAATTTTCCAACCAGTAGGTGATTATTTATAGTTAGTAATAATTTTAAAACTTTTATCAAAATCCATTATACATAGGTACATTAAATTAAACATTTACCAAACATACAAAAACGTGACTATCTTTTTCAGTTTTCATCGACAAACTACTAATGGCTGATAATGTCAACCTATGAGAAACTTATGTGTATCAACATAACAAAAAAAAATTCGATAATCGAATGTACACAGTCCGCGAAAATTCAAAATTGAAGTGAGTTAGGTAATCGCGTCTCGTATCGATCGAATATGTCCTTTCGTCACCTACCAACCAATCAAGATTAGAATATTTATGATTAAAAACATATCTTATAATGACTATATATTTACTAATTCTATCAATAATTCGCATAAAATTAATGAATTTAAAAACTTTGGCTTTTGTATAGGTATATATACAAAAAATATTTACCTAAATTTTCTTTTTTCATACGTTTCATATTTATTTTACGAACAATCATGATTGTTTTAATAGTGAAATAATCTGTAATGGTTTTAATTATAATCACCACAATCTTTACTATCTCGCCAGAGATAATATTTCGATGTCGTGATAATACAATAATCCTACATTTTCTTATCAGCATTTCGCCTCTATTTTTTAGATCTCTCTATAATAATTAATAATAAAAATGAAAATCTCATCTCTCATTTTTAAATAATTAAAATAAGAAAGATAGAAATAAAAAAAGAATATATCTTATTAATTTAAATATAATAATAAAAATGAGAGATGAGATTTTTATTTTTCTAGCATGTTTTATTCAAAAATATAATCGTATAGATTAATATATGTAAAGTAGAAATTTAAATTAAAAATTAAATATAATGGTTTTTTTTCATGAATTTTAAAAATAAAAACGAAATAGTCTTAATCTAATACTATTAGTCTCATTTGAACCTTTCTTTTCTTAACTTTTTTTTTTTTTTGTATCAGTTTGAAACTTTTATCAAATTAAGTGTCTATGAAATAATAAAAATGAAAATCTCATCTTTCATTTTTATTAATTTTCTAATTTTTCTTCATCTTGTTTTTATACTACATGATATATATGGTATTTTAGTCTTTCCTATATTCTATTTACCTAGATGTATATTCTTACTATTTATTTTTCTTTGAATATATAGTTCAATTATTAGATGACCTATATCTATTATTTTGGTATTTTCTCTTTCTATTTCTATTTGCATCTATTTTCTTTATATTGGTATATACATTATACCCTGAAGGAATTGGAAGTTTAAAAAAATGAAAAAACCTTTGTTCAAAGATAAGAACCTAGATAAGATTGAACGATAGATAATGAAATTAATTAAATCATATCTAAGAGCAATTTTAATAAATTGAAAAAAAGGGTGTTTTTCTAAGAAAAAACGTATTTAGGGGTGAGTTAGAGCAAAATGGATGAAATTTTTATCCCCCCTATTGAGTACACCCCACGTCAGAAATATCAGTTAAAACAATATCCAATGATCAAAAATAGGGGTTGATTGTTATAAAATTTCATAAGATTTTTTCATAGAAAAAGTCATTTTTTACTTTGCCCCTTGGAGTTAGGCAATTAGTCCTACGGCTGCACGCGCGCATTTACCACCCACTTTCCACCCGCTTTTCATATTTATCCTTATAATTTCTATATTTTTCATCCGATTTCAACCCAATTTCATTTCTAATTATTAAATATTATTCTTTATCGCATTTCTCTATTTCAGTTTCATTTACTTATATATATTATAAATTTCAATATATTATTAATCTTATTGATCACCTTTCTTCTGATTCTCTGTTGTCTCAGCATCTTATGAGTCTTTTCTTTCTAGCATCTTTTCTTTTTTACATCAATTAATTTAGTATATATTAATAATAAAAACGTATATCTCATCTTTAAATATAATATAAATAAATAATATAATTAAATAGTCTTAATCTAATACTATTAGTCTCATTTGAACCTGAAAACAAAAGACTTATTATAAAATTACTAGATGATTGTGAAATTTTCCAATTTGACTATTATTTAAATATAAAATAAATAAAAATATTACTCAAATTCTAAAAATTTTTTATTAATAATACATTAATTGCTAATTTCATAAAAATTATGAAGCGAAGACTATTTTTTTCAAAATGGAAACGAGTAAAAATCCCTAAAGGAAAAAATCCATAAAATTCAAAAATCCCTAAAAAGATAAATCCCTAAGACCGAAAATCCCTAAATAAAAATATCATTGAAAAAATCCCTAAAAGAAAAAATTACTAAAAACAAAATTTTTCATTTTTGTATTAATTTTAATTGTGATTAAGAAAATTAAATCACAAGGTGAGCATGACACCCAGTTGCCTGAGACACGACCTCCCAAGGAGGTAAACAGGCCTGGACCGAAAGAAGGGAAAAATAGGTCAAAAAATACATAGAGGCCACACACGTGATTTTTCCAAAAAATAGGGGGTGTCAAATTCGTATGTTATATAAAGGGAATTTACTCAAATTTCGTTTATTAGCATACGTTTTAATAGCTTAATGATTCCAAATACAAAATACACCATTTGCACCGTATATTTCACCTGGGAATATACAACGCAATTTATGAAATTTACTATCATCAGAGGTTGTCTTTTTCATTTTGCTCAATGCATTTATAAAAACATCAAGTCAATGCCAGAAGTTTTGAAGCTCTATAATGATATAGATAATCCTGACAACTCCACTCATTTACGAACTCTTGCAGCTTTGGTTTTGGTACCACGATCAAAAGTCATTGTAGCCTACCAAGCATTAGCTGGACGACCAACAGGGTAAAACTTCGTGATCTTTTTTCTTACTTCGAGCGCACTTGGCTAGATGAACAATTTTTGGCTGGCTTTTATGACCCCGAATTCGACATTGGAACATTGGAACATCTCCGATGCCACTTTGATGGGTTTGCCTCGAACAAACAATGCATTGGAAGGTTACAACAATGCTCTTCGTTCACGCTTAGGAGGTTACAAGACATCAGTATGGAACCTGATTAAGCAAATCCATATTGAGCATAATCTTATCTCTTTGGAAATCTGTCGTGAAGTTCGTGGTAAGAAGCCTGGTTCACCAAGGAAACGATTCAGCGACTCGCATGATAAGCTTCTGACTATAATGAAGGCAAACCATGAAAAATGGGACGCTAAAAAACCAGATGGAACAGATGGGATGACACCAACTACCTCATTTAAGTCTCTTCGGCTATTCATTATTAAATAAGTAAAAAAAATTAGGGAAATTTTTTATTTAGGGATTTTTTCTTAGGGATTTTTACATGATTTCTTTCAAAATATCCTGCCACTACGGGCGGACGAAAAGCTTTCGAAATCTCTAAGTAGTTTTTTATAAATAACTCCTTTATTATTAAGTTTAGGTAAAAATGAATATAATGAAACTTTTAGTAAATTCGATTCCCTATAAATTTAATACGATAGTATGATAATTCTCATAAAAATCGGTATTTATTGAGAAAATCAATAAAATGTGCTTTGACACCTCTTTAAACTACCCTTACTTATGGTCCGATCTTGTCCAAAAACAATCCAATCCCCGTCCATCATTCCCAAAAAAAAAACCATCTAAATATCAAATTTCAAGACAATATCTCATTTTGTTTAGACGTAATCTCGGTAACAAGCCGGTTCAAAAAATTTTTTTTGCAGTTTTGGATTCAGAACCGTTTGAAAAGTGGAATTCTCGAAGAATCTCGGAGCAAAAATTTTCAAAATTTTCCGATCATCGTATAAGCTATCCTTATTTCATGGAGGAAAGCTAAAATGATTTGCTTATAGCTGGAAAAAATTATTTTCTTTCTAAAACTGTGAATACGAGTAAATAAAATACAAAATTAAATTTTATTGCCAGATTTTGTAAAATCAGTGTTTCATTTACAAAACTTTTTTAAATATTTAATATAAAAAAAAAATCTTAATGAAAATTTGTCTTTGAGAGAGCCCGGAGGGGGGGGCGCCATAGGAAGGTGGAGCGGCTAGTCAAACCCCCCCCCCCCAGGATCAAATTCTGGTTGCGCCACTGTAGATATCTAAAAAGAAGAAGTGAGATGCTGATAAGAAAATGTAGGATGATTGTGTTTTTAATACAAGGCTCATGGGAGATTTCAATTGTTATTTTTTTTGACAACCCTGTTTAAATAAAAAACAAAATTTGATTAAAAAATATCGATGTATAATATATTAACTTATAAATATAAATAAAACAAGCATAATCTAGAAATTAAATTTTCATTTTTATTCTTATATACTAAATTAATTGATATGATAAAAAATAGAAATTAAATAATATTTTAATAAATTAAGAAAAGATACATAAAGATGCTGAGACAACAGATAATCAGAAGGAAGGGGTAATTAACAATAATAAATATTGTAAAAGTAAATAAAATTGAAATAGTGAAATAGGATATAAATATTATTTAATGATTAGAAATAAAACTTATTTGAAATTTGATGAAATATTTAGACATTTTTTCAACAAAATTGTAAAGTTTTTCTAAAATCATCCCCACAATTTATTTTATTTTTTCTTTAAAGTCGATTCAAATTATTTAAATATTTAAATTAAATAATAATAAAGAAAGAGTTACATTTTGATAAGTATTTTCTCTCAATTAAAGTTATAATACTTCTTATTATTATTATTTCATTCACACAAGTGTTTTTGATTGGAGATGTTGCTCCTTTGGCATTTCATATTAAAGTGACTCTGTGAAAGGCCCCACTTCATTTAAAATAGCAAAAAGTTAATTTATTAATATTACATTTGTAATCTGATAATTATCCTCTTTTATGATTATTATTGATTTATTTATTATTATTTTTATTATTATTATTATTATTTATTTATTAATCAAAATTCACGCTTTTTCAATGAAATAAATGAAAAAAAATTATTAAATAAAGAAGTTTTTCTAAAATAATGCCTACAATTTATTTTCTTTAAATTTAACAATTTATTATATATTCAATTTAAAGTGAATTTCAATTATTTAAATATTTAAATTAATTAATAATAAACAAAGAGTTATGTTTTCAAAAGTATTATCTTTCAAAGTTGCAAATTAAAGTTCTAGTTGTTATTAGTATTTATTTATCTTTGATTCAATAGAGACTATAATATTTAGATGGTATAATCCATGGGTTTTGGAGATGTTGCTTCCTTGCATGTTCTTGTCAAAGTGACTGTGAAAGATCTCACTTCAACTTAAATAGAAAAAAGCTAAATATTATTTTACTATTACAATGTTAATTCGATAATCGTCTTTTGTTATTGAAAAATCAAAAGAAATCAATTTTTTATTTTAATAATAGAAAATATTAAATGTCAATCAATTATACTTATATATCAATTATAATTTTAAATTTATTCATTTTAAATTACGTTTCTTTTTATATTATGTTATATTATTTCTATTCTTTATTTTGTATATATTAGATTGCTTTTTTATAAAACCTCTTATTATTGAATAAATACATAAATTATTTAGATTTAAAATTATGCATTTTTTAAATTTAAATTCTTTTAAATTCTCTATGAACTGAAAGTAAATTTTCATATCGAATATTTTTAAATTTTCTATTAAATTATTATATATCATCAATTTTTATTTCCTTAATTTCTGACATATTTATTAATTTATTATATTAATGAGGTTAGAGAATTGAGATTTTATATTATTTTTTTTAATAATTTATATATTTAATATACTTAACGAAATTTGATCGAATTTTATTTTTTGATATTTCAGAAAGATAACTCCATACATCAATGAGAATGAAGAAGGAATAAATAGGAAGAGGAAGATTCAAGAAAAAATCATCAATTTTTATTTATGTATTTATTTATATTTAATTATAATATGTAACTTGCTTTTTTAATTTTTGAAAAACTACAAATAACAAAATAATCAAATGTAAATATTCATGATGTTTTTATTGAAGGTTAAATTTCATATCATTTCCTTTTAAATTTCTATTCATAATATATATATATATATAAACCAATTGAATTATTTATTAGTATTTAACACACCTTTTTCAATATCCAATCATCATTTGTTAAATTCTAAATCAATAATGCTAGAAAAATAAAAAATATAGAATAAATAAATGATAGACAGATAGATAGATAGATAAGAATAAAAAAAGAATATCTTTTAATAATTTAAATATAATTAATAATAAAGATGAGAGATGAGATTTTGATTTTTATTATTAATTATTAAATATCTAACAAGAATAAGTGAGATGCTGATAAGAATATGTAGGGTGATTGTATTTTTAATTCACCCCTAAATACGTGTTTTCTTAGAAAAACACCCTTTTTCGATTAATTAAAATTTTTTTAGAAATGATTTAATTATCAAGTTTAGGGTTGGAATTTACCCAAAAGGTATTAGAATTTTTAAAAAAATGAAAAAAGCAATGTTTAAGGTTTAGGACCTAGGTTTTCTAAAATCTTATCTTAACAATTTATTAAATATTCAATTTAAAGTGAATTTTAATGATAATAATAATATTAATACTATTAATATTTCAAAATAATTGCCCCAGTGAATGCATACGTAACCTTAGTTTCCGATCTCCAAGGGACTAAGTAAAAAATGAATATTTCTTTAATTAATGTTTTTTGAAATTTAGAAATAATTTAATATAAAAATAGAAATTTTTTTAAATAATTTAAAAAAAAAAAAAAAACAAAAAAGTTTTATTGGGAAGGTTTTATTTTTTCAATTGAAAGTTAAAAATTAAGGGTTGAAATTTACCCTGAAGGAATTGGAATATTAAAAAAATGAAAAAACCATTGTTCAATATAAGTGCCTAGATAAGATTGAACTATAGATAGTGAAATTAATTAATACATATCTAAGAGAAATTTTAATAAATTGAAAAAAGGGTGTTTTTCTAAGAAAAAACGTATTTAGGGGTGAGTTAGAGCAAAATGGATGAAATTTTTATTCCCCCTATACATACAACCCCTACGAGAAATATCAATTAAAACAATAACCGATCATAAAAAATAGGGGTTGATTGTCATAAAATTTCTCATCATATTTTTTTTAAAAAAAGTGAATTTTTACCATGCCCCTTAGAGATAGCCAATTGGTGTGATGGCTGCACGCGCGCACTCACCACCCACTTTCCACCCGCTTTTCATATTTATCATTAAAATTAGTATATTTTTCATCCAATTTCAAGCTTATTTAACATATATACATAATTATATTTTTAATAAATTAAAATGTAACTTATTCATGTAGCCAGCCTAAATATTTCATATTTAATTAATTATTAAATCATTTCTATTAATTAAGAAGATTTTTAGATTATTATTAAATATTTTATGATTATATTTATAGAAATGAATTAGATATTTTTTTAAATTATTTGTTCTCCAATAATTTAGTGTAAATTATTCTCAATAGATGACACTACATGTAGGTTATCTAGCTATTATTTTTTATAAGATTCTATTCCGTATATGTTTTACAAATATTTGAATAATTTCTTTTAATTCGAAATTTTATCTCATGTTAACTTTAGACTTTCAGAATGAAAAGTTCATCAATGAATCGAAAATAAGAAAAAAGATGAAACAGAATTCACATATCAAGAGAAATGAGAACAATTTATGTATTATTTTATTTATCAATGTATTATCATGTTTACTTGTATATTCTAATATTATTTATATGTGAATTATTATTATTATTATTATTTATCGATTCCTATTAGAACACTAATCCGATAATTATTCTCTTTTGTTATAAAAAAATATATTTTTTTTATTATTTATTAAACACATATACATTTATACATGTTTCACTTGCTTTATTCTTATTGCTTATATAATTATAATTATATTTCAGCTATTGAAAAGTATATAACATGATATTTCTATTCTAATTAGATAGGAATTAGAATATTTCTATGGCAAAAATTGATAGATAAAATGAAAAAAAGAAATTATAAATTCAATTTCATTCATTTTTATTTATTCTTTAAAAAATAAATACATTGGAATATTAAGAAGAAGAAGAACAATAATAGTAATATTTTTTATTTCAAATTACATTAACAGTTTATTTAAATTGTATAAATTCAATCATTTTTTTATTGAACATTAATATATTTTGTTTTTTCTTTTTCATTTCAATGAAACTCACCATCTCACCGTAGTTAATGCATGAAAGACATTCTTCTCTTGAATTGAATATCTGAAACAATTTCAATTTAGAAAAAGAAAACATTTCATCTTTGAAACAGGGATTGAATAATTTCAATTAAAAATCATATTTTTTATAAATTAAAATGTAACATATTCATGTAGCCAGCTTAAATATTTCATATATAATTAATTATTAATCCTTCAGGATAAATTTTAACCCCTAATTTTTACGTTTCAATTGAAACCTTCTCAATAAAATTTTTTAGTTTTTTTTTTAATTATTTAAAAAAATTTATATTTTTATATTAATATATTTCTAATTGCCAAAAAACATTAATTAAAGAACCTTTATATAAAACAACCCTTTTTTCAAATTATTAAAATTTCTTTTAGAAATGATTTTAATTACTTTAACTATCTATCGTTGAATCTTATCTAGGTCCTTATGTTAAACATTGGATTTTTCATTTTTTTAAAAATTCCATTACATTCAGGGTAAATTCCAACCATTAATTTTTAACTTTCAATTGAAAAAATAAAACATTCCCAATAAAATTTTTTAGTTTCATTTTTTTTAAATTATTTAAAAAATTTTATATTTTATTACTAATAACGATGTCTCATCCTTTCTCTTTATCTTACTATATAAACGGAAGATGGGATCTTACAAGAAATATTGATTAATAATTATTTATTTATTTATAATTTATCATATGTACCTTTTTTTGTTGTTATCCATGAGAATTCGATTGGAGGTGTTGCTTCCTTGAGATTTCATGGCACACTTGGGAAAGGCCTCAGTTCACCTTAAATAGCAAAAAGTTAATATATATTTGATAATTATCTTCTTTTGTTATTGAAAACGATAAAATAATTTCAAAAGAAATAAATTTATTTCTTTAATAATAGCAAATATTAAATGTCAATCAGTTATATGTGTAATATTAATTATTATATATTTTAATTCTTTATTGATTTTAAATTAAATTTCTTTTTATATTGTTATATTATTTCTATTCTTTATTTTTCTATATATTAGATTGCTATTTTTTTTTATAAAAGATCTAATAATTGAATAATTGATTTTTCAGAGAAAAAAACCATCTATGATTGTGGAGAAAAAGGAAAGAGAAGAGGAAGAAGGAATGAAGAGAAATTGATGAATTTTATATATTTATTTATTTTATCATGTATTTTCTGTAATGAATTAATTAATAAAATAATAATAACATGTAAATAAAACAAAATTATACTCTACCATTTTGGAATTGAATTTTCTTTTCCTTTTCTTTTCCCATTCATCATTAATAATACTACTTACTAGAGAAAAAAAAAATCCCTGACTTTCTACGTCCTACGCAAGCACAAAGCCTATCAAGCCGGTTATATCAATGAGGTGACCTATGATCAGTAGAACGGGCCCTCTCAAACTTTACCTATATTTTGTTGACCGGAGGTGCTATCAAGTAGCTTTTCCCCAATGTTGTTCCCGGAGGCTGGGTTGACTCCGTTCCATAGACCCCAGCTAAATAAATTTCCTTGCCAGGCCCGGGACTTGAACCCGCGACAATGTGAAAATGAGGCAGGTTCGCTATCCGGACACCCAATGGTGCCTCACTTACTAGAAATAAGGTTATTTTTTTTATATGATAGCTTATATATATTTTTATTTAGTAATATACAGGATAGATAGATTAATAAATAATAATTAAAAAATAGAAAGATAAAATTATAATAGGAATAAGACTTTTGTAAAAAAGAATAAAAAAATAATAGAGTATTAAATAATAATAAATTAGGTGTGGTTTATTGATTGATATTTTAATATATTTTTAAATATTTGTAAGCATTCCAAAATAATAATCATAATATTTGAAAAAAATATAAAAAAACCGAAGAGATGAAGAAAAAGTTATATATTTTTTATTATATATAAAAAAAATCAATATAAAAATATATACGATATGATACGAGAGAGAGAGGGAGAAATAAAATATGAAATTTGGCTATTATACGAATACAAATAAATATAAATTGTTATTGATTTTAGTGTAATACCTTTAATAAGATTTGTTCGATATTTCTTGGATGCCAGCCTGCTTAGTTGTTCTATGGATGTTGTCTTGATTGTGGCCAGCACCTCTTGAGTTGTTTTTGGCTTGGCATTTCATCTCAAATTGACTCTGTGAAGGACTTAAGCTTATATAGCATAAAGTTAATATATTAATATTACAATGGAAATTTTCTATCAAAATATTATTTTTCATCAATTCTTTTACAATTATTTAAATGTTATTTTATGAATTTTTAAAATCCGAATACTTTTAAATTCTCTACCAATATAATATTAATTGTCAACAAAATGGTTTTTATTGTAGTGAACTAAAGATTACGCCCTGGAAGGATACCCCAAATGTACATCAAGATTGTGTTTTTGTGAAAAATTAAATAAAATGTGTCACAAAACAATATTTAAAAAATTGATGTTTACTAGTTTTTACTCATAACATAATTTGTAAATAGCATTTTATAAATTTAATTAATTTTGAAATAAATATTATATATATATATATATATTACATAGAACAATATTTGTTTCTTTTAGATATGTAAATTACATAAAAGATTGTAGAATTTTCAGTTAAGTGAAAAATTATTAATTTAGATATAAAACCAACATTTCTGAAAAAAGCATAATTTATTGATTAAATGTTAGTTTTATCTCCAAATAGATAATTTTTGATTTAAATGAAAATTCTATCATTCACTTTAACTTTTTGAATCAGTAAGTGCATTTGTGGTCCTTGCATTAATTTATTTAAAACACTTAATTTTCGAAAAATTTCTAGCAAATAGGTTAAGTTTAACAGTAAAATTATTATCTCTAAACATATTTGAATCCTCATTATGATTTTCTTGGAGAAAAATTGCAATTTCATGTTTGAGTATGAGTGCCCTCTGAATAACTTATGCCCGTGATAGCCAGCGTACTTCACAATAATAAAAGTGTGTGTGATGTGTAATTATTTATTATTCAATAAATATTTTATTTAATTTATTAATTTGCAAATATTCAAACTCCACATAATAGATGAGTGAGTTTCTTCTAAGGGAGGATGGCAACGATGATCTATAAAAAGTGATAAAAGCAAAAAACATTTAGAATATATAAATATACCAAGTTAAATTAAATTAATAATATATTTGAATGTTGAAATTAGAAATTATTACAATTGTATTACTAAAAGTAATCATATAAGTTATATTATAATTTATAACAAAATTCCTCCAATATTTTTTTTTTTTTTGAAAATAAGCAAGATTAATTTAAATATGATAAATATATTGAAATAATATTGTAGGTATATAAATATAATATTCAAAATTAAAGCTAATAAATATGTAATTGTATTATTTAATGGTAGTTTCAAATTTTATTATTGCTTTTATATATTATATTTTATATAATAAGAAAAAAATATTTATTTATACATTTTAAAATGATGAAAATTTATTATTCCTTTACACCTTTATCTTTTAAATATTTTATATCTAAATGTCCAAACACAGATGTCCAACGTAAAGGAGTGTATCCATCTGATTCCTTTGCATTCACATCCGCTCCTTTTTCAATTAAATGTTTTATAATATCAAAATTTCCATTCTGAGATGCCAAACTTAAAGGAGTCCATCCATTTGAATCATTTACATTCACATCCGCTCCTTTTTCAATTAAATATTTGATTATTTTTAAATTACTCGAATATTGACTGCATACTGTAATGGAGTGAAATTATTATCATTTTTATTTTTTATATTAATATCGGATGATTGTAAATTACAAAAATATTTAACAGCACCCAAATCTCCCTTTTCAGATGCTTCCCAAACATCTCTATTATCTCGTTTTTCTATTTTATCATCAAAAATGGTTTCCTTTAACTCGTCAAGTGAAGAAACAACCTAAAAAATAAATTATTTAATTTTATAATGTATTTTAAATTTCTATAATTCTAATCTTTATTTATTATTTAACGATGATGCAATATGGTGTTTTATAAATAAATATTATAAATAAAATATGCTGAAATAATTGAATTGTTATATTATAAATTATATATAATGTAAATACAATTTTTATTAGTTTTAAGATATTTTTTTCTGTTAATAATTTATCATTAAATTTTTTGATGTTATTTTTTTTCTTGTATCAAATATATTAGACTTAAAATTAATGTTCTCTTAATTTCTCTTGAATTTATGAATCATTTCTTATAAATGTTTATCTTTCATTCACCTACCTTTCTAATTTCTTCTTTAAATAAACTAATTTCTTGTTTTATTGGAATAAATTCATTCAATTCGCTTTTTTTATTTTCCTATAATTTAATAAGTGAATAATTAATTAATTTATAAATCTAATTAGAAATTACACATAAATATGATTATTGTTTGGAGACATGCTTCAAAAGTGAATAAATTTTGAGGGTAATAATTAAAAAAATGTGTCTTTACTATCAAAATTCTTTGTTCTTTCATACCTCTCTAAGTTCTTCTTTTAATGAAACAATTTCATCCTTTAAAAATATATTCGGTTCTTTTAATGAAATAATTTCATCCTTTAAAAATATATTCGGTTCTTTTAATGAAATAATTTCATCCTTTAAAAATATATTCGCTTCTTTTAATGAAATAATTTCATTCTTTAAAAATATATTCGCTTCTTTTAATGAAATAATCTCTTTTTTTATTGGATTATATTCATTCTTCTCTAATATATGTTTTTTCTATAATTTTATAATAGATTAAAATATTAATGTATAAATATAAATTAGATTGAATAAATTTCTTACCTGAATATGTTGCCTAAATATATTAAGTTTCATATTTGAAATTTCCAATTCTTTTTTTATATTCATTATTCAATATCTTTTTTCATTAATATATTAATATAATCAAGATTCATTGTCTTTTCTTTGATTTTTGATTATCTAATTCCATGAGATTCAAATTCACCTTTAATGTATGTAGATCAGAGACCATGTAACAAATTTGACAAGTCAATGTTATCTTTTGAAACCTGTTTTCAGCGCCTTCTGGCTATGTTCGGAATAACTAATTGACAAAAAAGCGGGCTTGGTGAATTTTGTAAATTCATTCAGAAGGAATAATTGGAATGAAAACAAATTGTGGAATTTTCAATTAAGTGAAAAATTATTTATGTAGAGATAAAAATGATATTTCATCAATAAATTTTTATTTTTTGATATTATTGCTGATACGTTGATTTTATCTCCAAATAAATAATTTTTCACTTAACTGAAAATCCACAATTGTTAAATTGCATTTAGGATATTCACACAAATAGATAAAAAGAGTAATGTTCTATGTAATATATTTATTTAAAGAGGATAAAAATTACCTTAAATTATTAACAAAATCTGTGACTGTCTCACAGTTAAAAAACATTCTATTAAAATAATCAAATCTAACACAATAATAACATTTACTTAATTATAATCATTTTTTATGTTTTATTCCATTTGCAAGTAACTAACTACTTTTGTTTTGCTCCGATTCAATTTTTTTTAACGGATTCGGATAGCGTCATCATCTAGCTCCGTAGTCCGCCAGCAGCATATATTATTTTCCAAGAGGATTTTTTTTAATATATTTTTTTCTGTTTTCTTTAGATTTAAATTTATTCCAACAAACTTTATTTTTATAGTAAATAGATTCATTATAGTAAAAAGACAATTTTAGTTTTAAGTGTAAAATAATCCTAGTCATTAAGTTTAATTTAAAATTATTTTTAAGTTGAATTATATAAAGTGTTTAAAAATTCCAAAATCAATTTATTTAAATTATATAAATGTAATTCCATAATAGATAAGATTATCTTTAATATTTTTTTATTTAATCTAAATTTAGAAATTCATTATTTAATATTTTTATTTTATATATATAAAAAAAAGGAAAACAATTCTCATTAATTGTTTTTTTTTTTATTTAATAAAAAACAAGTTAATTTTGTTCATTTTTTTAAATTTTTTGAATATTACTAGCAGGACACTAGAAATCACTACTTACTGAGTCTTTGCTAGTACCCAATTCTTCGGTTATTAGTCGCAGAGTCAATCGCCGATCTTTTGTTAGCATCTTTCTGTTTTTTTTTTATCTATTTATCAAATTAATTATTAATTCTTTAATTATATAAAATATAAATATAAATGCTATTTATATTACAATTTTATATGAAAATAACCCTTCACTTCCTCTCTTCGATCGACAATACTAGCACTTCCGGTTTCCGGATTTGAACCAAAAGTTGATCCATTCATCATACTGATGCATTAAGTAAATATACCAAATTTCATCAAAATCCGTTGAGCCGTTCAAGCTGTACAGATCTCTACGGACACACAGCGGACGGACGGACAGACATCATGCTAAAAATACTTTTTTCTGTTAAGAAAATGCATGATTCGTGGAGATATGTACCTAAAAATTTATATGAAAATAACCCTTCACTTCCTCTCTTCGACATTCGAACAGACATTACATACATACATACATACATACATACATACATACACACACACAGCCATAATCCGAAAAATGGTATTTTCCGACTCAGGGAGGTCTAAAACGTCAAGATCTATCGAAATCTCGAAGTCGAAATTTTTGACGATTCCAATACTTCCCTTATACGAAGTATGCGGGAAAGTAATTATACGAAGTATGCGGGAAAGTAAAAAAAGGAAAACAATTTTCATTTTTTTTTTTTTTTTTTTTATTTAATAAAAAACAAGTTAATTTTGTTCATTTTTTTAAATTTTTTGAATATTACTAGCAGGACACTAGAAATCACTACTTACTGAGTCTTTGCTAGTACCCAATTCTTCGGTTATTAGTCGCAGAGTCAATCGCCGATCTTTTGTTAGCATCTTTCGTACACGTTCGGTGTTTTCTGGTGTCCTGCTTGTGAATTGCGGGCCTGATCGTTGTGACGGCTACTCTGAGAACGATTCCACATCAAGACTTCTCCAACAGTTTTCAAGCGTTATACGAACGTTGTCAGAAGTGGATTGTGACTAGTGGAGAGTATTTTTGAATGGCATCTTAGAAAGTATCTAAAAACAAAAAAGAAGATTATTTTCAATATATACGTTACTATATATATATATATCAATATTAAATATATGAAAAATTGGTATAGAATGAATCCTTAGTTTTTATGGTCTCTATAATAATTAAAAAGTAACAATTTTTAATTTTGATTAAAATTTAAATTGAAGTTGGTTTTGTCATCATTCATAAGATTTGATTATTATTTTATAATTAATATTATATGAATTTAATTTATGGTTTATAAAAGAATACTAATCAATTGATAATTATCTTAGAGTCTGCGTCTGGCTTTTTGTAAATATTCAATGGCAACTTAGTTAGTATCTAAAATAAAAAAAAATCATTATTTTCAATGTATGTATATGTAAGTATATATATCTATATTATAAATATGAAAATATAGTACAGTTTAAATACGTACGTTTTTAGTGTCGTAACAATATTAAATGTAGATTATGATATAAATTAAAATTTAGGATATTTCTTGTGATGCTCATATTACTCTCTTGATCTCTTTAGTGATTTTCAATGAAATTAAATTAAGAATAAAATATTTAATTATTTTTCTTTCATAGAACAAATTAATAGTTTTTTTAAAAGTATTTTTATTTTAAGAAAAGATAAAATAATTATTTATTTTTTAATTATTAATATTTATATTATAATGTATTTGATTGATTTATGGAATTTAACATTAATTTAAATTTATGGTTAACATTTTGATATGTCAATCATATTTGATAACACTTAGATTAGATATATATTAGGTATAAGATATAAACTTATATATAATATGAAAGTGAAAATGTAGAATAGATTAAATAATTAAAATTAATAAATATATGAAAGATTTTAAAATAAAGTTCAAATTGAATAACTCATGACATTAGTTTAAAATTATGTCAAGAGATGACGGGATGGGTATTAAAACAAGTGTTTATTTCTATATTATTTATATATATATATTAAAAATTAAAATATTTGTTCATTTATGTTTATTAATAAAAAATAGCAATATAATTTATTAATTAATATTAAATTAATACTAATACCAGAAAAATTTTGAATAATAATGAAACAACCAATTGAATATATTTGGTAGCTCCTATATACTTTTTCAATTGATATATACAGTGGTGTAAATATATTTGTTTCCATTGTCTATTCTCTTTCTAATATATTTAAAAATAAGTTTGAAGCAGTAAAATAGTATTCAATGGCATCTTAGAAAGTATCTAAAAACAAAAAAAAAGATTATTTTCAATATATACGTTATTAAAATAATTATCATTTGATCCAACTCCCAATTGGATGTACACCTGTAATGAGGAGAATTTTAGTCTTACATCTAATTATAATAAATTAAAAAAAAGGAGAAAAGAATAATAAATATATATTAAATATACTATTCGTTTATTATTTAATAATTTAACCAATCGTACACATTATATATCACTAAATATAAAACAATTTATATTCAATATTTCAACCTAATTCTTTTAATATTTATACAAGATTTTATTCAACAAATTATAATAAATATATATATATATATATAAGTGAGGGTTTTATTTGGAGATAAAAGAAGTGAGATGTAGTTTCTGAAATGTGTGTGTATAAAATTATTTATTTACATATGTACATTGATTTTAAAGTGTCCAATCTAGTACCTGAAATGTATAAAGAAACAAATCTCAAGTCTCTTGGTAGCGTAACTTGGTTAAATTTATAAGGTGAAAAATATATAACAAAATAATAGTGGATAGGTGTTTCTATGATGAATGCTTGTTTCTTTCTGTTCGTGTCTGGCTCTGTTCAATCCAACGCCCTCCCGTGGCCAAACCCGAACTTACATCTCCCCCACAAAAGAAAGTACCGTCACATTATTTTGTAAAGGGTATAAAATTTTTAATATGAAATAAGGAAAATTTTTTATTTTTTTTATTTTTTTCTATCTTATATATAGAGTTTGATATCCTTTCTATAACTCTGTACGGCCTGTCTCGAATTTTGTCTAGTTTGTCCTAATTCTACATAAACTAAGTCATTTTTCCTAAATGAATAATCCCTTCTTTTTTTATTTATTCTGAATCTGTTTTCTTCAGCTGACTTATTCAAGAATTTTAAAGCTTATTTTCTATCATATTCCAGATCTCTTTACTTGCTAAATTCTTCTGGTACTATCTCTGAATGTTTTCCAAGCAGTAAATATTCAGGAGAGAATCTGGTAGAACTGTGTGTTGTTCCATTATATTCTCTGACACATTCTTTTGCCAAAACAGCCCATCCTTTTCCTTTATTTTTAAAATCATTTTTCTTTATCCTCAGCCTATTTGTTAAAGACTGGTTCACTCGTTCAACTAAAAACGACCATTTGACTCCAGGCAATCACTACATGTGAATATTAGTTTTATATTATTTTTAGTTAAAATTTTTTTAAAATCTTCCGAATTTATCCCAGGATATTGATCCGCCAACAGGTTATCTATTTGGTTCGAATCGTCAACCTTTTTTATAAGTTTAATAAAATCTTTTGACGATTGAGTTGTTGATGTTAAAATGAAGACAAATCTTGAGAAATGATCAATGAGCACATGCATGTATCTTTTTTTTTTTGTATATCTGTCTTTGCAACCCCCTATTGTATCCAGGGACATGATTTCAAAGGGTCTTATTGCTGGACCCAAAATGGATGCTTTTCCCAGTAATCTCTCTCTTCTTGATTTATTTTCCAAACATGCCTTGCATTCTCTGCAATACTTTCTTATTAAAAAATCCATTCCTTTAAAATAGTACTCAGGTCTAATTTTATTTAACATATGTTTTACCCCTATATGACCATAGTAGTTGTGAGTTAAATCTATTATTTTTTTTCCTAAGGACATAGATACAAATATTCTTTTGTCATCATTTATTTTCTTTAAATAAACTCCTTTTTCATTTATAATGTTTTTAGAATTGTTTATTTCAGTGATATTTAAACTTTGGTCTGTCATTATTTGTTCTTGTGTTATTAAGTTTACCACTTTGATGACATCTTCATTATGACAATCACTGAGGACTGGATTTCTGGAAAGGGCGTCGGCCTCAGTGTTTGTGCTGCCAGGGGCGTAAATGATTTCAAAGTCATATTGGGAAAGATAAAGAATTAATTCACCAAGGGGCTCATCTGGTCTTGCATTTACTTTGAAATTTTCCAGGGGTTTGTGGTCTGTGATGACTGTAAATGGTTTATCTATTAGCCAGTATTGCCAGTGTTGTACAGCTTCCTTTATAGCTAAACACTCCAAATAAATAGCCTTTCTTTTCTTTTGTAGTGGAGTTAGTTTTTTTGAAAAGTAGGGGCTACTGGATGTAAGAATCCTTCATCATCTTTTTGCTTCAATATTGCACCGATTCCTTCCGTGTATGTATGTAACTCTTCTTATCTGGATTAAAAATTAATAATATTGGCGAGGTACATAAAAGCTCTTTTACTTTATTAAAAGCACTCTGACATTTGTCCGTCCATTCAAACTTTACATTTTGAAGTGAAACTTCTTTAGCGGCGTCCTGACATTTGGTTGAGAATGGAGAGTGAATTGAAAAATTGAAATTTCGTAACGCAAGAGAGAAAAAAATTGAAATTTCGTAACGCAAGAGAGAAAAAAGATATAGATATAACGAGTGAGAATGAGATAGCCTCTATCTCCGTCTCTCTTTTGTGCAGTCTTTCGTTCTTGAGAAAGAGGCTATCTGCGTCTTCCTTTTGTCCGGTCTTTCGTTCTTGAGAAAGAGGCTATCTGCGTCTTCCTTTTGTGCTGTCTTTCGTTCTAATACCCACTCGCTAGGTCCAAAGTCCATGGCGCGCATGCGCGCGAGTACGTTGACGCGGAATAATATTTCTCAGCCTCTACTGGGTCAAAGAATAAAAATTAGTATGACTTATGATCAAAAGAGGGCGAGATCTCCACCTTGTCCAGTAGATATCGCAATTAAATACAATTTGAATTTAAATATATATTAATTTCAAAATTTGCCTAAACATTTATAAAAATAAATATACATATGAAATTTGTTATTTTTTTTTAATATTAAAAAATATTTAATTTGAGATTAATTATATGTAAAAAGATCAACTATCAAATAGATTCAAACTTTTATTTTCTTTGATTAGATTATAATTAAATATTATTTATATTATTTAAAAATTATTATTAAATTTAATTAATTATAAATTATAAATAATAAATAATAAATATTAAACCAGCGCATGTTTGGCTTTTTGTTGATGGCACCACGTCACGTGTTGGCGCGTGAGATTTGCAGTGTTAAAAAATTAATTCTGGTAATTTCAGCTAATCAATCAAGCTGAAATTCTATATATAGCAGTTTTATACAATTATTAATCATGTGAAAAATTATCAAACATATATCTTTATTTTTACGGTCACTTTAGAGGAAAAAAAATCAAAACGTTGTAGGTAATGACCCTCTTCCGGTTGAGCTACATTTCTCAAAAGTTGATAGAAAACTATGAATTTTGAATAATGTCAATGTACCAAATTTCATCATTCTAGCTCAAACCGTTTTTGCGTAATCTTGCCTACATACACACACACACACACACACACAGACATTTTTCTCAACCTTAGTGAAAATGATTCAGGAACCTTCAAAAAGTATAAAAACATCAAAATCTCAACATCGAAAATTTTCGTGATCGCAATACTATCTCTGGCGAGATAGTAAAAAATGATTCATTATTATTGGATTTGGCTGGTAATATTAATACCTGGGACACCGAGCTCGCTCTACCCTTTAAAAAATATTGATATACAATTCTTTAATTATTTATTACAATTATTAAATGTATTAAATAATATTTTATTGAAAAAATATTAAAAATTATAAAACTATCTAAAACTTAATTAATAAAAGAACAATGAATAAATAAATCACGAAAATAGATAAAAAAAAAATGCACGCGGCGAGTTTCGATCCTTCGAACTCGGGGAGTAAAAACAATTGTTCTTACTGCTGGTCTATGATATTTTGATAATTACAAAGATATTTTTACCATCTTTCAAAGACATTTATTTGTTTTGTTGTTTTTTTTTGAGAGAGATTAATAAATATATATATATTTTATTAAAAATAAATATTTTTAATTTTATTTCGAAATTAAATAATGAATTTTAAAATATTTTAAATATAAAAAAATGTTAATACAATATCATTTAAAAAAAAAGCGGGATTAATAAATATATATATATATTTTATTAAAAATAAATATTTTTAATTTTATTTCGAAATTAAATAATAAATTTTAAAATATTTTAAATATAAAATTTCGAAATTAAATAATGAATTTTAAAATATTTTAAATATAAAAAAATGTTAATACAATATCATTTAAAAAAAAGCGGGATTAATAAATATATATATATATATATTTTATTAAAAATAAATATTTTTAATTTTATTTCGAAATTAAATAATAAATTTTAAAATATTTTAAATATAAAAAAAATATTAATACAAAATTAAAAAAAGGCGGGAGTAAAATTTCAAAATGGATGCCATTTACGTCACCCATATATAATTTTCAATTAAGAAATTAATAATGAAGCTGTAAGTTTCAAGAGATGTAATCAATAAAACTCAATTTTTCTTTATAAATACTATATTTAGTGTGAATTTGAAAAAAATCGTTAGAGCGGTTTTTGAGAACCAATGGTTATAGATAAATAGATAGATATATACAATTTTAGCTAGCATAATAAGATAAGATATATATCGTGAAATAATTAAAATTCTCAAGTCAAATATACAGCGTGCACGCATACCGACGCATGTAATTGTGTGTGTGAACATGGTCGGCGATTCACACGCCAACACATACAGTTATGTTCGTCGATGACCATTCACGTTATTTATCCGAATCTCAACATTACTTTAACACTACTAAATCAATTTAAAATTATTATTGCATTTAAAACTGCTTTTCTCTACTCCACAGATTTCACTATGCCGAAAAAAAATAACGACCAAAATTTAGACGATATTATTTATTTCATACACCGTTCACTACTGGTTTATAGCCACACAGGTGCTAATGCACTTGAACGAGGCGAAGATAAAATCCCTCTAATTCTCGGGGGAGATTTTAATGTAAATTTTGGATCTGATGATTCGTTGCCGTTGATCAACTTTCTTCGAGAAACATTTGGTCTGCTTATAAATAACGATCCCAAGGAATCAACAACAAAATCTGGAACTACAATAGATGCTGTTTTTACACGTTATATAGAAAATATCGAATCACGAACATATATATCTTACTTTAGTTATCACAAGCCATTAATATCAGTATTACCAATTGAAGCACCAACCGACAATAGTACAGGCAATGTAGATATGATGATAGAGTAGATAATAATAATAATAAAGCGAATATTTGTTACGAAAATTTTATACTGTTATATGTCTTTCGAAATGATCCCTTTATTTTTCTCTATTTCTCTCTCACTCACACTCTCAACTAAAATTTATCTTATTCTCTAGATTGTAAGAAGTTTCACTTCCGCCACGTGTACGATGCTGCACATTTTGCTTTTTTTTCTTAGTAAATTATGAAGAGGTTCTAACAATTCTACCGATTTGTCTATATACTTATAATAAAAATTTATTTTACCGAGAAATTGCCGTACATTTTTCTTATCTTTTGGAATTTTGAAATCTTTTATTGCTATCAAGTTATCTTTTAAAGGTCTTATTTTGCCTTTTTTAATAATATGTCCTAAATATTTAATTTCATTTTTCGCGATATTGCATTTTGATAATTTCAGCTTAATACCTTCTTCTTTCAACATTTTAAAAACTAATTTTAAATGTTCTAAATGTTTTTCAAAACTTTCGGAGAAAATAAGGATGTCGTCAATATAATTCATACAGAACGTGTTTAAATTATTTCTCCTAATGGAATTTGCAAGAATTCTTTGAAAGATTCCAGATGATGCTCGAAGTCCAAATGGGAGTACATTCCATTGAAAGTGGCCATTTTGTGTTACAAAGGCCGACTTTTCCCTATCCTTTCTTCTTAATGGTATAGACCAAAAGGCCGAATTAACATCTAATGCCGTGAACCAGTTGCAATTTCCTGCCTTTATCATTATTTCATCAATTCTTGGGAAAGGATGAGACTCAGGTAATAAAATCCTGTTTAGACAAGAATAATCGATACATAGGCGTGATTTTTTTCCTTCGTCTTTCTTATAAGCCAATGTTACTGGAGCCGCAAAAGGCGAGCTTGATTCTTCAATTAGATTCATTTCTAAAAGTTTTTTTATTTGACTGTCTATTTCATTCTGAGTTGTGACAGAACATCTATAGGGTTTTTTATATATATATTGATAATCACGCAGTTTTATTTGAGCCTCTGTATCATTTATTTTTCCTACATCGAATTTGTTTTTTGCAAATAATTCATTATTTTCTTTTAATTGAAAATGAATCAATTGAATTTATTGGTGTTTAGAATAAGAAATAAATAAGAATGATATATAATTCATAAATTTTATATTTCTATTTAAAAAAGTAGCATTTTCGCTAAAATCTTAATGATAAATGTCGTTTTTTCTATGAAATCCACGAAAATAATTGAGTTATCGATGAAATTTGAATTTATTGGTGTTTAGAATAAGAAATAAATAAGAATGATATATAATTCATAAATTTTATATTTCTATTTAAAAAAGTAGCATTTTCGCTAAAATCTTAATGAAAAATGTCGTTTTTTCTATGCAAACAACGAAAATAATTGAGATATCGATGAAATTTGAATTTATTCGTGTTTAGAATAAGAAAGTACCGGGACCTCGAGCCTCGGCTCGGTACTTAAGTTAAAAAAAATGATTCATTATTATTGGGTTTGGCTGATAATATTAATACCTGGGACACCGAGCTCTCACTCGACCCTTTAAGAAATATTAATATACAATTCTTTAATTATTTACTGCAATTATTAAATGTTGCATCATTGCATCAATCTGATTAAAATCAATTGAACTGGGGTCCTCAATAGTACAAACAAACAATTTTAGCTAGCATAATAAGATTAATCCAAGTAATATCGTCTATTTCTATTCGAAACTATTTTCAGTTATGAAATGAACAGTCAGTAGGGAGTAAAAAAAATGTAATTGAAGACCGAAGTTTTATAAAATAATTAAATTATTTTATAGATTATAAAATAAAAATTATTGTATTAACATTAAAAATATTGAAATAAAAAATAATAGTTTGATTTAATAAACTAAAATATTATAAACATTTTTAGTGTGAATTTCTCAGGGAGGTAGGGAGCCCAATTCATTTAACCACCTATGTTGTATAAGGAATCTTAATTTCTTAACACTCCGTTTTTTCAAATTTAAAATAGAGGGAGAGAAAGACTTTCAATTATATTCGAATAGTTTATATATTCTATATATGAGTATTTTTTTCTGAATTTAATACCAAGTTGATTTTCAAAATTTTTTCTATTCTTTATGCATATGATTGATTACATGTGTTAAAATTTAAACAAATTCAAATATTCTAATTTTTAAATTTATATACATTTAATATTATTTTTTCGAGACTAATGGCAAATACCGGTGGCCCTAGTCAGAGCAAGTGAAGACTCCTTATGGTATCGGCCCAGTCGATGAAAAAAAAAATAAATTTATTATTTTTATATATTAAATTTAATAAAAGAACATTGAATAAATAAATATAAATTAGTAATTTATTGAAAATAAACAATAAATAGATTAAAAAAAAAAAATTATTATTTTTAAATATGGAGGCACTTCGCGAGTTTCGATCCTGCGAAGTTGACTCGTCAAAAAAGTCCTAACCACTGGTCTAAGATATTTAGATAATAAAAATAACATTTTTTTACCATCTTTGGAAGCCAAATACCAAATAGTATTTGTTTTATTGATGTTTTTTTGGAGAGAAATTAATAAATATATATATATTTTATTAAAAATAAATATTTTTAATTTTATTTCGAAATTAAATAATAAATTTTAAAATATTTTAAATAAAAAAAAATATTAATACAATTTCAGTTAAAAAATAAAAATGGATGTCATTTGTGACGTCATCCATATATAACTATAATGGTACAATGGGAGGTGTTGATCGACTGGATCAACACCTCCATGACTACCCAACAACGAGGAAGAGAGGGAAAAAGTACTATAAGAAAATGTTTTTCCATTTGTTAGACATTTCAGTATGGAATGCATACATTTTATACCAAAAAAATGGTGGCCAAAAAAGTAACCTTGAATTTCGAAAATCGTTGATTGAAAGGATAATAGAAAAATTCCATACACGCACTAAAAAAGTTGGAAGACCTAGTGTTCAGCCTGGTCCATTGCGTCTCACTGAGAGGCATTTTCCAGAACATGTTCCACCAACCGAAAAAAAGGCTAATCCATATAGGTATTGCGCTGTATGTTGCAGTCAAAGGGATGAAAAGGGGAAGAAAAAACGGAAAGAAACCAGATTTTTTTGTAAAAATTGTAATGTGGCACTATGTGCAGTGCCATGTTTCATGATTTATCATACTCAACTTAATTTTTAATTCTTTTTCCTAAATTTATAATAATAAATAAATTTATTTCAATATAAGGTAGTACGCCACTGACATTTTTAGTTTATAATAATTTGTAAATTATATTATAGTTTTGTTACAACATACAAATAATTTTTATGTGTATAATCTACGAATAAACAATATTTTCTTTTTTTTTCCGCATCAACCCCCAAGTAGAAAACACATGATACGCCAATGGAAATATTTTTTTTCGTTTTAATTGAATATAAACATCAAATTCGAGCATTAAAAAAATTCGATAATTTTTTGACCGATAATTCAAAAATAATGTGTACATTAAGTGGTTAAGAAATAAATAATGAAGATGTATTTTTCCAGAGATGTGATGAATAAAACTTAATTTTTCTTTATAAATACTATATCTAGTGTGAATTTAAAAAAAAACGTTAGAGCGGATTTTGAGAACCCATGGCTATATATATATAGGTATATACAAACAATTTTAGCTAGCATAATAAGATAAGATTCCTGATTTTTTAATAATTACATTTAAAATCATTTTAAAGTTATAATTTTATCTTTATAAAGAGAGACTAAAAAAATAAGAAAATCAAAATATTGAAAAAATACAAAAGAGAGGTAGAAAAAAGGTTCGAACCCCACTCTTCTTATTTTTACTTAAGGGGTCTTCTGATTGGTTGCCTGTTCCGACACACCTTTTTTTGACATAAACGGCCTCCTCCATTTCCTTCAGCTATCATTTGCTCTCTGCATCTCACAAAGTCAACATTAGCACGCTTGCTAACTGAGTGTACTTTCCAATTTGTTTTGTTTTTGATTTTATTTTTTGTTTTTAAATCATGCCATCCAAAAAGATGAAAACAACCAACGAGGGTGTTCAGAAGATGACTCATGTAAATGAAACAACTGTAAATTACAGTTGTGATCAAGAATTACATCAACATATGAGGAGATTACCGCAAGAATTAGTAGGTAATATTCTGAAATATTCAACATTTCAACAATTGCTTGTTTTTAGTGAAGATCAATATTATTACGATGCGATTATCAATTCTGGAATTGTTTCTTCCTCACCTACAATTTTTTTCACCGATTCGGATTCCTTCCCCGCTAAGTTTTTGAAACGATTCTATTTTTTAATAAAAACTGTTGTTGTAACTGAGAGGAATTATAAATTTTTAATCAAGTTTATAAAACATTCATCCATGCTAAGAATAAAAAAAATTGATTTTCGAGATTTCTCTACAAGTAAATTAGATATAATACGAGATTTTCTAATAAAATTATCAAGTGATGTCGAAGAAGGTAAATCGCCAACTTATCCTATTTTCGATAAGGTAGAGGAAATTATTTTATATGATAAGATACATGATTATGATATTTTTGTATGGGCTATTAATTATTTTTTTCCTAATTTAAAAAAGTTTAGTCTTCCATTTGAAATTTATTTTAATAAAAATATAAATAAATTATTAATGAAAATGAACCAACTTGTAACATTAAATTTGCCGAGATTATTGATAACAACAATTGAACCATTGAAATCAATAGCTAACTTCTCTAATTTAAGAGAATTAAAAATCGCTTTTTTTTATATTAATAAAACCTGGCCATCTTATTTGTCAAAATTAGAAAATTTAGAACATCTACAGATTAGATATTCTGGCCCAGAAGAAATTCTCAGGAGTTATTTTGAAATTGCACCATTAGATAAATTGAAAAAAGTAATGCTTATGGAAATTGGATCCTTTACAGAGCAACTAGTTAAAGTGTTTCTTAAAAAAAGGTTACCATTAACAAATTTGAAAATAGTTTTATGCAACGATGTCCAGAAAAATGCCTTGAAAATGCTTAATCAGTTTGAAAATTTAACAGATCTCCGATTAGAATGGTGTATTTCATTAATTTCTAGTGATCTACAGGACATCCATAAAATAAAAAAATTAAATATTTTATCTTTGTATGGATGTCGAAACATATGTAATGAAGTCCTTCCATACATTTTTCAATGTAAAACATTCTATCAATTAAATCTTCATGGCACAAAGATAAAAATTGATTTTAGCACAATTAAAAATAATTTGCGTGTTCATACATTGAACATTAATCCATTCCCTTATGAAAAAAATAGGGCTTGGCCCTTTGATTCTAATGTGTATGCTCGAGATACTCATAAGAATTTAAAAAAATTGTTACCTTGTGCAAGTATTATCGAATGGTATTTATTGAATATTAAAAATAAATGTTTATAAATATTTCTTATGATCGTTATAAAAGTTTAAGTTATTTTAATATTTAAGATTTATATTTTAAAATAATAATATTAAAATTATTTAAATATACGTTTTAATAATTGAAAATAAATACTACTTTAATATGAAAAAAAATAAATAAATTACCATTGTATGCTTGTATTTAAATGAAAAAAAATATTGTTAAAGTTAAATATATTATAAATATATTATTCTAATATTTGTAAGTATTGCACAATTTTTAAAATATATTATTGTAGAATAATAATAAATAAACATTTTGTAATTTTGTTTTATTTTATTGAAATTAAATTATTTAAAAAATAATTTTAAATAATTTATAAAATTATTTTAGTATTTAAGTCATATATTATAAATATAATGTCTCTATTAAAATAAATACTATTCTTGTTCATTATATAGTAATTGATGTTTTATTTAAAAAATGAAGATTGTGTTTAATATTTTTAAGGTATATCTTAATTAATATTAATAATAATAATTCATTGAATATTAATAAATATTATAAAATGAAATTTGTGAATTTATTTTATTTTCCTTATTCAATCCCATATCCTTTCCTAAATTCTTTATATATAATATAAAAATAAATCCTTATATAATATATCTACATATTATTTATTATATGGTTTCTCTTACTTTTAGTCTAATAAATTAATACAAGTTTGTAAAAATTTAAATAATTAAGAATATTTTTAATAATGAATGTTTTGTTCTCGATTTTTAAATTAATAATTTATAATAATATATATTATAATAATTAAAAATATTAAGATCAGTTAAAATAAGATGATTTAGAACTTTCTAAATACATTTTAAAATGTCAATAAATTCTTATTCCAACTTTTGTCACAACCAAAAAAAAAAAACCCTTGAATATCTTTTTTCTTTTTTCTAAAATAGCACATCCGAAATATCTTTGGCCAAGATCCTTTTTGTTGTATTATTATTATTATTATTGTCTCTCTTCTTTTCAAGTAAACACAAAAGCTTTGAAAAAGTTATTTTTGTTGCTTTCTCCTTTTTTTCATTCTTCTACAAGTAAACAAAGTTCAATTGTTAATGAACAAGGAACCAAGTTAAAAATAAATTGTTTCATAGATTTTTCAAATACCTGAATATTTTGCTTCTTGAAAAATTATTTTAGATAATATATAAATTGAAATTTAATATAATATAAGAATCTATTACATAAAAACGTATAGCAAAATGGGTTGGTAAGGCCATAACTCTATTTTGCCAATTTTTTTTTTTTTAAATGTTCGTTGAAGTCCAAACATGGATCGAATAATTTCCGGGAAAACCCTAAATACAGCCCTTTTCTTTTTCCCATTAAGGGTTGGGAAAATACTTTTAAGCGCGAGCCAAAATACAATTTTCAAAATGTCTTCCGGGCCGGAGGACCATACTTCGAAAACACTAATAAAAATAAGCGGGAGTGTCCTCCCCTAGACTTTCCCGCATATAAATAGGTATAAAGAGTTGTGAATGAATATTTAGAATGTAATAAAGTGCTACTTCCGGTTAACTGATATTTTAAATGTAAAAAAAAACAGATATGGATATATTATAAATATTTTTAATTTTATTTTATTTATAATATATAAGGGCTGGCTGTGACGTCATGAAGTGCTGGGTGACGTCATATAATTTTAAATTAAGAAAAAACTAATGAAGATGATTTTTCTCGAGGATAAAACCAATACAAAGTGCATAACACGTAGAGATATGCCTTCACGTGAAATTTGATATGAAAATAACCCTTCACTTCCTCTCTTCGATCGGCAATACTAGCACTTCCGGTTTCCGGATTTGCACCAAAAGTTGATCAATTCATCCTACTGATGTATTAAGTAAATATACCGAATTTCATCAAAATCCGTTGAGCCGTTCAGGCTGTACACATCTATACGGACGGACGGACAGACGGACGGACGGACGGACAAACATCATGCTAAAAATACTTTTTTCTGTTAAGAAAATGCATGATTCGTGGAGATATGTACCTAAAAATATCCACAGGTGAAATTTGGTGTGAAAACAATACCTCCCTTACTATCGTCGGTCGGTAAAAAGGAAACGCTACTTGTATAGGTAAATTGTCACTTCCGGTAGTCAGATCATGATGAAATTTGGTATCTGAATTTTTTTCATATTTTTAAATCTATATACAAAATATGAAGCAAATATCTCGAAGCAAACTGGTACTTTACTTGAAAGGTAAACGCAACCATTGTAGGTAAAGTACCACTTCCGGTTAACCGATTTTGACGAAATTTTGATATAAATCTACAAACTGTGAATAATATCGGTGTACCAAATTTCGAAGTCCTAGCTTGATTAGTTTTTGGGTAAATTTGCTTACAGACATTACATACATACATACATACATTTATACACACACACAGACATAATTCCAAAAATGGTATTTTACGACTCAGGGAGGTCTAAAACGTCAAGATCTATCAAAATCTCGAAGTCGAAATTTTTGACGATTCCAATACTTCCCTTATACGAAGTATGCGGAAAAGTAAAAATTTATCTTTTTTTGTTAAGAGACATATTGAAAGAAAAATCAAAATAAGAGCCAATAAAAGCGTGTAAAAAATAAATATAATTAACGTAACAATTATCACATTAATATCAAATATTAATTTAAATAAATTAAGACAAAAAATATTAAAAATATTCTCTATTGAAACAAAATTTATAATTATAAGGGATATTTTCATATTCTGTGGTGTGGAAACAAAGGATTAGAAAAGAAAAATAAATAAATAAAACACGTTTTTCTTAATTAATATTTGGTTAATTTTTTTAAAATAATCTATACAATAGAAAGCATTTATTCAAGCTTAGGAATGATATAAAAATATTTCATATATAACAAAACAATTTATATATCTATATATATATATTGAAAAGTTTTTATTTAGAATAATAAGAAAAAGAGGACGTTCAATTTTAATCGTTTTTTTATTATTTATGTAATTTATATATATATATTATTATATTTATTTATATATATGGTAAAATACGTACTTGTCTTTTCGTTTTTATTTTATAATTATTTATCTTTTCAAGCTTAAAGTGTACAAATGATCTTTCTCTTTTGTTTTGTTTTTCTATAAAAATTAAAATTCTTGAGGTTTTATAAGAAAAAAAAATCAATTTTTTTTTGACACCTCTATAAATATTTACTTTAATGTTGTTATTATTATTATTATTCATTTGGACTCTTAATTTCTACGTTATAACAAAAGTATTATTTTCTTTTTTTTTTTAATATAAGGAGAATGAACACAGAATATAGAATTAGTACCGGGACCACGAGCCTCGGCTCGGTACTTAAGTTAAAAAAAATGATTCATTATTATTGGGTTTGGCTGGTAATATTAATACCTGGGATACCGAGCTGTCGCTCGAAAAAATGTTTAGACATTATTATAGACATTTTCATTCTGTAAATTAAATAATTTTATTTCATTTAAATAAATATCTATTTTTAAATAATTTTTTTCTCTACATTATTTATCTAATTCTGACAATATATTAAGATCACACCGGGACCCCGTGCCTCGGCTAGGTAATTAAGTTAAAAAAAAATAATTCATTATTATATTGGGTTTGGCTGGTAATATTAATACTTGGGACACCGAGCTGATATACAATTCTTTAATTATTTATTACAATTATTAATTGTTGCATCATTGCATCAATCTGATTAAAATGTATTATTAGGTATGTTTCTAAGTGCATGAATATTTTTTTTTATTGGAAGAATGATAAATATATATCGTAATTTATAATTATAAAATATTATTAAAATATATATTTTTAATTTTATTTCGAAATTAAATAAACAATTTTAAAATATTTTTCTTTTAAAAAAAGGCGGGAGTCAAATTTCAATATGAATGTCATATAAAAAAAATATTAATACAATATCCTTTAAAAAAAGGCGGGAGTAAAATTGACGTCACCCATATATAATTTTTAATTAAGAAATTAATAATGAAGCTGTATGTTTCAAGAGATATGATCAATAAAACTAATTTTTCTTTATAAATACTATATCTAGTGTGAATTTGAAAAAAATCGTTAGAGCGGTTTTTGAGAACCAATGGCTATAGATAGATAGATATATATATATATATACAATTTTAGCTAGCATAATAAAATAAGATAAATAAGAATGATATATAATTCATAAATTTTATATTTTTATTTAAAAAAGTAGCATTTTCGCTAAAATCTTAATGAAAAATGTCGTTTTTTCTATGAAATAAACGAAAATAATTGAGATATCGATGAAATTTGAATTTAATGGTGTTAAGAATAAGAAATAAATAAGAATGATATATAATTCATAAATTTTATATTTCTAGGCGGGAGTAAAATTCCAAATTATATGTTTTTTTGTTTTTGTTTTTTTTGAGAGAGATTAATATATATATATATATATATTTTATTAAAAATAAATATTTTTAATTTTATTTCGAAATTTATTTTATTTTAAAATATTTTAAATATAAAAAAAATATTAATACAATATCCTTTAAAAAAAGGCGGGAGTAAAATTGACGTCACCCATATATAATTTTTAATTAAGAAATTAATAATGAAGCTGTATGTTTCAAGAGATATGATCAATAAAACTTAATTTTTCTTTATAAATACTATATCTAGTGTGAATTTGAAAAAAATCGTTAGAGCGGTTTTTGAGAACCAATGGCCATAGATAGATAGATATATATATATATATACAATTTTAGCTAGCATAATAAGATAAGATAAATAAGAATGATATATAATTCATAAATTTTATATTTCTATTTAAAAAAGTAGCATTTTCGCTAAAATCTTAATGAAAAATGTCGTTTTTTCTATGAAAACAACGAAAATAATTGAGATATCGATGAAATTTGAATTTATTCGTGTTTAGAATAAGAAAGTACCGGGACCTCGAGCCTCGGCTCGGTACTTAAGTTAAAAAAAATGATTCATTATTATTGGGTTTGGCTGGTAATATTAATACCTGGGACACCGAGCTCTCGCTCGATCCTTTAAAAAATATTAATATACAATTCTTTAATTATTTACTGCAATTATTAAATGTTGCATCATTGCATCAATCTGATTAAAATCAATTGAACTGGGGTCCTCAATAGTACAAACAAACAATTTTAGCTAGCATAATAAGATTAATCCAAGTAATATCGTCTATTTCTATTCGAAACTATTTTCAGTTATGAAATGAACAGTCAGTAGGGAGTAAAAAAAATGTAATTGAAGACCGAAGTTTTATAAAATAATTAAATTATTTTATAGATTATAAAATAAAAATTATTGTATTAACATTAAAAATATTGAAATAAAAAATAATAGTTTGATTTAATAAACTAAAATATTATAAACATTTTTAGTGTGAATTTCTCAGGGAGGTAGGGAGCCCAATTCATTTAACCACCCATGTTGTATAAGGAATCTTAATTTCTTAACACTCCGTTTTTTCAAATTTAAAATAGAGGGAGAGAAAGAGTTTCAATTAAATTCGAATAGTTTATATATTCTATATATGAGTATTTTTTTCTGAATTTAATACCAAGTTGATTTTCAAAATTTTTTCTATTCTTTATGCATATGATTGATTACATGTGTTAAAATTTAAACAAATTCAAATATTCTAATTTTTAAATTTATATACATTTAATATTATTTTTTCGAGACTAATGGCAAATACCGGTGGCCCTAGTCAGAGCAAGTGAAGACTCCTTATGGTATCGGCCCAGTCGATGAAAAAAAAAATAAATTTATTATTTTTATATATTAAATTTAATAAAAGAACATTGAATAAATAAATATAAATTAGTAATTTATTGAAAATAAACAATAAATAGATTAAAAAAAAAAAATTATTATTTTTAAATATGGAGGCACTTCGCGAGTTTCGATCCTGCGAAGTTGACTCGTCAAAAAAGTCCTAACCACTGGTCTAAGATATTTAGATAATAAAAATAACATTTTTTTACCATCTTTGGAAGCCAAATACCAAATAGTATTTGTTTTATTGATGTTTTTTTGGAGAGAAATTAATAAATATATATATATTTTATTAAAAATAAATATTTTTAATTTTATTTCGAAATTAAATAATAAATTTTAAAATATTTTAAATAAAAAAAAATATTAATACAATTTCAGTTAAAAAATAAAAATGGATGTCATTTGTGACGTCATCCATATATAATTTTAAATTAAGAAATAAATAATGAAGATGTATTTTTCCAGAGATGTGATGAATAAAACTTAATTTTTATTTATAAATACTATATCTAGTGTGAATTTAAAAAAAAACGTTAGAGCGGATTTTGAGAACCCATGGCTATATATATATAGGTATATACAAACAATTTTAGCTAGCATAATAAGTTAAGATTCCTGATTTTTTAATAATTACATTTAAAATCATTTGAAAGTTATAATTTTATCTTTATAAAGAGAGACTAAAAAAATAAGAAAATCAAAATATTGAAAAAATACAAAAGAGAGGTAGAAAAAAGGTTCGAACCCCACTCTTCTTATTTTTACTTAAGGGGTCTTCTGATTGGTTGCCTGTTCCGACACACCTTTTTTCGACATAAACGGCCTCCTCCATTTCCTTCAGCTATCATTTGCTCTCTGCATCTCACAAAGTCAACATTAGCACGCTTGCTAACTGAGTGTACTTTCCAATTTGTTTTGTTTTTGATTTTATTTTTTGTTTTTAAATCATGCCATCCAAAAAGATGAAAACAACCAACGAGGGTGTTCAGAAGATGACTCATGTAAATGAAACAACTGTAAATTACAGTTGTGATCAAGAATTACATCAACATATGAGGAGATTACCGCAAGAATTAGTAGGTAATATTCTGAAATATTCAACATTTCAACAATTGCTTGTTTTTAGTGAAGATCAATATTATTACGATGCGATTATCAATTCTGGAATTGTTTCTTCCTCACCTACAATTTTTTTCCCCGCTAAGTTTTTGAAACGATTCTATTTTTTAATAAAAACTGTTGTTGTAACTGGGAGGAATTATAAATTTTTAATCAAGTTTATAAAACATTCATCCATGCTAAGAATAAAAAAAATTGATTTTCGAGATTTCTCTAAAAGTAAATTCGATATAATACGAGATTTTCTAATAAAATTATCAAGTGATGTCGAAGAAGGTAAATCGCCAACTTATCCTATTTTCGATAAGGTAGAGGAAATTATTTTATATGATGAGATACGTAATTATGATATTTTTGTATGGGCTATTAATTATTTTTTTCCTAATTTAAAAAAGTTTAGTCTTCCATTTGAAATTTATTGTAATAAAAATATAGATAAATTATTAATGAAAATGAACCAACTTGTAACATTAAATTTGCCGAGATTATTGATAACAACAATTGAACAATTGAAATCAATAGCTAACTTCTCTAATTTAAGAGAATTAAAAATCGCTTTTTTTTATAATAATAAAACCTGGCCATCTTATTTGTCAAAATTAGAAAATTTAGAACATCTACAGATTAGATATACTGGCCCAGAAGAAATTCTCAGGAGTTATTTTGAAATTGCACCATTAGATAAATTGAAAAAAGTAATGCTTATGGAAATTGAATCCTTTACAGAGCAACTAGTTAAAGTGTTTCTTAAAAAAAGGTTACCATTAACAAATTTGAAAATAGTTTTATGCAACGATGTCCAGAAAAATGCCTTGAAAATGCTTAATCAGTTTGAAAATTTAACAGATCTCCGATTAGAATGGTGTATTTCATTAATTTCTAGTGATCTACAGGACATCCATAAAATAAAAAAATTAAATATTTTATCTTTGTATGGATGTCGATACATATGTAATGAAGTCCTTCCATACATTTTTCAATGTAAAACATTCTATCAATTAAATCTTCATGGCACAAAGATAAAAATTGATTTTAGCACAATTAAAAATAATTTGCGTGTTCATACATTGAACATTAATCCATACCCTGATGAAAAAAATAGGGCTTGGCCCTTTGATTCTAATGTGTATGCTCGAGATACTCATAAGAATTTAAAAAAATTGTTACCTTGTGCAAGTATTATCGAATGGTATTTATTGAATATTAAAAATAAATGTTTATAAATATTTCTTATGATCGTTATAAAAGTTTAAGTTATTTTAATATTTAAGATTTATATTTTAAAATAATAATATTAAAATTATTTAAATATACGTTTTAATAATTGAAAATAAATACTACTTTAATATGAAAAAAAATTAAATAAATTACCATTGTATGCTTGTATTTAAATGAAAAAAAATATTGTTAAAGTTAAATATATTATAAATATATTATTCTAATATTTGTAAGTATTGCACAATTTTTAAAATATATTATTGTAGAATAATAATAAATAAACATTTTGTAATTTTGTTTTATTTTATTGAAATTAAATTATTTAAAAAATAATTTTAAATAATTTATAAAATTATTTTAGTATTTAAGTCATATATTATAAATATAATGTCTCTATTAAAATAAATACTATTCTTGTTCATTATATAGTAATTGATGTTTTATTTAAAAAATGAAGATTGTGTTTAATATTTTTAAGGTATATCTTAATTAATATTAATAATAATAATTCATTGAATATTAATAAATATTATAAAATGAAATTTGTGAATTTATTTTATTTTCCTTATTCAATCCCATATCCTTTCCTAAATTCTTTATATATAATATAAAAATAAATCCTTATATAATATATCTACATATTATTTATTATATGGTTTCTCTTACTTTTAGTCTAATAAATTAATACAAGTTTGTAAAAATTTAAATAATTAAGAATATTTTTAATAATGAATGTTTTGTTCTCGATTTTTAAATTAATAATTTATAATAATATATATTCTAATAATTAAAAATATTAAGATCAGTTAAAATAAGATGATTTAGAACTTTCTAAATACATTTTAAAATGTCAATAAATTCTTATTCCAACTTTTGTCACAACCAAAAAAAAAAACCCTTGAATATCTTTTTTCTTTTTTCTAAAATAGCACATCCGAAATATCTTTGGCCAAGATCCTTTTTGTTGTATTATTATTATTATTATTGTCTCTTCTTTTCAAGTAAACACAAAAGCTTTGAAAAAGTTATTTTTGTTGCTTTCTCCTTTTTTTCATTCTTCTACAAGTAAACAAAGTTCAATTGTTAATGAACAAGGAACCAAGTTAAAAATAAATTGTTTCATAGATTTTTCAAATACCTGAATATTTTGCTTCTTGAAAAATTATTTTAGATAATATATAAATTGAAATTTAATATAATATAAGAATCTATTACATAAAAACGTATAGCAAAATGGGTTGGTAAGGCCATAACTCTATTTTGCCAATTTTTTTTTTTTAAATGTTCGTTGAAGTCCAAACATGGATCGAATAATTTCCGGGAAAACCCTAAATACAGCCCTTTTCTTTTTCCCATTAAGGGTTGGGAAAATACTTTTAAGCGCGAGCCAAAATACAATTTTCAAAATGTCTTCCGGGCCGGAGGACCATACTTCGAAAACACTAATAAAAATAAGCGGGAGTGTCCTCCCCTAGACTTTCCCGCATATAAATAGGTATAAAGAGTTGTGAATGAATATTTAGAATGTAATAAAGTGCTACTTCCGGTTAACTGATATTTTAAATGTAAAAAAAAACAGATATGGATATATTATAAATATTTTTAATTTTATTTTATTTATAATATATAAGGGCTGGCTGTGACGTCATGAAGTGCTGGGTGACGTCATATAATTTCAAATTAAGAAAAAACTAATGAAGATGATTTTTCTCGAGGATAAAACCAATATAAAAATCAAAATAAGAGCCAATAAAAGCGTGTAAAAAATAAATATAATTAACGTAACAATTATCACATTAATATCAAATATTAATTTAAATAAATTAAGACAAAAAATATTAAAAATATTCTCTATTGAAACAAAATTTATAATTATAAGGGATATTTTCATATTCTGTGGTGTGGAAACAAAGGATTAGAAAAGAAAAATAAATAAATAAAACACGTTTTTCTTAATTAATATTTGGTTAATTTTTTTAAAATAATCTATACAATAGAAAGCATTTATTCAAGCTTAGGAATGATATAAAAATATTTCATATATAACAAAACAATTTATATATCTATATATATATATTGAAAAGTTTTTATTTAGAATAATAAGAAAAAGAGGACGTTCAATTTTAATCGTTTTTTTATTATTTATGTAATTTATATATATATATTATTATATTTATTTATATATATGGTAAAATGCGTACTTGTCTTTTCGTTTTTATTTTATAATTATTTATCTTTTCAAGCTTAAAGTGTACAAATGATCTTTCTCTTTTGTTTTGTTTTTCTATAAAAATTAAAATTCTTGAGGTTTTATAAGAAAAAAAAATCAATTTTTTTTTGACACCTCTATAAATATTTACTTTAATGTTGTTATTATTATTATTGTTCATTTGGACTCTTAATTTCTACGTTATAACAAAAGTATTATTTTCTTTTTTTTTTTAATATAAGGAGAATGAACACAGAATATAGAATTAGTACCGGGACCACGAGCCTCGGCTCGGTACTTAAGTTAAAAAAAATGATTCATTATTATTGGGTTTGGCTGGTAATATTAATACCTGGGATACCGAGCTGTCGCTCGAAAAAATGTTTAGACATTATTATAGACATTTTCATTCTGTAAATTAAATAATTTTATTTCATTTAAAAAAATATCTATTTTTAAATAATTTTTTTCTCTACATTATTTATCTAATTCTGACAATATATTAAGATCACACCGGGACCCCGAGCCTCGGCTAGGTAATTAAGTTAAAAAAAAATAATTCATTATTATATTGGGTTTGGCTGGTAATATTAATACTTGGGACACCGAGCTGATATACAATTCTTTAATTATTTATTACAATTATTAATTGTTGCATCATTGCATCAATCTAATTAAAATGTATTATTAGGTATGTTTCTAAGTGCATGAATATTTTTTTTTTATTGGAAGAATGATAAATATATATCGTAATTTATAATTATAAAATATTATTAAAATATATATTTTTAATTTTATTTCGAAATTAAATAAACAATTTTAAAATATTTTTCTTTTAAAAAAAGGCGAGAGTCAAATTTCAATATGAATGTCATATAAAAAAAATTTTAATACAATATCCTTTAAAAAAAGGCGGGAGTAAAATTCCAAATTATATGTTTTTTTGTTTTTGTTTTTGTTTTTTTTGAGAGAGATTAATAAATATATATATATTTTATTAAAAATAAATATTTTTAATTTTATTTCGAAATTAAATAATAAATTTTAAAATATTTTCAATAAAAAAAAAATATTAATACAATTTCAGTTAAAAAATAAAAATAGATGTCATGTGACGTCACCCATATATAATTTTAAATTAAGAAATTAATAATGAAGCTGTATGTTTCAAGAGATATGATCAATAAAACTTAATTTTTCTTTATAAATACTATATCTAGTGTGAATTTGAAAAAAATCGTTAGAGCGGTTTTTGAGAACCAATGGCCATAGATAGATAGATATATATATAATTTTAGCTAGCATAATAAGATAAGATAAATAAGAATGATATATAATTCATAAATTTTATATTTCTATTTAAAAAAGTAGCATTTTCGCTAAAATCTTAATGAAAAATGTCGTTTTTTCTATGAAAACAACGAAAATAATTGAGATATCGATGAAATTTGAATTTATTCGTGTTTAGAATAAGAAAGTACCGGGACCTCGAGCCTCGGCTCGGTACTTAAGTTAAAAAAAATGATTCATTATTATTGGGTTTGGCTGGTAATATTAATACCTGGGACACCGAGCTCTCGCTCGACCCTTTAAAAAATATTAATATACAATTCTTTTATTATTTACTGCAATTATTAAATGTTGCATCATTGCATCAATCTGATTAAAATCAATTGAACTGGGGTCCTCAATAGTACAAACAAACAATTTTAGCTAGCATAATAAGATTAATCCAAGTAATATCGTCTATTTCTATTCGAAACTATTTTCAGTTATGAAATGAACAGTCAGTAGGGAGTAAAAAAAATGTAATTGAAGACCGAAGTTTTATAAAATAATTAAATTATTTTATAGATTATAAAATAAAAATTATTGTATTAACATTAAAAATAACATTAACATTGAAATAAAAAATAATAGTTTGATTTAATAAACTAAAATATTATAAACATTTTTAGTGTGAATTTCTCAGGGAGGTAGGGAGCCCAATTCATTTAACCACCCATGTTGTATAAGGAATCTTAATTTCTTAACACTCCGTTTTTTCAAATTTAAAATAGAGGGAGAGAAAGAGTTTCAATTAAATTCGAATAGTTTATATATTCTATATATGAGTATTTTTTTCTGAATTTAATACCAAGTTGATTTTCAAAATTTTTTCTATTCTTTATGCATATGATTGATTACATGTGTTAAAATTTAAACAAATTCAAATATTCTAATTTTTAAATTTATATACATTTAATATTATTTTTTCGAGACTAATGGCAAATACCGGTGGCCCTAGTCAGAGCAAGTGAAGACTCCTTATGGTATCGGCCCAGTCGATGAAAAAAAAAATAAATTTATTATTTTTATATATTAAATTTAATAAAAGAACATTGAATAAATAAATATAAATTAGTAATTTATTGAAAATAAACAATAAATAGATTAAAAAAAAAAATTATTATTTTTAAATATGGAGGCACTCCGCGAGTTTCGATCCTGCGAAGTTGACTCGTCAAAAAAGTCCTAACCACTGGTCTAAGATATTTAGATAATAAAAATAACATTTTTTTACCATCTTTGGAAGCCAAATACCAAATAGTATTTGTTTTATTGATGTTTTTTTGGAGAGAAATTAATAAATATATATATATTTTATTAAAAATAAATATTTTTAATTTTATTTCGAAATTAAATAATAAATTTTAAAATATTTTAAATAAAAAAAAAATATTAATACAATTTCAGTTAAAAAATAAAAATGGATGTCATTTGTGACGTCATCCATATATAATTTTAAATTAAGAAATAAATAATGAAGATGTATTTTTCCAGAGATGTGATGAATAAAACTTAATTTTTATTTATAAATACTATATCTAGTGTGAATTTAAAAAAAAACGTTAGAGCGGATTTTGAGAACCCATGGCTATATATATATAGGTATATACAAACAATTTTAGCTAGCATAATAAGTTAAGATTCCTGATTTTTTAATAATTACATTTAAAATCATTTGAAAGTTATAATTTTATCTTTATAAAGAGAGACTAAAAAAATAAGAAAATCAAAATATTGAAAAAATACAAAAGAGAGGTAGAAAAAAGGTTCGAACCCCACTCTTCTTATTTTTACTTAAGGGGTCTTCTGATTGGTTGCCTGTTCCGACACACCTTTTTTCGACATAAACGGCCTCCTCCATTTCCTTCAGCTATCATTTGCTCTCTGCATCTCACAAAGTCAACATTAGCACGCTTGCTAACTGAGTGTACTTTCCAATTTGTTTTGTTTTTGATTTTATTTTTTGTTTTTAAATCATGCCATCCAAAAAGATGAAAACAACCAACGAGGGTGTTCAGAAGATGACTCATGTAAATGAAACAACTGTAAATTACAGTTGTGATCAAGAATTACATCAACATATGAGGAGATTACCGCAAGAATTAGTAGGTAATATTCTGAAATATTCAACATTTCAACAATTGCTTGTTTTTAGTGAAGATCAATATTATTACGATGCGATTATCAATTCTGGAATTGTTTCTTCCTCACCTACAATTTTTTTCACCGATTCGGATTCCTTCCCCGCTAAGTTTTTGAAACGATTCTATTTTTTAATAAAAACTGTTGTTGTAACTGAGAGGAATTATAAATTTTTAATCAAGTTTATAAAACATTCATCCATGCTAAGAATAAAAAAAATTGATTTTCGAGATTTCTCTAAAAGTAAATTCGATATAATACGAGATTTTCTAATAAAATTATCAAGTGATGTCGAAGAAGGTAAATCGCCAACTTATCCTATTTTCGATAAGGTAGAGGAAATTATTTTATATGATGAGATACGTAATTATGATATTTTTGTATGGGCTATTAATTATTTTTTTCCTAATTTAAAAAAGTTTAGTCTTCCATTTGAAATTTATTGTAATAAAAATATAAATAAATTATTAATGAAAATGAACCAACTTGTAACATTAAATTTGCCGAGATTATTGATAACAACAATTGAACCATTGAAATCAATAGCTAACTTCTCTAATTTAAGAGAATTAAAAATCGCTTTTTTTTATAATAATAAAACCTGGCCATCTTATTTGTCAAAATTAGAAAATTTAGAACATCTACAGATTAGATATTCTGGCCCAGAAGAAATTCTCAGGAGTTATTTTGAAATTGCACCATTAGATAAATTGAAAAGAGTAATGCTTATGGAAATTGATTCCTTTACAGAGCAACTAGTTAAAGTGTTTCTTAAAAAAAGGTTACCATTAACAAATTTGAAAATAGTTTTATGCAACGATGTCCAGAAAAATGCCTTGAAAATGCTTAATCAGTTTGAAAATTTAACAGATCTCCGATTAGAATGGTGTATTTCATTAATTTCTAGTGATCTACAGGACATCCATAAAATAAAAAAATTAAATATTTTATCTTTGTATGGATGTCGAAACATATGTAATGAAGTCCTTCCATACATTTTTCAATGTAAAACATTCTATCAATTAAATCTTCATGGCACAAAGATAAAAATTGATTTTAGCACAATTAAAAATAATTTGCGTGTTCATACATTGAACATTAATCCATTCCCTTATGAAAAAAATAGGGCTTGGCCCTTTGATTTATTGAATATTAAAAATAAATGTTTATAAATATTTCTTATGATCGTTATAAAAGTTTAAGTTATTTTAATATTTAAGATTTATATTTTAAAATAATAATATTAAAATTATTTAAATATACGTTTTAATAATTGAAAATAAATACTACTTTAATATGAAAAAAAATTAAATAAATTACCATTGTATGCTTGTATTTAAATGAAAAAAAATATTGTTAAAGTTAAATATATTATAAATATATTATTCTAATATTTGTAAGTATTGCACAATTTTTAAAATATATTATTGTAGAATAATAATAAATAAACATTTTGTAATTTTGTTTTATTTTATTGAAATTAAATTATTTAAAAAATAATTTTAAATAATTTATAAAATTATTTTAGTATTTAAGTCATATATTATAAATATAATGTCTCTATTAAAATAAATACTATTCTTGTTCATTATATAGTAATTGATGTTTTATTTAAAAAATGAAGATTGTGTTTAATATTTTTAAGGTATATCTTAATTAATATTAATAATAATAATTCATTGAATATTAATAAATATTATAAAATGAAATTTGTGAATTTATTTTATTTTCCTTATTCAATCCCATATCCTTTCCTATATTCTTTATATATAATATAAAAATAAATCCTTATATAATATATCTACATATTATTTATTATATGGTTTCTCTTACTTTTAGTCTAATAAATTAATACAAGTTTGTAAAAATTTAAATAATTAAGAATATTTTTAATAAAGAGAAACCATGAATGTTTTGTTCTCGATTTTTAAATTAATAATTTATAATAATATATATTATAATAATTAAAAATATTAAGATCAGTTAAAATAAGATGATTTAGAACTTTCTAAATACATTTTAAAATGTCAATAAATTCTTATTCCAACTTTTGTCACAACCAAAAAAAAAAACCCTTGAATATCTTTTTTTCTTTTTTCTAAAATAGCACATCCGAAATATCTTTGGCCAAGATCCTTTTTGTTGTATTATTATTATTATTATTGTCTCTTCTTTTCAAGTAAACACAAAAGCTTTGAAAAAGTTATTTTTGTTGCTTTCTCCTTTTTTTCATTCTTCTACAAGTAAACAAAGTTCAATTGTTAATGAACAAGGAACCAAGTTAAAAATAAATTGTTTCATAGATTTTTCAAATACCTGAATATTTTGCTTCTTGAAAAATTATTTTAGATAATATATAAATTGAAATTTAATATAATATAAGAATCTATTACATAAAAACGTATAGCAAAATGGGTTGGTAAGGCCATAACTCTATTTTGCCAATTTTTTTTTTTTAAATGTTCGTTGAAGTCCAAACATGGATCGAATAATTTCCGGGAAAACCCTAAATACAGCCCTTTTCTTTTTCCCATTAAGGGTTGGGAAAATACTTTTAAGCGCGAGCCAAAATACAATTTTCAAAATGTCTTCCGGGCCGGAGGACCATACTTCGAAAACACTAATAAAAATAAGCGGGAGTGTCCTCCCCTAGACTTTCCCGCATATAAATAGGTATAAAGAGTTGTGAATGAATATTTAGAATGTAATAAAGTGCTACTTCCGGTTAACTGATATTTTAAATGTAAAAAAAAACAGATATGGATATATTATAAATATTTTTAATTTTATTTTATTTATAATATATAAGGGCTGGCTGTGACGTCATGAAGTGCTGGGTGACGTCATATAATTTTAAATTAAGAAAAAACTAATGAAGATGATTTTTCTCGAGGATAAAACCACGTGGAGGTGAGGTATATATAGACCCAACACAGACAAACACAAACAAAGGGACAAAGCCCAACAAGGACAATAAATTTTAACAAAAATATATAATGTATAAATACCTGTTTTCAATAGCTTTACAACCAATGTTCTTTAAAAAAAATTAGTTAAAGATATACAAACTTTTTTAGATAGGACCACTAAGAATTTATTAATAAAATCCAAAATGATTTTATTAAAATTATTTTTTTATTTTTATAATTCTTTTAACGGGTTTTTAACGGTTTTTTTCAAATTGTACTTTCCAATTTGTTTTGTTTTTGATTTTATTTTTTGTTTTTAAATCATGCCATCCAAAAAGATGAAAACAACCAACGAGGGTGTTCAGAAGATGACTCATGTAAATGAAACAACTGTAAATTACAGTTGTGATCAAGAATTACATCAACATATGAGGAGATTACCGCAAGAATTAGTAGGTAATATTCTGAAATATTCAACTTTTCAACAATTGCTTGTTTTTAGTGAAGATCAATATTATTACTATGCGATTATCAATTCTGGAATTGTTTCTTCCTCACCTACAATTTTTTTCACCGATTCGGATTCCTTCCCCGCTAAGTTTTTGAAACGATTCTATTATTGAAATTATCCTTTCTTTTAAAAATATATTCTCTTCTTCTAATAAAGTAATCCTTTGTTTGATTGGATTCTTCTCTAATATACTTTTTTTCTATAATTTTATAATAGATTAAAAAAATTAATGTATAAATGCTAATTAGATTGAATAAATTTCTTACCTGAATATGTTGCCTAAATATATTAAGTTTCATATTTGAAATTTCCAATTCTCTTTTTATATTCATTATTTTAATATCTTGTTTCATTAATATTTCAGTACAATCAAGATTCATTGTCTTTTTTAATTATTCAAATACAATTAATTACTTTTAAAGAATAACTAGTTATGTAGATATCTGGATCTTATATGAATGTGTCAAGTGGTGTCAAGTAAACTTAGAATGTTGACTAAAATTAATGTCTGAAAGGGATTCACCAAATGCCCTGGTGACGACATGCACAACCTTGAAAAGATAAATGAACTAATAAAAAATATTTTGATTATTTTCTGGCTTTTTGAAATATTACATACATAATTAATATTTACATTAACATAATATATCAAAAAAAAAAAATATAATCAAAATTAGACCTAAAAGATAATCAACTCATAGGTTATTTAATGGAAAATTAATAATTAATAATAATTTAAAATTGTATTTAAATTGTGTCTCTTTTAAGATTAACGAATATCAGATAAACAGGAATAATCTGTCTTTCCAAATTGAGATGGCACAATTGTTAACAGATGTGAAATCAGACTTTTATATTTAATATTTATTATCATTCTATTATAAGATTATTTTTTTTTTCCTATATTTCTAATTATTTATGTCTTCTAAACATTCATTTGGAGTTGAAATACCAAAAATGTATTAGAAATTATTTTATTTTCTTAATTCTATTAATTAGTATTTATTTTCAATCTCACCTGTTAAAGTTATAACGATGATTCAATTTTTTTTTTTCAAAATTTAAAAAATAGAAAATTTTTGGCGACAGATACACAGATTTAATATTAAAATTTATATTTATATATTTTAATTAAAAATCTTGAAAACATTGTTTCTTATTTTGATTACAATAACATTTTCATTCTGTACTTCATTTAAATAAATGTCTATTTTTAAATATTTTTTGCTCTCTACATTATTTATCTAATTCTCACAATATATTAAGATCCTAAAAATTGGAATTATTTATGCAATTTTATGATAAATATGAATAAAAGTTCGTTGATAGTAATGCTTCCTAGCATCCCCAGATGTTTTAATTATAACTTAAATAATTATTCAATTTAAATTTATATTTAATTCATTTGAAATGAATTGAAATAAAATATCATAATTTTATTATTATCAATTTATTAATATAAATTAATTTATACCAACATATCCTGAGTATATGTATATATCTATATATTTCTATAATCCGCTTTTAATCCAGAAAGGTAATTGTATATATATATGTATATATATAGCTGGGGTCTATGGGACGGAGTCAACCCAGCCTCCGGGATTAACATTGTGAACATTGATAAAAAGTAGCGCCTCCGATCAAAAAAATCAAGGTAAATTGATAGGCGTTGTCCTTGCGTAGGACGTACAAAAGTCAGAGGTTTAGGATTTGGAATTACTTTAAATCAATTTTCTTTCTCTGCAAAAGATTTTTATTTACATTTTTAATATAAATTAATTACATATATTACAATATTACAAGAATTTTATCTGTTAAAAACTCGATTCTTAAAAGTTGTTATATCCACAATTTTATCAATTTATAATGTTTCCTTTACATGTACTATTATATAATATATTTTCAATTCCAATTATAATTTATTGAACAACCCGTTAAGTGTACTTTAATCCGGGCGACTCAATTCTAACTACAAAATTAACATAACAATTATTTTGATTTATATTTTATCTTTTAAAATATTTTTTTTTTTTAATGTTTATATTGTAAAATAAATATATTTTTTAATATATTAATTTATTTTAATTTAATTTGATTTTTTTTTCTTTTATTTATTTATAATTTTACCAAAAAGACCCCGTACTGCTTAAATAATTAATTAGTCTGTTAAAAAGTAATAATAAAAAAGATTACTTTAAATAAATATTATTTATACGAATTTTGTTTTCTTTTTATTTTCTTAAAAAAAAAACGAAGTGAAAAATAAAAACAACAACAAATTTGTATAAAATAATATTTATTTAATATTCCTTTTCGAAATTATGTGGCTAATCTATAAATAATTTTTTAAATAAATCTATAAAGTAATATTGATAAGTCGAATAATAAAAATTCTTAGCCTACGACCCCCAGACCATCCGTATGTCACAAATTCATTATCCAACCAATTGTTTCTGCGCTGAAAACTTGAATTGGCGCCAGTGGTGCCACCTGGGGATAGTGCCCCACTGCACATTGGAAGCAGTTTTAGTAGCAAGCTCTAGGTAGCAGCACTATGCAGTTGATCAGCAACTTTATAACCAGTTCTGTGTATTGGTTGGCAAGACAGAAGAGGGAGGGCAGCACGCGTCCATCACCTATATTTTTGGCAGGGGGTGGACACGCAATGATATTTTTTTGAAACAGCGTTTGGCGCTGCAATGCGGATGCATGCACGAACTAATTGAGAAAAAAACCGGCCGGCCTGGCACCATTTTTAAAATCTATTTTGAATGAATGAGAGCGGGAGGAATGAAAAAATTATGAAATTTTTAAGTTAAGTGAAAAATTATTTATTTAAAGCTAAAACAGACATTTCAGAAATAAATTTTTTTTTTTTAGAAAATTGCTTAATTGTTGGTCTTATCACAAAATAAATAATTTTTCACTTAAGTGAAAAATTTCATAATTTTCATGGATATAATAAAAGAATAATGTTGTATGTGGCATATTTATTTGAAAATAGATTATTACAAAATATCATTAACAATAATGATGTTTATCTCATTTGTAAACAAATCCTTTATACATATTTTTCTTTAAACACCTTATATAAAATTTCTGTAAAAATAAAATAATAATAATAATAAAATACAAAAATAAAATTTGCACAATTTTTGAATTAAACAATAATGTTAATTTTATTTATAAATTAACCCTTTTCGCATGCATTTTTTTAAATTGTATAAAATTACTCATATATAAATAAAATTTACACTATTTTTCAATTAAACAATAATAATTAATAAAATTTTATAAAACATTATATAAAATTTTTCACATAAATAAAATTTACACTATTTTTAAGTTAACAATAATAATATAAAAATAATGTTAATTTTATTTATAAATTAACCCTTTTCGCATGCATTTTTTTAAATTGTATAAAATTACTCATATATAAATAAAATTTACACTATTTTTCAATTAAACAATAATAATTAATAAAATTTTATAAAACATTATATAAAATTTTTCACATAAATAAAATTTACACTATTTTTAAGTTAACAATAATAATATAAAAATAATGTTAATTTTATTTATAAATTAACCCTTTTCGCATGCATTTTTTTAAATTGTATAAAATTACTCATATATAAATAAAATTTACACTATTTTTCAATTAAACAATAATAATTAATAAAACTTTATAAAACATTATATAAAATTTTTCACATAAATAAAATTTACACTATTTTTCAATTAATCAATTGACTGTTGATGCCTCTTGTCATTTGGAAATTGCTTAGCGATCGTTTAAGAGTTTTCACCGAAAGAAAACATAAGATTTTTTGTAAATATTCAGATGGTGTAGGCGTATGTCCCGCTGAACACCTGCAAAAATTAATTAAGTTTAAAAAAAAATTCCAAAGAATTAATACAGAAAAGCCTAAGCAAACTAAAAATTTATTTTAAATCATTATAAAAAATCTATTTAAAGTTAGGAGAAGATTAATGAATTTTATTAAAAAATATAATACATCTAAAGTTCAAAAATGCCAGAGGTTGAAATAACAGATTTTATTAAAACTAAAAAGTAATTTACATTATTAGTATAATATAGTGTAATATATAGTAGATAATAAAAGGTATATTTACCTAAAAAGTAATAATTAAATTACAAGTTATTTCTATTCAATTATATAATAAATACAGGAATTTATATTTGACAAGATGACAGTTCAACTCTCTTTATAGAAAATGAAATAGTTCTTACTATTAACACTTAGTCTAATGCGGTGGCTTCCTAAACTGGCGCTAGTTATAAAAGTCAAATAGGGCGCCAGTTTAAAATATCAAATATACCAAGAACATATATTTGATATTTACACCTTCCCCCCTGAGATCATTTTTCGACCGAATACAATGATAGCTTGCTACTATGAAAGCAATTTGAAATTTTTTTTCTTTTTCCGCAATTCACTTCATACATTGTTGGCGAAATCTTCTTTATTATTGTAAAAGGGCCGATTCTTACTGGATCTGTCTTCTTTCTGTTTAATTTGTTACCTTGCTCTATATACACTTGGTCTCCCGTCTTAAATTCGTAAATTTTTCTGGTTTTGTCGACACGTTTTTTATTTATGTGAAAATTTTTCATTGAGTTTTCAAATGCTTCTCTTCTATCTTTATTGAGGTCATGTTTTTTAAAAATCTCAACTGGACAAATAGATGATTGTTTTCCCATCAGTAAATATGCTGGTTCAAATTTAGTTGAACTATGTATTGTTTTGTTGTATTCTTCTGCGCATTTCTCAGCTATTTTCGACCATGCTCCTTTCATTCCACTATTAATTTTGCATCTTATCCTATTTACCAGTGTTTGGTTTAATCTCTCGTTTAATCCATTTGATGTTGGGCAATCTATACTGGTGAATATTAATCTTATATCTAGTCCTTTTAGATATTCCCTGAATTCTTTTGAATTTAATGCTGTATACTGGTCCGCTAATATGATTTTTATTTTGTTTTTTTCTTTGATTTTATCAATGAGTTTCATGAACTCTTTTGCTTCTTGGCCTTTTGATGTCGATATCCATGCATATCTGGTGAAATGATCCACCAAAATGTGCATAAATTTCTTTGTTGAATTATTCCCTCCGAAACCTCCTACTGTATCGATGGACATGATTTCATATGGTTCAACTGGTGGGCCAAGTTTTTGCATTAAGCCTATTGTTCTACTCCTCCTCGTCTTATTTTCTCTACATATTTTGCACTCTTCACAGAAGTCAGTTATTACTTTATCTAAGTTTTTAAAATAATAATTTGGTCTTATCTTTTCTTTTAGTTGTGCCACACCTATATGGCCGTAATATTCGTGGATTCTTTTTATTATTTCTGTTCCAAATTTCTTAGATACATAAATTCTTTTCCTTTCTTTTAAATTTTTATATATAACATTATTATGTTTCTCTATTCTTTTATCTGAGCTAATTTCTTCCTTGTTTTCCATTTGGTCTTTTACTATTTCGTTTAGTTCAATTAAGTTTACCACCTTTATTCCGTCTTCGTTTTCAAAATATTCCAAAACAGGTTGTCTAGACAATAAGTCCGCTAGAATATTTTCTTTCCCTTTTTTGTAAATAATTCTGAAATTGAATTGAGATAAATAGTGTACTAGATCCCCTAAAATTTCATCGGTCCTTGATTTTGTTTTTAGGTTTTCTAATGGCTTATGATCGCTGCACACTATAAATTCTCGACCCATTAGGTAGTATTGCCAATATTTAATAGCTTCTTTAATAGCTTTACATTCTAAGTGGATTATATCCATTTTTTTTTCTTTCTCTGATAATTTCCTAGAGAAGTAAGCTACAGGATGCAGTCTTCCATCTTTTTGTGGTTGTTTTAATGCAGCCCCTAAGCCTTTCAAACTAGCATCTGTGTCAATGTATACCTCTTTTTCTGCATCGTAAATAGCTAGAATTGGTGAAGAGCATAAGTATTCTTTTATTAAATTAAAACTCTTTTCACATTCTTCTGTCCAGACGAACTCTACATTTTTTTTTAACAATTTGTGTAATGGTTCAAATTTTTCTGCACTATTTTCTATATATTTTAGGTAAAAATTTATAGAACCTAATATACTTCTTACACCAGTCTTATCTTTAGGTGTCTTTAGTTTCTTGATTGCAATAAGATTTTCTTGTGCCGGTGATATTTTGTCTTCTTGAATCAAGTGACCTAGATATTTCACTGATTCTGTTCCAAATGTACACTTTTCTAATTTTATCTTGAATCCTTCCTTTTCCAGAGTTTGTAGGAGCTGTTGAATATGTTCTATATGATCTTCCCATGTTCTCGAAAAAACTAACAAGTCATCTATGTAGTTAATACAATAATCGTCCAAATTGTTTTTTCTTAATATGCTTGATAAGATCCTTTGGAAAATTGCAGGTGCATTCTTATATCCAAAAGGAAGAACGTTAAACATAAATTTCCCGTATTTTGTTATAAATGCTGATTTCTCTCGATCTTCTTTTTTTAGTTGGATACACCAGAAAGCTGAATTTATATCAATCACACTAAAATATTTGCAATTTGGTACCTTTTCTATTATATCACTGATAGTGGGAAAGGGATAGCACTCAGGGATAACTAAGCTATTCAGTCTCCTAAAATCTATACATAATCTAGTCTTCCGACCATCTTCTTTCTTGTATGCTAGTGTAACTGGAGATGCATATGGAGAGTCAGATTCTTCTATTAATTTTGCTTCTAATAGTTTCTTTATTTGTGTTTTTATTTCTAGTTCATCTGGTTTTGTACAATTGTATGCACGTGAAGTGATATATTCATCTCTTTTTAATCTAATTTCGGCCTCTCTTGATTTTACTTTTCCAACATCATATTTGTCTTTTGCACATATGTGTTTATATTTCTCTACTAATTTTAAAATTTGAATTTTCCTCTTTTTTTCTTTTACGTGTTCTATATTTACTTTTAATGAATTTCTATTTGTTTGTTCATTTAAATGAACTTCTGATTGGGTTTCTTTTTGTTTATTTTCATTTACTTTCTTATTTATTATCCCCTTTTCTAAGTCTAAATTCTTTTCTATATCTATTAATTTTTTTGTTTCATTATTTTTATCTTTTTGCCAGATGTCTAAATTTTCATCTTGAAGAAGCCTAAAACTTTTTATGGCATTTAATCCTAATAGTAAATCGTAAGAAAAGTTATTCTTTTTTATTACGTATACGTTTAATTTATTTGTAATATTTCCTATTTTTAGTGTTATATTTGCTTTGCCGGAAGAAAAATTAAATCCATTGATCGTTTTGAAAGCACTTTTTTGTTTCAATAACGTTGTTTTTAAATTGTCAATAATTCTTTGATTTATTAGGCTCACATTTGATCCTGAATCATATACTCCTTTTATTTTCTTTTTTTTATCAATTATTACATTTATTTTTATCAATGGATTTAATCTTTCCGGCCTTACTCGTTTAAAGATTCATTATCCATTTCGATTTTTAATTCATCTAAATTTTCCTTTTTTTCATTAAGATTAACTTTTCCTATTTCCCTATAAAATTCTTTATTTCTACAGTAGTTTGGGTTGTGAAAAAGGTTTGGTTTACCAAGTTCTTCACACATGAAGCATGGTTTTTTCCTATTTTGGTTAGTATAAAAATTCTGACTATTTGCATTTCCGGGATTTATGTGAGAAAGATTTTTATTCTGATTTAAAGGAGTTAAATGTCTTTTTATTTTTTTTTTCAACCTTTTCAACTTCTACCTTATTTCTACAAATTTCAGAAGGATGAAACCGGTTTTCTAAACCTCGTGCTTCACAAATAGAACATGCTTTTATATTTTTATTTATTTGTGTGTTTTCATTATTTTCAAAATTTTTTTTAGTAAATTTACTATCTTTTTTTTGTAATTCTAACATAAGTTCATTTGTTGTTTTTATTTCAGATTTATCTAATTCTTCTTGTATCTCTACAGGAAGTCCCACTAAAATAATATTTACTAATCTCTTTTCAGCTGAAATATCCTTTTCAGCCTCTAACACTAACCTTTCTTTTGCTAAGGCATATTCTAAAATAGATCCACCCAAATATTTGTAATTATAAGCTTTTTTTGTTGTTAACCAATCATCTTTTTTAAAAATATCAAAAAATGATGTTTTCCAAGAAAACCAATTTTCGAGGCCAATTTTAATTAAATTCGATGAATACCAATTTTCTGATGGACCAGTCATGAAGTATTTTAGTACTTCAATTTTTTTTCTTTCAGTTTGTATGGAAAATTTTTTACATGCATTTTCAAAATCGTCCATCCATATAATTGGATTTTGTTTTTCAAAATTCTCCAAATAAAATTTTTTACAAATCTCGTGGGTATCCATATGGTTATTTTCATTTAATTTTTTTTCTAATTCTTTAAATTTATAAAAATAATAATTTTCATTTGACTCACATGGATCCATTAATTTTGTATTTTCCTGTTCCAATATTTCTTCAAGTGGTAAATCCTTGAAACAAATATTTCCGTCGTTGTCTATGTATTCTTTTTTGAGTTCTTCATCCAATTTTAATTGGACATTTCTAAATCCACCACATGGTTTTATGGCCGATATAGCATTTTTGATGGAAGATTTTTTTATTAATATTTTGTGCTCTTTTATATTTCTGAACTCTTCTGGAATAGAATACCAGTCGATTTTATTCTCCGACATCCTTGCAACTTCAAATTCATTCTCTCCTTTTTTTATTATATGGAAGAAAAAATTTTTATTTTCCATTTTTTTATTTATTTTAAAAGAAATAAAATTTGTAATTTAATTTCTAAAGTTCAAAAATGCCAGAGGTTGAAATAACAGATTTTATTAAAACTAAAAAGTAATTTACATTATTAGTATAATATAGTGTAATATATAGTAGATAATAAAAGGTATATTTACCTAAAAAGTAATAATTAAATTACAAGTTATTTCTATTCAATTATATAATAAATACAGGAATTTATATTTGACAAGATGACAGTTCAACTCTCTTTATAGAAAATGAAATAGTTCTTACTATTAACACTTAGTCTAATGCGGTGGCTTCCTAAACTGGCGCTAGTTATAAAAGTCAAATAGGGCGCCAGTTTAAAATATCAAATATACCAAGAACATATATTTGATATTTACATACATACTTCTCACAGGGCTGGATTCCAAAAGATCAGTCTTCTCTGATACCAAGCCCAAACCATCTGATGTAGTATTAACACGTGTTGCTATAAATATTTAAAAAAATTAATAAAATTATTTTCTTTTATTATTAATATATTTTTTAGTAAACAACTTTAAATTATTGTTGTTTTACCCACTCTTAAAAAAGTACACCTTGGAAAATAGAACAAGTGTCCTCGTTCTCCTTCAGGTAGAGAATTCGTAATACAATCTTTCTGAATACAATTAAAAACCTGCAAAATAAAAAATTTATTTATATGTACATATATTATATAACTTTATAATGACAAATAATCATCAATAATAGTAAAAATATTAATTAAACTTACTTTAGGAACCATATTGCACGCAATTGGACAGCGACAGATCACGTTACGTATGCCTGGGTAGAGATATTTCGAATGGGACGCGTCCAGCTATGCACGTTGTCGACCAGTCTGTTGTTAAATGTTTTCGGGTGTTTTCGGATAACCGAAACAAACCGAATTAAAATTAAGGCCAGCAGCAGCAGCAGCGCCTCGAGTGGGTGTATGCATTGTAACACTGGAAATTTCTCTGCCGTAAGAGAGACCAGGCATAACTGGATTCATAGTTGTTCAATTGCATAGTGCTGCTACCTATCACTTTTTCGTGGATCTGTGTGGATGAAGGCTTAGAAGCATTAATAATATACGCTAAAAATTTACATTTTTTTTTCTAATATATTCTGAACATCAAAATTTAATGAAATTGCTTTATATGTTTACCAAAAGATAAAAAATAGTCAATTCAACAGTGAGTTAATTAACCAATATACTTCGTGAATATACTATTATATATAGCAGGACTTCTCAAAGTGTGGTGGGCCGCGGCCTCCTAGGGGGCCGTGGAATTTCGAAAAATGTGACACATAAATTATAATAATTAGATAAGGTCATTGTTAACATTAGTAAATGCATGTATTGACTAGTAAAAGTTTGCATATAGAAATTTAAAATTATAAATTTAAGCAATCTAAACTAAAAAAAATAGGGGGGCCGTGACATCTTGATTAGCGTTCCAAGGGGGACGTGACTTCAGAAAGTTGGAGAAGCACTGCTATATAGTATATTAGATATTTAACAATGATTATATTTTTATAAAATTATTAAAAAATTATCTGATCTTATATTAAAATTTGTTAAATAATTTTTTAATCATCCAATATCACAAATTTATTTATATAATTTTTAAAGAAAATTTTAGGAATTTCAATTAAGTTTTTTTTTGCTAATATTTCTCTATTTATAAAATTAAAATAAATTAACAAATATCACCTGGACAGAGACATAGTTTTTTTTTTATTTGATTAAGACATTTACCACCAAATCAAAAATAATATAAATTATTAGAAAAATAAATATAAAATAATTTAAAATTTGGTGTTGTTTGTTGATTATTAAGAAATCTAATTATATATTTAAAAAGAAAAGGAAACCTTAGTACTAAATATAGTCTATTTATACAAGATGTAAATATTATTTTATTATTATATTGATAAGAAAACAAACTTCACTTTCACTTGTTATATTTACAAATTGACTTGAAGCCCTGCGGTAATTAAATTTGCTATTTAACTTGAGAACCTTTCCGATTTAGACATATTTCATTTGAATTATATAAACAATCAACATTTATTAAAATGGTGAGTACATATAATCAACACTTTCAAATTATTATATATAAGTATAATTCTGATAGACATTTAATATATAAAAGACTTATCTTTATTATACTTAAATTAAATAATTTTTTTATAACTATTATGAATACTTGTCTTATTTTGTTTTTTTCTATATAATTTTTTATATTCCATAAAATAAATAATTAAAAATTGAAATTTCCTTTCACAATTTCGATGCCAAAATGTGAAAGGCATATTATTTCTTTATTTTCTTTATTTTTTTTCTTTATTTGTGTGTCTTATGGTAAGACTGTTTTTGCCAGATAAGAACAAAACTAAAAAATATTAATAAATAATAATAAATAACTAAATAATGTTTATTTAAAAAATAGAGAATAATAATCAGTGGTGTATTGGGAGGGAAACACGGGGGAATGACGTTCCCTTACTTTTTTTCAGAACCGGAACGCGTTCCAGTACATTTTCATATCCCGACAACTCCCACTTAAATTTCTTTTGTTGTGTTGTAAATATTTTGTATAGTAAGAATAAGAAAAAATAAAAACTTATATGGAAAAAAATAGTTTGGTGAAAATAGGACTTTTTTTTACTCCCACTATGCGTTCCCTTACTTCTTAAAGTTTTCTCTAAAAATCTATATTATTTTTTTAATATATATTTTCATAAAAAACAGTTCTCTCCTTAGAAATTTGAAATTCAATTTTATAGTATACATGTCAAATAGATTTCTTTGTAGAATTTATTAGCAAATCAAAGATAAAATCATTGCATAAATTGCATTGATGGAATTACATGAATTCTATTAACTTAAGAACAACCCAAAAAATATTGGACAAATCAATTCGGGAAGGTTAGGATGGGCGAGTTTACTAGAAAGAGTGAAGTCGGAAGACACCATGGGGCTGATAATATAAAAAGTGAAATGAGAGGATTGGGAGAAAGTAGGAATTGATTAGAGTTGGTTGTGAGGATAGAGACGTTTGGGGGAAATGTAGTGACTGAACAAGAATAATAGTTCTCTTATTTAATACTTTAGTTCTATTATCTATTTTAAATTAAATTCTATTGTTCTTTATTTATTTTATTCTTATCTTTTTTATTTTAATCAATATTTGAGTAATTATTTACAAAACGGGGAGCTTGATTGAATAAAACTTTGCCAGTGGATTCCTTTTTTAATTCCAAAGAAAACTTCCTTATGCGGTCTCTTCTAGTTTACGAGATAAAATTTTTAAGTTTGCCAGATTAGCTGGTTAGCTAAATGTGTAGCCATTAAGTAATGTTTTATTGACTAATTCACTAATTATTCAATTATTCACTTATTCTCGGTTCAGTTTGGAAATAGGGAAATTATTTAATTAATTAATTTTTTTAATTTTCATATATCCAAACCAAAACTAAAAAAACAACAACAGAAAATTAGTGGAGCTCTCTTTTGGCCAAATGAATAAAACATGGTGACTAAATAGAATATGAATGGATTTATATGCAAATTTTTATCTTGCAAACTAGAAGAAGGAATTCACTGGAAAAGCTTCAATGATTTGGTTGAAGCTACACGTTTTGTAAACAATTACCTATATTTGTTATAATATAAATTATAATAATATATATTATTAATTTTTAGATAGAAAACTATCCATAATTGTAAGATGTTGATAAATTTATAAATTAAACAAAAATGGTTGCTCGGATGATTCTTTCATTAATTTTTTTTTTTATTTATTTATTTATTTATTTATTTTTTTTTGTATTATTTCAGAAAGTGACGACATTGTTTATTTTGTTATGCGTTACGATGGTAATTGCCATTCCACCAAGACCAGATGCCACGACACCCCCACCCCCAGGACCACCTCCACCGAAGATCACCTTTATTCATCAACACCCTGCAAAATCTCATCGAGTTCCTATCCAAGTAAATCCTGCGGCGAATTTTCATCAGTGAATCGATTAATTAAATAATAAAAACAACCCTGCTTCATTATAAATAGTTTATGTTATTTATCCAAATGTATTCTTGTTTAAAAAATAAATGAAGATGTGAAATAACTAAAAAAAATCAAGTGTTTATTTAAATTGTGTTCTAATAATAAAATATTATTTTAGAAATATATAAGTATATAAAATAATAAGTAAAAGATGATTAAAATATAAAATGGATGCTATTTATAAATTTCTAATAAATTAACATGTGTAGACACTCCAGATTTTTTTATGATGGCGCAAGAGAGGGGAAGTGTGGCTCTAACAAGTGAAGAAAAGTTAATGATAAGTCTGATTATAAAGGAAATCAATCGTGAAATAATCAAGGCAGCAATGAGCTGACAATATAAAAATTTCCTGAAGGAAATGTGATGAGTGTTGCTCAATACGGGATGGTATGGAGAGTAAGGTTGCTGAGACCATGAACTTTCAAGATCATTTCCTGCATAGAGAGTGGGACCTAATTTTCCAAACCATCCTGTTTCATTATATTATAAATAATATTGTATTAAACTCTACTAAAATTTGTTTATTAAGATTAACAAATAATTATAATTTTTTTTCTATTAGAAATGAAAATGAACAATCCACGGGGATTGATCTATTCTTTGAAAAGAAAATTTATGAAGTTTCTCCTTCCCCTCGAGGACTTTAAACTTCTTAATTAGAATAGATTTAATGTAATTAATGTAATTATAATTACCCAATTGAGTTTACGATGGGAATTCACTCGGGGACCTTCTTGAGGCAATTATAACGGCACTTAAGGGAGGGAGTTCCAATTCGAAGCATCTCGATCAGTTTTAGATTTAAGAGTCTTATTTCCCAAGGCAATTCCGACCCATCTTCAGTCTCAGTTCTATTTCATTATTTTTTCATTATTTTTACTCTATCAATCAATAAATTGAATGGTTTGATATTTCAATCAACTAAAAGAAATTCATTCATTCATCTTTAATATGATTTTACAATATTTTTAATGAAGACACAATATTTTATAATATTTTAAACTTTATTATACTTCGATATACTCTTTATTTTATTTTTTGAGTACGTATTTTTTCTTCTTTTTGATTCAGCTCACTTAAAAAACAATTCTTGTTTATATATCTATTCATTGATTTATATCTTATCTTATTATACTAGCAAAAATTGTGTATATTTGTATTTTTGATATATTAAACTACTCTAAGTAATTTTTTGTAATTCACACCATAGAGATAATTTTTATAAAGAAAAATCCATCTGTATTGGTCCCAGACTCTGGAAAGATCATCTTTGTTAAATTTGTCTAAATTTAAAATAGTAAATTTAAATGACGTCAGCAACTAAGTCAGAAAGTGCTAAATACAAAATATTATAAATAAAATAAAATTAAAAATATTTATTTTAATAATTTTTTGTAATCAAATTTACGAAATATATATTAGTATTATAAACGCCCAAAGAAATTTATTAATATTATCAGCCAAACCCGATAAACCAGGTACTTTTTAGTTATTCTATTAATTTGATTTGAATTTTGTTTGTGTCTTCATTACAATTTTTTTTTGTTTTAACTTTTTGATATTTCTTATAGATTTATAATTGATTATTTCAAATTTATTGTTTTATATAATTATTTTCTAAAATTAAAGAGATATAGATGCAACGCTGGGAATATTTAAATATATAATTGGAATTATGAAGATGGAGGAAGGAAGATGGCCGAAATTATGCCTCAGGGTGATAACCAGAGAAACGAGCAACCAGGACGATGGGGGAACCTTCTAAAGGAAATTGAGCAAGAGACGGGACGTCCAGATCTTCTAATGAAGTATGAAGAAGGAAGTGAAGAAGAAACTAAGAAGACCATGACAGACATTTTAGTAAGGTTGGAGGATCAAAACATCCAGACGTACTGGAAAGACACAGACAAATTTTTATGTTTATTACAAAGACATTAAGGACAGACCAATCAGAGAAGATTACCTAGATAAAACAGACATTAAAATGCAGGACAAGACGGCATGGGTTAAGATGAAGTGCGGGAACGGAAGTTGGAGAGACTGTAGGCTATGTAAGGAAGGAAAAGAGAGTCTGCCACATATCTTACAATGTAAAGGATTGACAGTGAAACTAACGAAGAAAGAAAAAAGACTGACAGACGATTTACGAAGACGCTGGAACTACTGGAACTACTGGAAAAAATTACTAATTACCAGTGAGTGAATTGTGCAACCTCTGGTTCAAGTGGGAAGCAGTTGTAGGGGAACAAAAGACGGAAGAGTAAAAGACAAAATTTAATTTACATATATGTAAAAAATCAATTTTGTAAATAATGTATTTTTGACCCTAAACCCGAAAAGGGAAAGGTTGGAACACAAATAAATAAATATAATTAAAGAGAAAAAAAAATTGTAAATATAATACCGCGCTTCAATGAATGCTTAATTTTCTACAAATTCCCTAGTCAATATTCATTAATTATTCTCATTTTCATATAAGTCATTAAAAAATTAAATAATAATAGAGGTATTTACAAAAATGCAGTTGTTGAAATCCCCACACCACAAATGGCCGCGCCGACGTTTACCAACCGAGTACAATAATAACATATGTGAGATATAGTATATAGTCCATATCCGTTTGAATCCTTGGCATTCACATCCGCTCCTTTTTCAATTAAATATTTGATTATAATTAAATTACTTGATTTTACTCCATAATGTAATGGAGTATAATTATTATCATTTTTTTTATTTTTTACATTAATATTGGATGATTGTAGATTACAAAAATATTAAATAGCATTGTAATCTCCCTTTTTAGATGCTTCCTAAATGTTTATCTCCTTTTTCTGTTGGACCATCCAAAATTGTTTCGCTTAACTCATCAAGTGAAGAAACAACCTGAAAAAAATTATTAATTTAAAATGTATTTTATAATTTTATAATGAAAGTTCTAATTAATTATAAATTGTGTTTAGTCTTAGGATGATGATCTTAGGTGTGTGGGTAGCGAACCTGCCTCACATTCACATGGCCCCAAGTTCAAGTCCCGGGCCTGCCAAGGGAATTTCCCTAGGTGGGGTCTGTGGGACGGAGTCAACCCAGCCTCCGGGAACAACATTGAGGTAAAGATACTTGATAGCGCCTCCGATCAAGAAAATCAAGGTAAAGATTGAAAGGACCCATTCTACTGATCATAGGACACCTCATTGATATAACCGGCTTGATAAGCGTTGTCCTTGCGTAGGACGTACAAAATAAGAGGTTTTTTTTAGGATGAAACACACAATATTGCGTTATTAACAAAAATTTTATAAATTAATCTTATCAATTAAAGGTTGAAATAATTGAATTGTTATTGTAGAAAAATATAATGTAAATAGAATTTTAGTTAATTTTCAGATATTTTTTATATAAATATTTGATATTGAAACTTCTTGAGGTTATTTTGTTTTTCTTTTATCAAATATATTATATTGAAAAATCAGTTGTTCTGTTAATTTCACTTGAATTTATCAAATCATTTCTATAAAATTGTTATCTTTCGTTGATACCTTTCTAATTTCTTCTATTAATGAAATAATTTTTTGTTTTATTGGATTATATTCATTCATTTTTCTTTTTTTATTTTCCTATAATTGAATAAGTGAATAATTAATAAATTTAAAAATCTAATTAGAAATTACAAATTTATATGTCTATTGTTTGGAAATATGCTTTAAAAGTGAAACTATTTTGAAGATAATAATTAAAAAAATGTCTTTTCTATCAAATTTGTATCGTTCTTTCATACCTCTTTAATTTCTTCTTATATTAAAAAATTAATGTGTAAATGAATTTGACGCCTCCCCTACCAAACACAAAAATATTTAATATTAAAAAACTTGATTAACAACTGTTAGAAAATACAAAAAAGAACAATTTTTTGTTATTTTTACCGACCGACGATAGTAAGGGAGGTATTGTTTTCACACCAAATTTCACATGTGGAGATTTTTACATATCTCCACGAATCATGCATTTTCTTAACAGAAAAAAGTATTTTTAGCATAATGTCTGTCCGTCCGTCCGTCCGTCTGTCCGTATAGATGTGTACAGCCTAAACGGCTGAACGGATTTCGATGAAATTTGGTATATTTACTTAATGCATCAGTGGGATGAATTGGTCAACTTTTGGTGCAAATCCGGAAACCGGAAGTGGTAGTATTAGCGATCGACGATAGGAAGGGAAGGGTTATTTTCACACCAAATTTCACATGAGGAGATTTTTTTATATATCACCACGAATCATGCACTTTGTGGTGGTTTTATTCTCGAGAAAAATCATCTTTATTAGTTTTTTTCTTAATTTAAAATTATATGACGTCATCCAGCCATTCATGACGTCACAGCCTGGTCTTACATATATATTATAAATAAAATAAAATTAAAAATATTTATGTTATATCCATATCTGTTTTTTATTACATTAATAGATATATTAAAATTATTTGAAATTATTTCTGTAGCTGGAAATTAATTTACTTCAAACCGTCGGTCGGTTCGGACCTGGCCACAGGTCAACTTATTTTATAGGTACAGGTAAATATCGACATTCCATGAATTAAATCTTAATTTATGTATATATATATATATATATATATATATATATATATATATAGATCTTATATACCTAATGTTTTTATTAACAGCCATTTATGAGAACATTATCAAAGATTAATTTAAAATCGAAGAATAAATAAATCTTTGGTAATTGTCCAGGAGACGTGTCACCTCTCGGAATTTGATAAAACTTTGTTAGTGGATTTCTTCTTTAATTCTAAGAAACTTTTTTCCTTAGGCAATATAGAGGGGAAATTCCTAGTTTTTAAGATAAAAAGGATTAAAGTTTGAATCAAAGAACATCTATAAGACCAGGACACTCAATATTAATTTTTGAAACCAAGTTTTCAGCGCCACCATGCGGTTGTAGTCACCAACTAATCGAAAAAAAATCGGGCTTGTTTTTTTTTTTTTTTTTTTTTTTGAAGGAATATTGGGAAATAAAAAATTATGCGTTTTCACAAAAATGTTAGTTTTATATTTCCCAATATTACTTCTAAAAAAAAAAAAAAAAAAAAAAAAAAAAGCCCGATTTTTGTTTTATTAGTTGGTGACTACAACCGCATGGTGGCGCTAAAAACTTTGTTTCAACTTTATCCATCTCCCACCTGGTTTGAATATTGACATTACATATACACCCATTGGACACACATATTTATGTTTTTTGATTTGGCCACTGCAAATGTTCAAAACTGCAAATCACGCGCCAGCACGTGACATGGTGTCATCAACAAAGAGCCAAACATAAATTAGTTTAATAAATATTATTTATTAATTTTAATTTATAATTTATAATTAATTAAATTTACTTTAAATATAATATATGTTATTTAATCCAATTCAAATTGCGAGATAGTCGAGTGGAGACAATCCAGCTTATTTTTTTTTTAATTTCTAGTAAATTTATATATTCTTGTATGAAAGGGTGCCAAATTTTGTTTTGCCCGAGGCGCTCAAAACGCTAGAACCGGCCTTCTATAGATTCTAATTTCTTATTTTTAATTAAAGAATTAAACTATCCATCTTATATATATATATATATATATATATATATATATATATATATATATATATTATATTTAAAAAGCAAAAATTATGTAATATTGAGTCTCAATATTTCATATATGATTTAATTAAAACCTTTTACGGACTTAGCTTTGCATAACCCTAAAGAAAAAGTTTCCGCCCTTAATTATTCTAAAAAATGAAATGACCGATTGCGGGAGGGGCGTAATATCGAATAGTTGAACTTCACTCTTACTTTTTCTACAAGATGCCAAATAGATAGACAACGGCCTTCTTTGTTTGTAGCGACTGAATCATCGTCAGCTGATTGGTTATCGTTACGCCCTGCATACCAAAAAAAGTATCCAGCCCACTTTTTCCATCCCCACACTCCATTTAACTTGACCAACTATTATTACCCTTTTATTATTTCGAAAAAAAAATTATCATTATTATTATTTTTATTATTATTATATATTTTTTTGTCTTAATGTGTGATATTCATATTATCTATGCAATTAATTGGAATGCAAGTAATGGATTTATTTAATCAGTACAAGGACAATTTCTTAATTTTTATTATTCAAAAAAAAATAAATAATAAATACCCCCCTTCTCTATCGTTATTTCATATCGATAAATTAAATCAGTACCCCCAAAAACTTTAATTTTCAATCTACTAGATAAATTTATACTATTGAGTAATCTTTCGTTCCAAGGATACTTGAATGGTATTGGAGAATTATCATTAAATTTTTTTATTATTCATACAAATTAAATATTGGAATAATATTTATGGATATTATTCACTTAGTTAAGAAATTTTTCTAAGTCGATTCTGTTAAAATATTGAAAATCAATAATTAAAATAAATCTCTCTGTGGTGCTCGTCTTAGATCCGATAACAACATCCCTCTTATTGTTCTTATCTTGTGCCATCCCTATCCAAACTATCGTCTCCTAATTTCTTCGCGTCCTTGATCTACAAATCGGTGGCTGTCGGTTTCGTCTCCCCACAATTGATATATATAACTGGCAGTTCCTGGAGTCGGAGGCAGCTAATGTGAAATTGAATTTTATTAAAAAAATTTGTTCTTAGTTGGAATCGAACGCCGACTTCTTGTGTAGAAAATTACTACGCTACACTCTCGGCTAGCTGCCTCCAAAAAACCGCTAAAAAATATTATATTATTTGTGGATATTAATTGAATATGGATCACTAAAACACATGCTTTTGCATTAAATATATTTTTCTAGATTTTTAAATTTTAAAATTTGAGATAAAATATTTTTTTGAAAATTATATGTGTAAAAGGGCAAAAAACATTTTCCTCCCCCCCTCCGAGAACCACTTCCTATATTTTCACCAATAATTCAAATTTTAGTAGATATAAATTAACTTTTCTTTTTATAACTTTTCTACTTTGAAATTACATTAATTTATTTAAATTTAATTGAAATATAATATATGTTATTTAATCCAATTCAAATTGCGAGATAGTTGAGTGGAGACACTCCAGCTTATTTTATTATCGTATTTATTATATTACTTCGCCCACTGAAAATAATAATTTCTTTAAATACAGGTTTTTGTTTATTTTAATATGCATAGTTCATAAATCACTCTATACTATAAATATTAATAAAATTATCAAATAATTTATAGTATATATATATAATATCAAAATAAATTATCCCCTTTTATATAATTTTTCGATGTCTATTTTTACTTTTAAATTTGAAAGCGATGTATACATCTACTATATATCAATCAAATATATATAAATCAAAGTTAAAAAATTCTGTATTTAAATTTAAAAACATAAATATTTGTCAGTTATGCATGAGTCATATTTAATATTTTTTTTTTAATTTATTTTCTTGTTAGCATCTTATATTGGAAGAGTTTAGCCAATGGTAAAATTAAAATAGACAAGAAACGGTTAATTTATTGACCGTGCCTCGAAGAAGATAGCTCTATACACTTTTTTGCCAAGGATCATGAAAACAAATGGCAGTGATAGTCTTCTATTCTTGAAATCCTTAAATAATAATAATCTATCTAATATAATAATAATAATTATTATTATTTTTCATTTCAAACAAAATTTCTTAGTTTTTTGGGAGTAAAGTACTTGTAATCCTTATTCACCTTCGATAGGCCTTTTTTCACAGATCTCCATGTTTCAAAAGGTTCTGATTTAAAAAAACGTAGGTGTGTGTAATTAAATATTATAAATTAAATATATAGTTTGATTTTTTTTCTTTTGATTTTATTGTATTGTAGTCCTGGATCACTACCAACAAGAGATTTTTAACAGATCTCAATGTTTCAAGTCATTCTGATTCCAAAAAAAAATGTGTGTGGGTTTTTTGCCTCCCTCCTCACATCATCTTATTCCGATTGACCTTACAATCATTATTTGCTTTTCATCTGTGTCTCAATTTTTCTTTTTATATCATATTTCGATTTAAAAGATATCATTAAAGCGATACCTTTTTTTTATATTTCACCTAATCTGAAAATTATTGATTTTTAATTTTTTTAAAACTTCAATAATATTAATATTAATGGTTATTATTTATAAATAATAGTACCTGGTTCACCGAGCCACCGCCCGGTAAATAAAAAAATGATTCCTTATTATCGGGTTTGGCTGATAATACTAATACCAGACTCACTGAATCGCCATTTAAATAATTTAAAAGAACATAAATTAAAAAAAAATTGGTCATAAAACTTACACCACTTCAACGTACGCATTAATACCCTGAAAAAAAGAAAAGAATGACCAAAAAAATCATTTATTTAGAGATAAAACTGACATTTCTGCTATGCTTTTCTTAGATCATAACCGGTACATTATTAGATCATAGCTGGTTCTCCGAGCTGCCGCTCAGTCATTAAAAGAAATATTCCATATTATCGAGTTTGGCTGATAATATTAATACATGGTTCACCGAGCCGTCGCTCAAATAATTTAAATTTAAAAGAACATAAATTAAAAAAAAATATTAATAAAACATACAGCACTTAACGGTAAATATTAATGCACAAAAGTATGGCCTGTGGATATAACATGATCTATATTTCGTAATTTTATTTCAAGCTGTACACGTCTTTAAGGACACACAACGGACGGACGGACAGAAGGACAGACGGACAGACATCATGCTAAAAATACTTTTTTCTATTAAGAAAATGGATGATTCGAGGAGAAATGTAAAAATCTCCACATGTGAAATTTCACTTCCTATCGTCGGTCGGTAAAAATGTAATTTGTCGTCAGCAGCGCCATCTAACAAAAATAATAGTAAAATCATATATGATTCCCGGAAGTCCAATTTGCGTGTTACACACCTGATTGCTTTCTTAATGACAAAATTTGGTATATTTTAATTGTAAATCAAAATCAAAATATAAAACGTTTATATCACAGACCATCTGGTTTATATTACTTATTATCTAGTATATATTTTATAATTGATATTACATTAATCAATTAAAATGGATCTTTATACACAAGAAGACACAAAATATCCAATTTATATAGGTTATTTTTTATTTCTATGTTTTTTTGCATTTAAAGTAATGTTAATTGTCACTAAAATTATTTTGGTTAATATTATTTGTAATGATATTATTCCTTAAATTGAATTATAAAATAAAAGTTAGATATATAAAAATATAATGATTTAAAATAACGAAAACAATTCTTTTTTTTAGGTCCTCTATATTCTTGTGTTTATTGTCATATGAATTTTATAAGTGAGGAATTTTTATCTAAACATCTTAAAAAATGTTTTCATAAAAAAATATTTTCAATCTTCAAAAACGATGTAAAACTCAAAAAGGATACCGAGAAAGATTTAGACGAAAAATCTAAAGAAGAAACTGATTCAAACCATACTGAAGACAGGCGTTTTCAATGTAATTATTGTAAAGAGAAATTTAATCAAAAATCACATTTAAATGGACATTTAATAATTCATTCAGGAGAAAAACCTTTTGAATGTAATTATTGTAAAAAGAAATTTAATCAGAAATCAAATTTAAATAGACATTTAATAATTCATACAGGAGAAAAACCTTTTGAATGTAATTATTGTAAAAAGATATTTAATATGAAATCAACTTTAAAAACACATTTAATAATTCATTCAGGAGAAAAACCTTTTGAATGTAATTATTGTGAAAAGAAATTTAGTCTGAAATCAACTTTAAAAACACATTTACGAATTCATTCGGGAGAAAAACCTTTTGAATGTAATTATTGTAAAAAGAAATTTAATCAGAAATCAAATTTGGATAAACATTTATTAATTCATTCAGGAGAAAAACCTTTTAAATGTAATTATTGTGAAAAGAAATTTAATATTAAATCAACTTTAAAAACACATTTAATAATTCATTCAGGAGAAAAACCTTTTGAATGTAATTATTGTGAAAAGAAATTTAATGATAAATCAAATTTGAAAAAACATTTAATAAGTCATTCAGGAGAAAAACCGTTTGAATGTAATTATTGTAAAAAGAAATTTAATATGAAATCAACTTTAAAAAGACATTTAATAATTCATTCAGGAGAAAAATCTTTTAAATGTAATTATTGTGAAAAGAAATTTAATCTGAAATCTTCTTTAAAAAGACATTTAATAATTCATTCAGGAGAAAAACCTTTTGAATGTAATTATTGTCAAAAGAAATTTAATATGAAATCAACTTTAAAAACACATTTAATAATTTGTTCAGGAGAAAAACCTTTTGAATGTAATTATTGTGAAAATAAATTTAGTCTGAAATCAACTTTAAAAACACATTTACGAATTCATTCGGGAGAAAAACCTTTTGAATGTAATTATTGTAAAAAGAAATTTAATCAGAAATCAAATTTGGATAAACATTTATTAATTCATTCAGGAGAAAAACCTTTTAAATGTAATTATTGTGAAAAGAAATTTAATATTAAATCAACTTTAAAAACACATTTAATAATTCATTCAGGAGAAAAACCTTTTGAATGTAATTATTGTCAAAAGAAATTTAATCAGAAATCAACTTTAAAAACACATTTAATAATTCATTCAGGAGAAAAACCTTTTGAATGTAATTATTGTGAAAAGAAATTTAGTCTGAAATCAACTTTAAAAACACATTTACGAATTCATTCAGGAGAAAAACCTTTTAAATGTAATTATTGTGAAAAGAAATTTAATATTAAATCAACTTTAAAAACACATTTAATAATGCATTCAGGAGAAAAACCTTTTGAATGTAATTATTGTAAAATAATTTTAATCAGAAATCACAGTTAAATATACATTTATTAATACACAATGTTTAATAAATAGGCTTAATAATGAAAACAACATTTTCTTTAGTTATAGCTTATATACTTTATAGCATAAATTGTAGTTTAAATCAATAAAAATCTGATTTTTTTAACTTAGTATTTATATTTAGTATTTTATTTGCTCTATTAATAAATACATTATTACTAATTATCTATTACATTTAAGAATCCTATAATTTTATCAAAAGACAAAACGATTAACTTCACATATAAACAAACTGAGAAAATGAAGCCCAAAATTCAGTTTGTATTAACTTCAGGGTTATTTATTACAGAAAAATGTATAATGTATTATATTATCAAGTTCAATATTCACTTCATATGTTTTAGATTACATTACATTACATTACATTCTAGCAAAATTTTAAAAATTGGAGTTAATCGGTTTGGCTTCAGAGTGGCTCATATATATATATATATATATATATATATATATATATATATATATATATTTGCAAATAAATGAATAATTAACTATTTAGATGATATATCTGACAATTTTATATTATAAATTAAAAAAAAAAGATTATTTTTCGTATTAATTTATCTATTTTTACCACGTTTTTCTTAGCTTGCTTTCTTGTTTGTTTATCTGTTCGCGTCAAATCTTGCAATCGAAATTTCGACCACTTCCAGTCATCCAATCGCTCTGAAACTTTTCAGAGTTATGTATTCTGGATGACAATACAATAAAATAACACATTAGTAGCTTGCAAGTGTTTAATTAGAGCATAATTAATGAATATTTGTATTTTGTTAACTTAAAAAGGAGAAACAATAATAATACAACAAAAGGCCCTTTCCAAAACTTACCTTTCTCAATACATAATACAAAAGAAGAAAACAACAAAAGGGACTTTGTCAAAACATTAAAAATAAATAATACAGATGTCCATAGTCCGCTTGTTTAAAAAAATATTCAAGAGTTGATTCTAGTATGTATTAAATATATTCAATATATTAAATATTAAATATATTATTTTTGATCTAAACGAATAGAGAATGGATTTTACATAAAATTTGTAATCATTTCACAAATTAATAATATAATAAATGACACATTGTGAATTGACGATAAAAATAAATATATTTCATTAGATCTTATTTTATTATACTAGCAAAAATTGTATAAATATATTTTTAATTTTCTTTCGAAATTAATTAAAAAATTTTAAAATATTTTAAATATAAAAAATATTGATACAATATCTAATACAAAAACGAGGAGGGATGCAAATATAATACATTAATTAATAATAATAATCAAAATATTAAAATCCGTTTAAATAAGAAGTTTGAAAAAATGTTCAGGTCGCTCCCCTCCAACTAAATGACAGTCCTGATCGTATGTTCCATGCTGCGAATTAAATTTGGATTAAGCATCATAAATTCTAAAATAATAATTAAATAAATTTCAAATAACGATTAGATATTTATTAAATGAATTACTAATAAATAATATTCAATCTAATGAAATAAAGAATCTCTATATATTATATACACGGTAAATGTATTAGAAAAAATAAAAAGCCATTTTTTTTTATGAAGAATTTTGATTTTTTTAAATTATAATTTCTGACTTTTGATTGATTACACACATTTAAAATCATTTTAAAGTTATAATTTCGTCTTTACAAAGAGAGATAAAAAATTAATAAAATCAAAATATTGAAAAAATATAATAGGGAGGTAGAAAAAAGGTTCAAACTCCCCTCTTCTTATTTTTACTTAACGGGTCTTCTGATTGGTTGCCTGTTTCGACACACCTTTTTTCGACTTAAACGCCACCCTCAATTTCCTTCAGCTATCATTTGCTCTCTGCATCTCACCAAGTCATCATTAGCACTCTTGCTAACTGAGTGTATTTTACCACGTTTTTCTTAGCTTGCTTTCTTGTTTGTTTGTTTGTTTATTTATCTGTTCGGGTCAAATCTTGCAATCGAAATTTCGACCACTTCCAGTCATCCAATCGCTCTGAAACTTTTCAGAGTAATGTATTCTGGATGACAATACAATAAAATAACACATTCGTAGCTTGCAAGTGTTTAATTAGAGCATAATTAATGAATATAATTTTGTATGGGAAAATCAAAACAAAAAGTGTAAATATTTAAATTTGAAAAAACCGTTAAAAACCCGTTAAAAGAATAATATAATATGTATAATATTTAAAATGTAAATAAATTTGAAAGAAGGCATATTAATGTTTTGTACTGTAATTTAGAAAACAAAATTTAAATTTATGATGAGTTTTAGGCAATAAAGAATTAAAATATGACAAATTTAAAAATTTCTCTTTATAATTCAATTTAAATTTATTACTTTCAGGATAATAGTATTTCATGACTATTAAAGTCAATCAAAAAACTTAAAAGTAGTATAGGTCAAGTGAAATCGATTGCAATATATGAAGACTAAAAAGTAGAAAATAATACTTTATATAAAAAAAAAACTTTTTTAAAAAACCACGTTTTTAACGCACTAAAAAGAAGAAAATAATTTTTCTGAAACCCCATAGGTACTGACATTACAAACAAGAGATATGATTTGAAGAAAATTTTCTATAACGTAAAACGTGGGGCGCAACTATGGCTAAAATATTCTGTATCGTATAAAAATTTATAAATAAATGTTATTAGGTACAAATTAATAGGATAAATGAATTCATATTTTAATTAGCTTCAAAAAGTAAAGCTTATAACTTATCGAAATTTTTAAAAGAGGTAAATTTAATTTATGAAAAGATTACCTTTAGATTACTAATAATATTCACTTTTAAAAAATTCTGATAAAAAATGACATCCTAACAATATTCTGGTAAATAATATAAGAAATTTAACTTGAAGAAATCTAAAACTAAATTTTGCTACTGCAAAACTTCTAGCAAATATTTAATATTTATGTTAATAAAATTTCTAAAGTGTAAATTGAAGATGTTTATTTAATATTAAGGAATTAATTTTCCAAAAAAAATTTACATTAATAAAAGTATTCTGTTGGATTACTAATAATATTCCCTTTTACAAAAAGTCTGGTAAAAAATATAAAACTTAAAATATAAATCCATGGATATTGAAATAAATTAATCAAAGAAATTATATTGCATTTAAAAAATTTATTATTATTTGCGCCCCACGTTTTACGTTATAGAAAATTTTCTTCAAATCATATCTCTTGTTTGTAATGTCAGTACCTATGGGGTTTCAGAAAAATTATTTTCTTCTTTTTAGTGCGTTAAAAACGTGGTTTTTTAAAAAAGTTTTTTTTTTATATAAAGTATTTTATTTGATTAATTTCCATTTTTAATTCTTTATTTTAATGAAAGTGTCCATTTGAATGCTCATCTGGTTACTACGCTTTTGTATTCGATCGGTTGCAATAGGGGGTGGGGTGGGGTAGGAGGGAGAGACCAATTGGCCATTCTGGATCAACGTCCAAGTGAATGGTTTGTGTGACCATGGTCAGAAGAAAGTGGTTCCAGGGCGGAGCCTCCCCCCGGCGACCTCCATTTCGAACGCACCCACATTGATAACAAGTGTTGCTATTGCAAAAGAAGCCATTCGTCTATGCACTTGCTTAATAGGCACCCGGTCTCATTCCAATACACACCTCATTCTCATTCACCCGAGCAACCATAGTCAAAATGGTCATCTCAAACGACGCCCAAAGTAGGTCTACCTTCCGGAAATCACTCCATCTGCGTATGTCCATTCGAGGCTTTTGAAATAAAAACCGATCAAGTTAGCTAAAGGGTTGCCTTATGGAATTGGACAAAAAAAAAACAAAAAAAAAAAAAATAATAATAAAATTTCAAGCCCTTTATGATTGCCAAAAATAAAATTAATTACATTTTCGGTTGTAATTCGAATTTAAACAAATAATTAAAAAAAAATAAAAAAAAATAAAAATTCAATTAAAATTATATAATTCGAAATTTAAAAATTAAAAAAAAAAAAACTAAAATCAAAGTCTATTCTTTAAAATAATCAATATTATCAAATTTTGAATTCAAATTTTTTGTTTTTACTAACCCGGCAGAGATAGTATTGCGATAATGAAAATTTTCGATGTCAAGATTTTGATGTTTTTATACGTAAGAAAAAGAAATATAATTCAATCTCTAATAAGAGAATTTATTTATTTAATTCGTCTTTTATTTTAATTCTTCATTTTACAATAATTTATATACACTTTTTAATTTCCCGCATACTTCGTATAAGGGAAGTATTGGAATCGTCAAAAATTTCGACTTCGAGATTTTGATAGATCTTGATGTTTTAGACCTCCCTGAGTCGGAAAATACCATTTTTGGAATTATGTCTGTGTGTGTATGTATGTATGTATGTATGTAATGTCTGTAAGCAAATTTACTCAAAAACTAATCAAGCTAGGACTTCGAAATTTGGTACACAGATATTATTCACAGTTTGTAGATTTCTATCAAAATTTCGTCAGAATCGGTTAACCGGAAGTGGTACTTTACCTACACTGGTTGCGTTTACCTTTCAAGTAAAGTACCAGTTTGCTTCGAGATATTTGCTTCATATTTTGTATATAGATTTAAAAATATGAAAAAAATTCAGATACCAAATTTCATCATGATCTGACTACCGGAAGTGACATTTTACCTATACAAGTAGCGTTTCCTTTTTAATTTGGCGGCACATTTTGAAAATCTCGCGGCACAGTGGTTGAGAATCACTGGTTTAAGGTATTCTTTTCCAAAAGAGAATGTATTTAATATACTGAGATTTTTTTCATATATAATATTGTATATTTATATAAACTATAAATTATTCCAGTGTTTTTAGTATTTAAAGGAATAATAAATAAAATGAATGAAATTTATTTGTATGATTTATATTTACTATTTTTAACCCCACCTACTTTTTTTTATAATATTAATAGTAGAATTAAATAATAATAAAAAAAATAATAAATTAAGAATAATAATAGTTTCATAACAAATTATTATTTTTTAATAATTCCAATTCCTTCAGGGTAAATTTCCCTTATAATTTTCAATATAATTTCTTTTTGTTTTTTTTAGTAAAGTTCAACCATTAATTCTTAAGATTAAATTAAAAAGAAATATCCTGAAGGAATTGGATTTATGAAAAAATGATAATTTGATATGAAACTATTAAGTAGTCCGCACTTTCCCTGAAAACGGGCAAGCAGTGGCGGATTAAGTTGATTGGGGGCCCCGGGCGGTAAAATTGAGATGGGCCCTCTGTTATTTACAATTGTAATTGAAAGACAAATTTTGTTTATATTATAATTTAGGCTGTTTTATACTTACATATATATAAAAAATACATAATTTTTACTGTGGTCGCCGAGACCCAAAATTGATTATTTTGGATTTATTTTTAGCTAGTCGGGGTTCAAACACGACCGAATAAAGATCTGTATCGAGAATAACTTGTTTTATTTAAACCAGGGCTTCGAACCGGAACTGAACCGAAAACCGAAACCCGAAAAAACCGGTATTTTTGTCGGAACGAAAACCGGAGCTGAACCGAAAAAAATAATATCGGTTTATTTCAGTTCAGTACGTGTTCAATCCAGAGTTGCTAGAAGTGTTGTTTTTGGGCGTTTTGGCAACACACAACCCCGATTTTTTTACCGACCGACGATAGTAAGGGAGGTATTGTTTTCACACCAAATTTCACATGTGGAGATTTTTACATATCTCCACGAATCATGCATTTTCTAAACAGAAAAAAGTATTTTTAGCATGATGTCTGTCCGTCCGTCCGCTGTGTGTCCGTAGAGATGTGTACAGCTTGAACGACTCAACGGATTTTGATGAAATTTGGTATATTTACTTAATGCATCAGTATGATGAATGGATCAACTTTTGGTGCAAATCCGGAAACCGGAAGTGCTAGTATTGCCGATCGAAGAGAGGAAGTGAAGGGTTATTTTCATATAAAATTGTAATATAAATAGCATTTATATTTATATTTTATATAATTAAAGAATTAATAATTAATTTGATAAATAGATAAAAAAAAACAGAATGAATGAATAATTTTTAGGTCGCTTATTATCTACAATTTCATATAAAATTAATTTAACTATAGTATTAAAAAAAGCTTTTTTTTAGTAAATGAATATGTATAAGCACAAAAATAGGCAAGAGGTGTTTAATAGAACATTAATCATAATTATATTTATAAAAAAAAAAAAAAAAATTTAAATTATTGTACTTTATATTAAACGACGTTTTAAAATTTGAAGAAAAACAATAAACATTGAGAAAAAAAAATATAATTAAATTGTAGATTGATTTTAAAAAATTTTCAATCGAAACAAATTTCTAATTTTTTTGAGAGTAAAGTACTTGTAATCCCTATTCACCTTTAAACATCTCCATGTTTCAACCATTCTGATTTTAAAAAAAGTTTTTTCCTGTTAACGGATGTGTGTGTAAATAAATAAATAATAATAATCTTCAAACAAAAATTTAGCTATGGATATAGCAATGCTATTCCAAATAAAGACAAAACAGATAGGATCAAAATATCCAGCAAATGCTGGTGGTTAACAGATTCAATGTCACCATATTAATTATTATGTATTTTGTAAATAGAAAAAATATGTATAATAATGTAAAAAATTAAAAAAATTTTTTTTTTGTATTACAAAAACCATTCCCCCCCTCCCCCACCAATATATAGACTAGGTTTTTCTTTATATATCCTTTTCCTAGTTAGTAAATCAAATAAAAATAAATATTTCAATATTATGTAGAATGAAAATAATGAAGTTCGCTGTAAAAAGAAAAATGTAAATTTATACTAATTACGACTATAAGTCACCAATTGATTGCAAAAATTATTGTAAACCCTTATTTGTTATGTTATGGGATAAAAAAAAATTACGTATCACAAATTGGCTAATAAACATACTTTTTTAAACTAAAAACTAAAAACTAAAAAAATAAATAAATAAAATATAGATTGATTTTTACTATTTATTTATTCTAGAGATAGTATTGTGAAAATTTTCGATGTCGAGATTTTGATAATTTTATACGTTTTGAAGGTCCCTGAATCATATTCATTAAGGTTGAGAAAAATGTTTGTGTGTGTATGTGTGTGTATCTAGACAAGATTACGCAAAAACGGTTTAAGCTAGAATAATGAGATTTGGTACACAGGCATTATTCAAAAATTTGTAGTTTTCTATCAACTTTTGAGAAATGTAGGTTAACTTAAAACGTTTTGATTTTTTTTCCTCAAAACTGAATGTAAAAATAAATATATATGTCTGATAGTTTGCCACATGATTAAAAATTGTATAAAACTGATATATATAGAATTTCAGCTTGATTGTATCGCTGAAAGTACCGGAATTTATTTTTTAAAACTGCAAATCACGCACCAGCACGTGACATGGTGTCATCAACAAAGAGTCAAACACGCACTGATTTAATAAATATTATTTATTAATTTTAATTTATAATTTAATTAATTCAATTTAATTTAAATATAATATATGTTAATTAATCCAATTCAAATTTGCGAGATAGTCGAGTGAAGACACTCCAGATCTATTTATTTCCTTCCTTCTATATTTAAATTTAATCTAAGCTCACAGCTAGTCAATTGATACTTTAACCATCAAAATCTGGATTAAATAAATAAAACTAAATAAATATCCAATTGAAATTATTATATTTTTTAGAAAATAGTTATTTGAAAATTGTCCTTATTAAAGTTTAACTATTTTTTGTTTATAAATTACAATATCGAAATTAATTATTGTTTATCCTGAGAGTAATAAATCAGGTAAGTAAGGCGACGTCTCTTACATGACATTCAATCTTAAGCATGATTGGAAAAGATCTTTTTTACAAGGAGACGTGTCTAATCCAACCAATATAAATATATCAGGAACAGATTGACGACCTGATAAATAATATTAAAATCGCTTCCGTATTATGATAAATGCACATTGATAGACATATAATTATCACATATTTATATGTATATTATAAAAAAACATATTTCATATATTTTATTCATTTATTTAAAAAAATTATTTAAAATAAACATTTTATAATAATAAACGTACCAGGTTTACCGAACCGCCGCTCGGTCATTAAAAAAAAATGATTCTTGATTATCGGGTTTGGCTGATAATATTAATACCTGATTCACTGAATCGCCATTCAAATAATTTAAAAGAACATAAATTTTAAAAAATTGGTCATAAAACGTACACTCCTTAAATGCACCTATTAATGCACTGAAAGACTAAAGTATGGCCTGTGGATATAACATAATATATAATTCGTAATTTTATTTCAAGCTGTACACGTCTATACGGATACACAGCGGACAGACAGACGGACAGATATCATGCTAAAAATACTTTTTTCTATTAACAAAATGGATGATTTGTGGAGATATGTAAAAATCTCCACATGTGAAATTTGGTGTGAAGTCAATACCTTCTCTTTCTATCGTCGGTCAGTAAAAATATAATTTGTCGACAGCAGCGCCATCTAACAGAAATAATAGTAAAAACACATATGATTCCCGGAAGTCCAATTTGCGTGTTAAACACTTGATTGCAATCTTAACGACAAATATTTGGTTATTATTTTAATTGTAAATCCAAATCAAAATTTAAAACGTTTATATCACAGACAATCTGGTTTATATTACTTATTATCTAGTATATATTTTAAAATTGATAATACATTAATCAATTAAAATGGATCTTTATAAACAAGAAGACACAAAATATCCAATTTATATAGGTTAGTTTTTATTTCTATGTTTTTTTGCATTTAAAGTAATGTTAATTGTCACTAAAATTATTTTGGTTAATATTATTTGTAATGATATTATTCCTTAAATTGAATTATAAAATAAAAGTTAGATATATAAAAATATAATGATTTAAAATAACGAAAACAATTCTTTTTTTTAGGTCCTCTATATTCTTGTGTTTATTGTCATATGAATTTTATAAGTGAGGAATTTTTATCTAAACATCTAAAAAAATGTTTTCATAAAAAAATATTTTCCATTTTCAAAAATGATGTAAAATTCAAAAAGGATACAGAGAAATATTTAGACGAAAAATTGAAAGAAGAAACTGATTCAAACCATACTGAAGACAGGCGTTTTCAATGTAATTATTGTAAAAAGAAATTTAATCAGAAATCACATTTAAATAGACATTTAATAATTCATTCAGGAGAAAAACCTTTTGAATGTAATTATTGTGAAAAGAAATTTAATGTGAAATCAACTTTAAAAAGACATTTAATAATTCATTCAGGAGAAAAACCTTTTAAATGTAATTATTGTCAAAAGAAATTTAATCTGAAATCTTCTTTAAAAACACATTTAATAATTCATTCAGGAGAAAAACCTTTTGAATGTAATTATTGTCAAAAGAAATTTAATCAGAAATCAACTTTAAAAACACATTTAATAATTCATTCAGGAGAAAAACCTTTTGAATGTAATTATTGTCAAAAGAAATTTAATCAGAAATCAACTTTAAAAACACATTTAATAATTCATTCAGGAGAAAAACCTTTTGAATGTAATTATTGTCAAAAGAAATTTAATCAGAAATCAAGTTTAGATAAACATTTAATAATTCATACAGGAGAAAAACCTTTTGAATGTAATTATTGTGAAAAGAATTTTAATCAGAAATCAACTTTAATAAGACATTTAATAATTCATTCAGGAGAAAAACCTTTTGAATGTAATTATTGTGAAAAGAAATTTAATTTGAAATCTTCTTTAAAAAGACATTTATTAATTCATTCAGGAGAAAAACCTTTTGAATGTAATCATTGTAAAAAGAAATTTAATGATAAATCAAGTTTAGATAAACATTTATTAATTCATACAGGAGAAAAACCTTTTAAATGTAATTATTGTGAAAAGAAATTTAATTTGAAATCTTCTTTAAAAAGACATTTACTAATTCATTCAGGAGAAAAACCTTTTGAATGTAATTATTGTCAAAAGAAATTTAATCAGAAATCAAGTTTAAAAATACATTTAATAATTCATTCAGGAGAAAAACCTTTTGAATGTAAATATTGTAAAAATAAATTTAAATGGAAATCAAGTTTAAAAATACATTTACTAATTCATTCAGGAGAAAAACCTTTTGAATGTAAATATTGTAAAAATAAATTTAAATGGAAATCACATTTAGATAACCATTTATTAATTCATAATGTTTGAAAAATAGGCTTAATAATGAAACAAACATTTTCTTTAAATATACCTTATATACTTTTTAGAACAAATTGTAGTTTAAATCAATAAAAATCTTATTTTTTTAACTTAGTATTTATAATTACTATTTTATTTGCTCTCTTAATAAATACATTATTACTAATTATCTATTCCATTTAAGAATCCTATCATTTTATTATCCATATGTTAATTTATTTATTATTTATTTATACAAATCTAAAATATGTCTATGATTCTTTCATTTTACTAATCTATAGTAAATAAAAAAGAAACTTTATAAAAATCCTTATTTTAATTCTTTCACGAGAAAAGCATTTTTATAACCGATTTCGATGCAATTACATCACAATATTTTTGCATATATCAGTAATTAATTTTTTAAAATTTGATATCTACATGTTGCCTGAGCAAAGAATACAAATCAAAGAATGTTCAACTATAATATTTATATTTATAGTTTTACCGACCGACGATAGTAAGGGAGGTATTGTTTTCACACCAAATTTCACATGTGGAGATTTTTACATATCTCCACGAATCATCCATTTTCTTAACAGAAAAAAGTATTTTTAGCATGTCTGTCCGTCTGTCCATCAGTATAGATGTGTACAGCCTGAACGACTGAACGGATTTTGATGAAATTTGGTATATTTACTTAATGTATCAGTGGGATGAATTGATCAACTTTTGGTGCAAATCCGGAAACCGGAAGTGGAGGTATTAGCGATCGACGATAGGAAGGGAAGGGTTATTTTCACACCAAATTTCACATGAGGAGATTTTTTACATATCACCACGAATCATGCACTTTGTATTGGTTTTATCCTCGAGAAAAATAATCTTTATTAGTTTTTTCTTGTTTAAAATTATATGACGTCATCCAGCCATTCATGACGTCACAGCCTCGTCTTACATATATATTATAAATAAAATAAAATTAAAAATGTTTATATTTATTATTTATGTATCCATATCTGATTTTTATTGCATTAATAGATATATTAAAATTATTTGAAATAGTTTCTGTAGCTGGAAATTAATTTACTTCAAACCGTCGGTCGGTTCGGACCTGGCCAGATCAACTTATTTCTTAATACGATGAATGCGATTGCCTATTGGCGCAAAGTTTACCAAATCTGGACGTCATTGATGAGGCAATACACGAAGCTCCTTTTCTACATCTAAAAGAGCACGATATGAGGATTTCACTGAAGTTAAGACGGAAAATCATGTTTCGCATAAAATGTTGCGAACGGCATCCTTACTTTTAATACTTTTTTGATAAAATATTATATTCTCCCTTAAAATCTAACTAAAATCTTACTAAAATTGCATACTGGAATTTTTGTTTCAATGAAGAATCAAAAGACAATTCATTCCAATTTTCTTTTACAACACTTGATAAACCAAACTCATCATCTTCTTCGACAATTGGATTCTGTATCCACCCAAATTTTGTGGAATCTAAATCAGTAAAATATTTGGAAAAATGCAATACCAAACTATCCAAGTGTTCAACAAACAGATTTTTGTTTGTTTCTATATTAACATAGGATCATAACCGACCGACGGTTTGAAGTAAATTAATTTCCAGCTACAGAAACAATTTCAAATAATTTTAATATATCTATTAATATAATAAAAAACAGATATGGATACATAAATAATAATAATAAACATTTTTAATTTTATTTTATTTATAATATATATATGCAAGAGCAGGCTGTGACGTCATTGGACAAGCCGTTGATTAAATAAAATATTGTTCAGCCTGTCGGACCACCTGTGCCACTAATGAAGGAGTTAAAAAAAAGAATTCTCAACTCTTTCACACGGGGAATAAAACAAATTATTTGGGAAAGGAACCCTTAAATATACTTCACCAAAGAGTGCAGTACGTTTGACTATTAGCGCTTAGGAGAATCGCTTTGAACATCCAAAATCGTAAAGCAATAACAAATTAAATTAATCAAATATCCGATGCTAACATATGGGCCTGCAAAGGAAAGATTAGGTTCACTTTTTCTAAATAAAAGATAAGTGTTCGTTGCCACGCTATAAAATGTATTTAATTAAAGAAAAATTAATATAAACTAAAAAAAATAAATTAAATTAAAATATAAAAATAAGAGATATAAATGCTGGCTAATACTCAGCTAAAACAAACGAATTACAAAAATATAATAATAATAATTGAAACACAGTGTCTCCACGTGTTTAACAACGAAATGGCGAATTTACACCTAAAAAGCGTGGAAAAGGAATCCACGTTCAAAATACAAGTTCTCAAGACCAAGTCACACAAGCAAGTCTCAAATGCAAGTGAAAAAGATCACCTCTGCTACCACAACGCTAGCCGTTGGCGCCATTAGCCAAAATCGAGCATGGTGATTGGCTTTGAGGAGTCATGTGACCCCAACTGGTGGCGCCAAATAAGACACTAGCCGTCCACGTGTTAAATCAAATATTAAATTAAATATAAAATATATATATAAAGATATATATATGAAAGAAAAAATTATAAAAATTATATAAAAATAAATTGACATTAAATAAATAAATCTAAATCAGAGAGAGGCGTTAACATCCTCCCCCCTTCAGTGAAGAAACGCAGTTTATCACTGACCAAAACTTAAAAGTAATTTACATAAAATTAGTTTACAAAGAATAGATGTTTATAAGCAATAGTATACATCCTTAAAAACAAACGTATTAATAAAATTAACTTAATCATCAATAATTAGAGGTGCCAACTTACACCCAGGTCTTTTAATGTCAACTGTTAGAATTAAGTTTACAATTTTGATTTTTTTTTAATTAATAAAAGGTAGATGAGTCAGTGCTTCCCCAGTGAGAAAAATGACCGGAAGAAATGAATTCAATGGATTAAGGATCAACGGTTTCAGGAGTGGGAGGTAGAGAATTTAATACAACTTCCACTGGCAAAGCAGGGTATTGAACTCCACCAAACCAATTCTAATTCCTGTAATTTTTGTAAATTTGTGCTCTGATGTTGAGCACATCCCTTATTTGATTTTTATTTTGGCATTTTTTATTAATGTTGAAACATTTGACGTTAAGGGGAATAGCCTGACCAAACATAACAAACCCTAACTCGGTAGATTGTGCTATAATAGAGCTATCTTTATTTTTAATAATTTCGGGTTTAATAATTTTACTAAATAATTTAACTCCTATTATTATATCAACTGGATTAGGAGAGAAGAAACTGGGGTCAGATAAAGGCAAATGTTTCGCGAAATTAAATTGATTGCATTTCAATGGCAACGATGGCAATTTTAAATTTAAATTATCCACTACATTGAAAGTAGTGTTTAAATGAAACGAATCATCAATTGGGGAAGAAATATTAATTTTTACAAAAGAATTGCTTTTGCCTAAAGGTTGATTTTTAATGCCGGTAAGTTTGATATTGGAGGATTGCTTATGTAATTTCATCTTGTCCACTAAGGAGTTAGAGATAAGTGAGATTTCAGAGCCCATATCAATCAAGGCTTTAACTTTAAAAGTTTTACCTGCATTATCATTTAAAATAACTGTTGCTTTGCCCAGTAAAGAAGTCGTATTTTTTTCACGACAAAAATGAACACTGGAATTTGAAGAGGCAGGATTTTCTTGTGGAGAGGATGACCTGGAGTTGCTACTCGCTGACGCATCACCCTTTGTACTCTTTGTAGGTGATCTAGAAGATCCCCGACGATTTTTATCTCTAAAAATATGTAAAAGAAAATTGTGTGGATTATTACATAATTTACAATTACTCCATTTGCATTGCTTTGAAGTATGTTTATTAGAAAAGCATAGAGAACACAATTCGTTCTCCTTTACAAATTTAATTTTATCTTTAACAGATAAATTCAAAAAATTTTTGCAGCCTTGTAAATAATGTGCACCTCTGCACATAGTACATTTTATATAATTGTTTTTATTCTTATTTTCAGAAGTTTTAATATTAAAAACTTTATTGTTTCTTTTATGAAACGAATTTGCATTTGGATTATTGTAATTATTATTATAATTAATGGAAAATTTATTAGCAGGCGTCTCGTGGAAAGAGTCAGCTAATTTGTCTAAAAATTCTAGAACTTTTTTCAATTTTGGAATTTCATCCTTATTAAGGGAAAAAATCCACTTTTGATGAGTATGCTCATCCAATTTTGAGGTAACCAATCTCACAAGGAAATGGTTCCAAGCCTCAGTATCAATTTTTAAATTTTCCAATTGCAAAATCGTTTCTCTTACCGTAGAAACTAACCCAGTGTAAGATTCAGCACTGGGAGTTTTAATATGTTTTAAATTTAAGAATTTATCGACAAGATTGAAAACAATCTTGCGATAATTATAATACTTAGCTTCCAACATATCGAAAGCGATGGTAAAATTCTCGTCGGAAGTCGGCAAATGGTTGATGAGATCCTTTGCTGGTCCGGCCAGGTAAGATTTTAAATACTGCAGCTTTTGGGAAGCGGATAGCTGCAGATTGTTGGTAACGGCTGCTTCAAATTGGTTCTTGAAGGGAATATACTCATCAAATGAACCTCTAAATATGGGTAAATTAAGTTTAGGTAGGTTCACCGTATTGCACTTTGGGCACTAAACGTGGCGTTCAAATCAAACTTTGGCCCATTATCACTTGCTGAAATGTTTTTAAGCTGAATTGTGTTTAAAAATAACAATTCAGCTTTAATTAAATTCAATATTGGTTGGACTTGTACCTCATTGTTCAATTTCGATTTAAAAATATTTAAACGAAACGTTTTTAATTCATTGAGCGATTTTTCGATATCGTTTGCCAACCTTGAGTGACTCGAGTCTGGTAAATTATCGATCGACTCAACAAGACTTTTAATATCTTCTAAATTAATATTTAACAATGTCCAATCATCTACAACCTCATCTGCTTGTGCATACAGAAATAAAACTGAGGATGGAGTGCTGGACATTTTAAAAATGTATAAAAACTAAAAAAAAAATATATAATAAATGAATTAAAAAAAGTGAACCTGTACTCTTCGATTTGGCTATCCAACCGAAACTCCCGCGCAGTCCTGTCACGGTCGCCAATTTAAGGGGTATGGACAAGCCGTTGATTAAATAAAATATTGTTCAGCCTGTCGGACCACCTGTGCCACTAATGAAGGAGTTAAAAAAAAGAATTCTCAACTCTTTCACACGGGGAATAAAACAAATTATTTGGGAAAGGAACCCTTAAATATACTTCACCAAAGAGTGCAGTACGTTTGACTATTAGCGCTTAGGAGAATCGCTTTGAACATCCAAAATCGTAAAGCAATAACAAATTAAATTAATCAAATATCCGATGCTAACATATGGGCCTGCAAAGGAAAGATTAGGTTCACTTTTTCTAAATAAAAGATAAGTGTTCGTTGCCACGCTATAAAATGTATTTAATTAAAGAAAAATTAATATAAACTAAAAAAAATAAATTAAATTAAAATATAAAAATAAGAGATATAAATGCTGGCTAATACTCAGCTAAAACAAACGAATTACAAAAATATAATAATAATAATTGAAACACAGTGTCTCCACGTGTTTAACAACGAAATGGCGAATTTACACCTAAAAAGCGTGGAAAAGGAATCCACGTTCAAAATACAAGTTCTCAAGACCAAGTCACACAAGCAAGTCTCAAATGCAAGTGAAAAAGATCACCTCTGCTACCACAACGCTAGCCGTTGGCGCCATTAGCCAAAATCGAGCATGGTGATTGGCTTTGAGGAGTCATGTGACCCCAACTGGTGGCGCCAAATAAGACACTAGCCGTCCACGTGTTAAATCAAATATTAAATTAAATATAAAATATATATATAAAGATATATATATGAAAGAAAAAATTATAAAAATTATATAAAAATAAATTGACATTAAATAAATAAATCTAAATCAGAGAGAGGCGTTAACAGTCATGAATGGCTGGATGACGTCATATAATTTTAAATCAAGAAAAAACTAATAAATATGATTTTTCTCGAGGATAAAACCAATACAATGTGCATGATTCGTGGAGATATGTAAAAAATTTCCTCATATGAAATTTAGTGAGAAAATAACCCTTCCCTTCCTATCGTCGATCGCTAATACTACCACTTCCGGTTTCCGGATTTGCACCAGAAGTTGATCAATTCATCCCAATGATGCATTAAGTAAATATACCAAATTTCATCAAAATCGGTTGAGCCGTTTAGGCTGTACACATCTATACGGACAGACGGACGGACGGACAGACATCATGCTAAAAATACTTTTTTCTGTTTAGAAAATGCATGATTCGTGGAGATATGTAAAAATCTCCACATGTGAAATTTGGTGTGAATACAATACCTCCCTTACTATCGTTGGTCGGTAATAATGTAGTTATATTACAATTATAATCCGATAATTATCCTCTTTTGTTATTGAAAAAATTAAAATAATTTCAAAAGAAATAAATTTATTTTTTAATCATAACAACTATTCTTTGTGAGCATGTCAATCACTTATACTTATATATATATCAATTAATGTTTAATTTTAAATCTTTATTCTTTCTATGTTATATTTTTTGTTACATTATTTCTATTCTTTATTTCTTATAAAACATCGAATAATTGGATCAATACAAAAATACTTTAGATGTTAAATTATGAATTTGGAAAATCCTAATAATTTTCAATTTTCTACCAACTAAAAGTAAGTTTTTCATAACGAATATTTTTGAATTTTTTATTAAAATATTATTTTTCATCAATTTTTTCCCTTAAGTTTTTTCATATTATTTAATTTATTTATTTATTATTTCAATGAAATCTCCACATGTGAAATTTGGTGTGAAAACAATACCCCCCGTACCTCCCCTATCGACGGTCGGTAAAAATGGAAACATATCAAATTTATATTTTTTTTAAATTTGACTTGCAATTTTTTTTATTTCACCTTTATTTTTTTGAATCCGTAATTGAATTTGTGGTCCTTGCATTAATTTATTTAAACACTTAATTTTCCAAAAATGTCTAGTAAATAGTTAAGTTTAACAATAAAAGTGTCATCTCTAAACATATTTGCATCCTCATTATGATTTTCTTGGAGAAAAATTGCAATTTCTTCTTTGAATACAAGTGCCCTTTGAATAACTTTTGCCCAAGATTGCCAGCGTACTTGACAATAATAAAAGTGAGGTGTAATTAATTATTTATTATTCAATAAAACTTTTATCTTTCATTCATAATTCATTTAAAACATCAATTAAATTAAATCGACTAAATTCGGAGTTGGACAGATATGGTTCAGGATAGAGACTGATGTAGGAATTTGTTTGCCAAAGCCAATAATTTGCGAATATTCATGTTCCATATAAAAGATAGGTTTCTTCTAAGGGATGATGATATCGATGATCTATAAAAATTAATAAAAGCGAAACCCCCTTAGAATATATAAATAAACCAAATTAAATTAAATTAATATTACACTTTTGAATGTTGAAAAATATTACAATTGTAGTACTAAAAGTAATCATAAGTAATGTAATATTATAATTTATAACAAAATTCTTCCAATTTTTTTTTTTTTTCGAAATAAGCAAATTTAATATAAATATGATAAATAAATTGAAATAATATTTTAGGTATATAAATATATTATTTAAAATTAAGTCTAATAAATATTTAAATGTATTATTTAATGGTAGTTTCCAATTTTATGATTACTTTATTATAAGTGAAAATGTTTGAAAAGAAATATTATTTGTAAGAGAAAACATTATTTAATCTAAATATATCAATTAGAAAATATATGTAAAATAATAACAACAGAATTTATTATATCCAAAAAGGAATAATTAATTTTCAAGTTTATTTCTTTTAAATTATTTTACAAGTTTATAAATAAAATATATACAAATGGATAAATAATAAAATGAGTAAATTAGATGTCGATAACACATATAAATAGATAAATAATAAATGAGTAATTAGATGTCCGCTAGAGGGTGATATAAGTAGGTAAAGGTAAATATAAATATTTTACATACATAGTAAAAATGTGTGAAAATTAGACTAAGAAAATCTGAATACGGTTCTTAACATTAAATTTATTATTTATATTTTTTGATAGGGTCACGGGTAAATTCTTTTCTAGAATCCCAGTAGAAATGATATTTACTTCAGGGATTGGCGTCCCTGCCCTCACGTGAGCTCATGATTTCTGTATCTTTACTTTTACCTGAAGAAATCATGTCCTTTATCCTTTAACTCCTTTGAATTCATTACAAAATTCCTTTAATCTCCACTCCCCCCTCCTTTCCAAATAAAAATGTATTTTATTTGGATGGAGGAGAATACCTAGCATAGATTCATGAAAAAGAAAAAAATTAAATATTCACTTTCATAGGAGAGTCTTAATATAAGAGCCTTCTTTATATATATTTGCATTTACCCCCCCCCCCCCGCAAGAATATGAAAAAATAAAAATTGATTGATGAAATGTCCGTTTTACCTCTAAATAAATAATTTTTCACTTAACTGAAAATTCCACAATTTTTAAATTGCATTTAGGGAATTCACACATCTAGATAAAAAGAGTAATGTTCTATGTAATATATTTGTTTAAGATGGATAAAAATTACAATAAATTATTAACAAAATCTGTGATTGTCTCACTCTTAAAAAAATCCTTTTTACATATTTTTTTTACACATTTTAAAAAATTGTAATTAACATTCAGCATTCTTTTGGTGTTTCTTTATAAATACTATATAACAGTAAAATTAATTATTTCCGCATTAATGGGTGCGTTATTGTATAATTAAATGGGAAAATTCGGTTTATTTTATTTTAGAAAAAGTTAGATTCATACTAGTCATTTCAACGCTCTTTCGGTTTTTTAAATACGGTTTATTTTATTGTAGAAAAAGATAAATTCATACAAAAGTCATTCAAAAAAATTATTTTATATGCTTATTTATTTTTATAAAGGTTTAGGGAAATTTTGCAATTATCACCAATTAAAAAAAAATTCTGTTATATTTAATGTATATTCAAATAGTATATCCTTCCCATTCAAGTTCACGCTATCTACTGTTTGGACAAAGCAATAACAATGGTGAGACCGCCATCTCTTGACCTAAAGCTATGCTTGGGTGAAGGTGTCGCTCTCTTGGGGCTAATCATTTTCATCTCGGAACCTCAATTGTAAACCATTACCATATTATATAATTAATAATACATTAATCAATTAATAATGGAACTTTATTCCCAAGAAGAGAGAAAATATCCAATATATATAGGTAATTTTTATTTCTATGTTTTTTTAATCTAAAGTAATGTTAATTGTCACTAAAATTATTTTTTTAATATTATTTATAATGATATTATTGCTTAAATAAAATCGAAAAATATTTAGATATATATGTATTAAAATATATTGATTTAAAATAACGAAAACAATTCTTTTTTAGGTCCTCTATATTCATGTGTATATTGTCATATCAATTTTATAAGCGAGGAATTTTTAACTAAACATCTAAAAAAATGTTTTCATAAAATAATATTTTCTATTTTCAAAAAAGATGTAAAACTTAAAAAGGATACAGAAAAATATGTAGACAAAAAATGTATAGAAGAAACTGATTCAAACCATAAAGAAGACAGACGTTTTCAATGTAATTATTATAAAAAGAAATTAAACCAGAAATCAACTTTAAATACACATTTATTAATTCAAACAGCAAAAAATACTTTTCACTGCAATTATTGTCAAAAGAAATTTAATCGGAAATATACTTTAGATAAACATTTATTAATTCATACAGGAGAAAAACCTTTTGAATGTAATTATTGTCAAAAGAAATTTAATCAAAAATCACATTTAAATACACATATATTAAAACATAGAGGAGAAAAACCTTTTGAATGTAATTATTGTCAAAAGAAATTTAATCACAACGGAACTTTAAAAAGACATTTATTAATTCATACAGGAGAAAAACCTTTTGAATGTAATTATTGTCAAAAGAAATTTAATCAGAAAGGAACTTTAAATAAACATTTATTAATTCATTCAGAAGAAAAACGTTTTGAATGTAATTCTTGTAAAAAGAAATTTAAATGGAAATCAAATTTAAATAAACATTTATTAATTCATAGAGAAGAAAAACCTTTTGAATGTAATTCTTGTAAAAAGAAATTTAATGAGAAAGGAAGTTTAAAAAGACATTTAGCAATTCATTCAGAAGAAAACGTTTTAAATGTAATTATTGTAAAAAGAAATTTAATCAAAAATCACATTTAACAAGACATTTATTAATTCATAATGTTTGAAAAATAGGCTTAATAATGACAACAAGATTTTCTTTGAATACAGCTTATATACTCTAATTATACATTAGTTTTAATGAATAAAAATCTGATTTATTCAATTTAGTATTTATATTAACTATTTTATTTGGTCCCTTAATAAAAAAATTATTACTAATTATCTATTACATTTAAGAATCCTGTCATTTTATTATTCATGTTAGTTTATTTATTAATTATTTATACAATATTTCTAATGATTCTTTGGATTGTGGTTAAATCCAATGACTTCTTCATACTTATAAACAGAAATTTATTTATTATTAAAACATATTAATATTTTATAAAATATTTTACTGTTAATAATAATATTAGAATATATCTGTGGGTGAATAGATACAGGTTGAATAATTAAAAAACAACTAAACACTGTTCTTGAATACATCTTATAAGGATATATATTAATTAATATATTAATACTTTTTTATAAAATATTTAATTCGAATTATAAAATTATTTAATTTTTATTCAAATAACATTTAATTCTATTTAAAATAATATTTTTTTATATTTATAGAATAAATTTTTTATTTTTATATTTATAAACTATTTTTTATTTAATACAATATTTAACTTTCTAAATAACTTTTTATTAAACAAATATTTAATTTTTTACAAAATAATTTCAATTTAACCGACGCCAATCTATTGATTGTTTATGCTGTATCTGTAAATGCGATTTTCAGTATTATACTCAAAGAGGTGGGTATCTGCAATAAGGGATCAAGAAAAAACAATAGGGATATGAAGAATGTGAAGACGTTTAATATAAATTTCATATATAAATGATTTCTATTATTTACTTTATTTTTAATATTAAAATTATAATGTTTATTTTTTCTAATTTTATTTTTCTAATGTTTCTAAATCACACAACTTTAAAACTAATCAACATTATTTCAGTCTATTAAACGCAGTATATAGTAAAAATTTGTGAAATTCTACTCCTGTCCCGTAATTCATCATTTACTGATTCAATTCGCTCGTAATATGCGTGTACGCACTTTTCAGGGAAAGTTCGGACTACTTAATAGTTTCATAACAAATTATCATACGATACAGAAAAATATTTAGACGAAATATTTATAGAAGAAAATGTTTCAAACCATAAAGAAGACAGTCGTTTTGAATGTAATTATTGTAAAAAGAAATTTATTCAAAAATGTGATTTAGCTAAACATCTATATATATAAAAGGCAATGTCTGTGTGTCTGTCTGTGTGTCTGTCTGTCTGTCTGTCTCTTATAGACTCAAAAACTACCCGTCCGATTACGGTGAAACTTTCAGGAATTGTTGTGGGCATACCAAGGAAGGTTTTAGTGTAGTTAAATCCAAAATTAATTTAATTAGTAATATATTGCTAAAAGTCTGTAGTGTCACAAAACTATCGACAGATGGCGCTACATATAATTTTCAAAATTCAAATATTTTAAATTTTTTTTAAACTTAATATTTCTAACTTTGTATTACAATACAATAATGAGACGGAATTGTTGTGTGTTAAATTAGATTTTATAAATTGAAAACCATTAGTTATACCCTTAAGTTATTTAGTTTTATTGATCACATATCTGGAAAAAATCATCTTCATTAGTTGTTTTAAATTTAAATGTATATATGTGACGTCACAGTTACCTCCTTTTAGATATATATCTATTCTTAAAATAAAATTAAAAATATTTATATTATATATTCATATATATGTAAAATAATAATTATATTATTTTAATATTCCTATAAGTTGGTATCACAATTTATTATTATTATGAATTATTTATAAGTAATTACTATTATTAATTGGTATTAATAAATAAATAATATTAATTATATTAACTTAATATTTCTAACTTTGTATTACAATAATGAGACGGAATTGTTGTGTGTTAAAGAATTGTTGACTATAAAAACCAATTTGTTTTTAGGTAAGAATATATTATTCTATTTATTGTAATTATTTAAAATTTTTTTTTAGCAAACAAGTCCATTTGATTAAACCTACCATCTTATATATAGATTGTCGTGTATAAGATATTAGGGATGATGTATTTTATAAGAAAAATTGGGTTAAAAATAAGTTTAATTAATTGGTAGCACTCTGGATTGAATTTAGAATAATTAAAAGGGTTATTGAAACCGCGTAGGTTGATTAGGGAATGACAAGATTGAATAGGTTCAATTAAAAAATGCTTATATAAAATTATAACTAAAAATGATTTATTTAATAAAACTGTAAGAATTTAAATTAAAATAGATAACTCAAGAAATTAAGATGAAATAGAATAATTGAAAGGTACCGTAAAAATAGAAATATAAATTAAAAGAACTTTAATTTATATTTTAGCAAATGCAATTTATAATTAATTATTAATTACCAATTGTCGACCACAGTTGGTATATTGTGTAGTTAAGGAATTGAGAATTCAAAATATGTCGAAGCCAATCATCCCCTCCTCTGCCACTTGGCAAAATTGTCCACCCCTCTCTCTCTATTGGGGTAACGAAGAGGTATATCTCTGGGTTTTCCCCTGGGTTTTTTTTTTAAAACAATTATTTTTAGAAAGTCTTTGCCATGTGCTCAGTATCATAATACATCCAATATATAAGCATAAAAAACAAGCATTTTTATATTTATACTAGGAAAATTTGTTGTTGATTAAATTAAAATATATTTTCCAAGAAAACAAATATATGTCTTATCTACTTATACTGATTGAAACAAAATGGATGAAAACCTTTTACATACAGACTTTCAACCAAATACTATGTATCACTCGGGGGTACAGGGGGCGGAGCCCCCGTCTAGGTGTGAAGAGCGCCTGGAAGGCGCTCTGATCAGCTAGTTTATTAATACATACAGGAGAAAAACCTTTTGAATGTAATTATTGTAAAAAGAAATTTAATTTGAAAACAAATTTAAATAAACATTTATTAATTCATTCAGGAGAAAAACCTTTTGAATGTAATTATTGTAAAAAGAAATTTAATTTGAAAACAAATTTAAATAAACATTTATTAATTCATTCAGGAGAAAAACCTTTTCATACTAAAGTCATTCAAAAAAATTATTTTAAATGCTTATTTATTTTTATAAAGGTTTAGGGAAATTTTGCAATTATCTCCAATTAAAAAAAATTCTGTTATATTTAATGTATATTCAAATAGTATATCCTTCCCATTCAAGTTCGCGCTATCTACTGTTTGGACAAAGCAATAAGAATGATGAAGGTCTCGCCATCTCTTGACCTAAAGCTATGCTTGGGTGAAGGTGTCGCTCTCTTGGGGCTAATCATTTTCATCTCGGAACCTCAATTGTAAACCATTACCATATTATATAATTAATAATACATTAATCAATTAATAATGGAACTTTATTCACAAGAAGAGAGAAAATATCCAATATATATAGGTAATTTTTATTTCTATGTTTTTTTAATCTAAAGTAATGTTAATTGTCACTAAAATTATTTTTTTAATATTATTTATAATGATATTATTGCTTAAATAAAATCGAAAAATATTTAGATATATATGTATTAAAATATATTGATTTAAAATAACGAAAACAATTCTTTTTTAGGTCCTCTATATTCATGTGTATATTGTCATATCAATTTTATAAGCGAGGAATTTTTAACTAAACATCTAAAAAAATGTTTTCATAAAATAATATTTTCTATTTTCAAAAAAGATGTAAAACTTAAAAAGGATACAGAAAAATATGTAGACAAAAAATGTATAGAAGAAACTGATTCAAACCATAAAGAAGACAGACGTTTTCAATGTAATTATTATAAAAAGAAATTAAACCAGAAATCAACTTTAAATACACATTTATTAATTCAAACAGCAAAAAATACTTTTCACTGCAATTATTGTCAAAAGAAATTTAATCGGAAATATACTTTAGATAAACATTTATTAATTCATAGACGAGAAAAAACTTTTGAATGTAATTATTGTCAAAAGAAATTTAATCAAAAAGGAACTTTTAATAGACATTTATTAATTCATACAGGAGAAAAACCATTTGAATGTAATTATTGTAAAAAGAAATTTAATCGGAAATATAATTTAGATATACATTTATTAATTCATACAGGAGAAAAACCATTTGAATGTAATTATTGTAAAAAGAAATTTAATCGGAAATATAATTTAGATATACATTTATTAATTCATACAGGAGAAAAACCTTTTGAATGTAATTATTGTCAAAAGAAATTTAATCAAAAATCACATTTAAATAAACATTTATTAATTCATGGAGGAGAAAAATCTTTTGAATGTAATTATTGTCAAAAGAAATTTATTCAGAAATCAAATTTAAATAAACATTTATTAATTCATAGAGGAGAAAAACCTTTTGAATGTACTTCTTGTCAAAAGAAATTTTATCAGAAATCAAATTTAAATAAGCATTTATTAATTCATAAAGGAGAAAAACCTTTTGAATGTACTTCTTGTAAAAAGAAATTTAATTTGAAATCAAATTTAAATAAACATTTATTAATTCATAAAGGAGAAAAACGTTTTGAATGTAATTATTGTCAAAAGAAATTTATTCAAAAATCACATTTAAATAAACATTTATTAATTCACAATGTTTGAAAAATAGGCTTAATAATGACAACAAGATTTTCTTTGAATACAACTTATATGCTCTAATTATACATTAGTTTTAATCAATAAAAATCTGATTTATTCAATTTAGTATTTATATTAACTATTAACTAATTATTTGGTTTATTAATAAATACATTATTACTAATTATCTATTACATTTAAGAATCCTGTCATTTTATTATCCATGTTAGTTTATTTATTAATTATTTATACAATATTTCTAATGATTCTTTGGATTGTGGTTAAATCCAATGACTTCTTCATAATTATAAACAGAAATTTATTTATTAATAAAACATATTAATTTTTTATAAAATATTTTACTGTTAATATTAATAATAGAATATATCTGTGTGTGAATAGATACAGGTTGAATAATTAAAAAACAACTAAACACTGTTCTTGAATACATCTTCTTATAAGGATATATATTCAATAATATATTAATATTTTTTTATAAAATATATAATTCGAATTATAAAAATATTTAATTTTTATTCAAATAACATTTAATCCTATTCAAAATAATATTTTTTTATATTCATCGAATAATTGTTTTTATTTTTATATTTATAAACTATTTTTAACTAAATTTAATCTGAAGACACAATCATTAATTTATTACAAGAGAAAAACCTTATGAATGCAATTATTGAGAAATTAAATTTAATCAAGTATCACATTTAGCAAGACATTTATTAATACATAATATTTCAAAAATAGACTTAATAATGAAAATAAGATTTTCTTTGAATACATCTTATATACTTTATAGCTCAAATTATAGTTTAAATCAATAAAAATATGATTTATTTAATTTAATATTTATATTTACTATTTTATTTGCTCTATTAATAAATACAATTTTACTAATTATCTATTAAATTTAAGAATCCAATCATTTTATTATTCATGTTAGTTTATTTATTATTTATTTACACAAGCCTAAATTATCTCTAATGATTCTTCTTTTTACTAGTCTATAATTGTAAATAAAAAAGAAACTTTATAAAAGTCCTTATTATAATTTTTAAGAAATTTTATAAATATTCTTATTTTAATTCTTACACGAGATGAGCATTTTGAATTTTTTGGTAATTGTTCAGTTTAACGTATGTATTATGGATTTGATTTTGACAAAACTTTACCAGTAGATTCCTTTTTTGATTCCAAACAAACTTTCCTTAAGTAGTATGTGGCGGTCGCTTCTAGTTTACCAGATAAAAATTATAAAAATTTGACACATACAGTGAAAGGTGAATTTTTCGCCATTTTCTATTGAATTTACTGATTCGCCCAGCAGAACGTGGCACCTTCACCGCTGCGCTTGAATTTTCCAACCAGTAGGTGATTATTTATAATTAGTAATAATTTTAAAACTTTTATCAAAATCCATTATACATACATCAAATTAAACATTTACCGAACATACAAAAACGTGACTATCTTTTTCAGTTTTCATCGACAAACTACTAATCCTTAATGGCTGATAATGTCAACATATGAGAAACTTATGTGTATCAATATAACAAAAAAAAATTCGATAATCGAATGTACACAGTCCGCGAAAATTCAAAATTGAAGTGAGTTAGGTAATCGGGTCTCGTATCGATCGAATATGTCCTTTCGTCACCTACCAACCAATCAAGATTAGAATATTTATGATTAAAAACATATCTTATAATGACTATATATTTACTAATTCTATCAATAATTCGCATAAAATTAATGAATTTAAAAACTTTGGCTTTTGTATATATATACAAAAAATATTTACCTAAATTTTCTTTTCATACGTTTCATATTTATTTTACGAACAATCATGATTGTTTTAATAGTGAAATAATCTGTAATGGTTTTAATTATAATCACCACAATCTTTACTATCTCGCCAGAGATAATATTTCGATGTCGTGATAATACAATAATCCTACATTTTCTTATCAGCATTTCGCCTCTATTTTTTAGATCTCTCTATAATAATTAATAATAAAAATGAAAATCTCATCTCTCATTTTTAAATAATTAAAATAAGATAGAAATAAAAAAAGAATATATCTTATTAATTTAACTATAATAATAAAAATGAGAGATGAGATTTTTATTTTTCTAGCATGATTTATTCAAAAATATAATCGTATAGATTAATATATGTAAAGTAGAAATTTAAATTAAAAATTAAATATAATGGTTGTTTTTCATCAATTTTAAAAATAAAAACGAAATAGTCTTAATCTAATACTATTAGTCTCATTTGAACCTTTCTTTTCTTAACTTTATTTTTTTTTTTTCGTATCAGTTTGAAACTTTTATCAAATTAAGTGTCTATGAAATAATAAAAATGAAAATCTCATCTTTCATTTTTATTAATTTTCTAATTTTTCTTCATTTTGTTTTTATGCTACATGATATATATGGTATTTTAGTCTCTCCTATATTCTATTTACCTAAATGTATATTCTTACTATTTATTTTTCTTTGAATATATAGTTCAATTATTAGATGACCTATAATTTATTATTTTGGTATTTTCTCTTTCTATTTTTATTTTTGCATCTATTTTCTTTATACTGGTATAAACATTATACCCTGAAGGAATTGGAATTTTAAAAAAATGAAAAAACCTTTGTTCAAAGATAAGAACCTAGATAAGATTGAACGATAGATAATGGAATTAATTAAATCATATCTAAGAGCAATTTTAATAAATTGAAAAAAAGGGTGTTTTTCTAAGAAAAAACGTATTTAGGGGTGAGTTAGAGCAAAATGGATGAAATTTTTATCCCCCCTATTGAGTACACCCCACGTCAGAAATATCAGTTAAAACAATATCCAATGATCAAAAATAGGGGTGATTGTTATAAAATTTCATAAGATTTTTTCATAGAAAAAGTCATTTTTTACTTTGCCCCTTGGAGTTAGGCAATTAGTCCTACGGCTGCACGCGCGCATTTACCACCCACTTTCCACCCGCTTTTCATATTTATCCTCATAATTTCTATATTTTTCATCCGATTTCAACCAAATTTCATTTCTAATTATTAAATATTATTCTTTATCGCATTTCTCTATTTCAACTTCATTTACTTATATATATTATAAATTTCAATATATTATTAATCTTATTGATCACCTTTCTTCTGATTCTCTGTTGTCTCAGCATCTTATGAGTCTTTTCTTTCTAGCATCTTTTCTTTTTTACATCAATTAATTTAGTATATATTAATAATAAAAACGTATATCTCATCTTTAAATATAATATAAATAAATAATATAATTAAATAGTCTTAATCTAATAGTATTAGTCTCATTTGAACCTTTCTTTTCGTAACTTTATTTATTTTTTCTTATCAGTTTGAAACTTTTATCAAATTAAGTGTCTATGAAATAATAAAAATGAAAATCTCATCTTTCATTTTTATTAATTTTCAAATTTTCCTTCATCTTGTTTTTATACTACATGATATATATGGTATTTTAGTCTCTCATATATTCTATTTACCTAGATGTATATACTTACTATTTATTTTTCTTTGAATATATAGTTCAATTATTAGATGACCTATAATTTATTATTTTGGTATTTTCTCTTTCTATTTCTATTTGCATCTATTTTCCTTATACTGGTATATCTATCTATCTATATATATATAGTAGTGAGTATATTTGATGAAGAGAAGTATAAAAGGAAAGGATAGGAATTTTAATTCCAATTTAAAACTTCATAATTATTTATATTTGATTGCTTTATTATTATTATTAGCAATTCACAAATTACAGAATGTTACATATGATAGATATAAATAAATAAATAAATAAATAAAAATTCAATCAATATTTCTTGAAAGATTCCATCTTCCCCTTCTTTTTCTTCATTCTTTTTTCTCATGAATGTATGAAGTTATCTTTCTGAAAAACCAATAATTAAGATTAGTCCAAGTATATTAAATATATACATTTTTAGAAAATATAAAAAAAAATAATTATTATGATAATAAAATATTTTGATATTTCATTGAAATAATAAATAAATAAATTAAATAATATGAAAAAACTTAAGGGAAAAAATTGATGAAATATAATATTTTAATAAAAAATTCAAAAATATTCGTTATGAAAAACTTACTTTTAGTTGGTAGAAAATTGAAAATTATTAGGATTTTCCAAATTCATAATTTAACATCTAAAGTATTTTTGTATTGATCCAATTATTCGATGTTTTATAAGAAATAAAGAAAAGAAATAATGTAACAAAAAATATAACATAGAAAGAATAAAGATTTAAAATTAAACATTAATTGATATATATATAAGTATAAGTGATTGACATGCTCACAAAGAATATTTGTTATGATTAAAAAAATAAATTTATTTCTTTTGTAGGGAATTTAATTAAAAACAATTCTCTACTTCTTAAGAGCTTTTTATTATTTCATAATACATAAACATAAACGTAATAGTCAGAATGGTGGTCGCAAGCATAATAAACAGGAAGCTAACATCAGGTCCGATCTGAGGCATTTACGGCGCCTTGGCGAACTAAAGGCAGCACCATACTTCCTCTTAAAATTTTAAATTTAAATTTCTCTTACACTTTTGAAATTATTTTAATTTTTTCAATAACAAAAGAGGATAATTATCGGATTAGAATTGTAATATTACTAGATTATTTTTTTCTATTTCAGCTGATGTGAGGTCTTTCACAGCGTCACTATGATCGGAATTGCCAAGGCAGCAACAACTTCAGAGGTGGTGGCCACAATCAGAAGACATCATCCATAGAACAAGTAGGCAAGCTATCATCTAGGAAATATTGAACAAATTTTATTAAAGGTATAACATCAAATTCAATGATCCAATATTTGTTTATTATATAAATATCATTATTACTACTATTATTTTTCAGATATTCAATTTCTATTTATTTGTATTCGTATAATAGCCAAATCTCATATTTTATTTCTATTTCTCTCTCTCTCTCTCTCTCTCTCTTTCCCATATCACATATATATTTTTATATTAATTTTATTTAAATAATAAATAGTAAATAACATTTTTCATCATCTCCTCGTTTCTTTAATTTATTTTCAAATATTATTATTAAACTAGCTGTTCTGAGCGCCTTTGGCGCTCTTCACTTCTAGACGGGGGCTCCGCCCCCTCTACCCACGAGTGATACATAGTATTTGGTTGAAAGTCTGTTTGTAAAAGGTTTTCATCCTTTTTGTTTCAATCAGTATATTACATAAAACAATCATTTTTTTTGTGTTCTTGTCTATCTACCTCTGGGCTCTGGCTCTACGTTACTCGAACGTTTTTGGCCGCAACAACCACATTTCTCCGAGTGTCCCCACATTCTGAGCTATAACCATCTAACTCAGGGGTGGGCAACTTTTTTCAGCATAGGGCCAATTTTCAATTTTCCTCTGACAATGCGGGCCTGATCAAATCGAGCGATTTAATATACTATATATATATATATATATATATATATATATATATAATACTTTATTATTATCAGATTTATCAGGGATATGATCACGTATTTTTGTGAGATTGTTTTCTCGACGTTTCGGCACCCAGAATCCCAAAAATATTCCCACCTAAATAATCTCTTGAAAATGGCGCCAAAATGGGTGCCGAAACGTCGAGAAAACAATCTCACAAAAATACGTGATCATATCCCTGATAAATCTGATAATAATAATAACAATAAAATTCACGGAAACCTAAACCAACATATATAATACTTTATATATACTATATAAATAAAACTATGAACATTTTTCGTGAAAAACAATGAAAATTCGGGGGCATTAGAAATACGGCACTGCAAATTAAGGGCTACCAAAAATTAGTTATCTAATTAAAAAATGTGAAATTATTTGAATAGAAAAACAATTAACAGAGTAGAAAATAAGAAAATAATAATAAATACATATTTACCACAATGGGAATAAAGTATAAATAAAAATAAAAATTTGCAATTAACACTTTTATTATTGCAATGATTACAATAAACTTTCCTCAATCTTCAATGTGATGGATTAAATTTAGAATGTTCCTAATCTATTATTACCTCATACTTAGGATCTAATTCGCTAGTAGCAATTCGAAGAACTGCGTCCAAATTTTCATTGTTATTCTCGATCTGATTTTACTTTTTGTATGTTTCATTAACGAAAATGTACTTTCGCACAGGTAAGTTGATCCAAAGAACGCGAGATATTTTTGTGCATGATCCAGAATATTTTTGAAAATTTCCGGATTTAACGAAGCATAAAATTCCGGTACTGATTTTTCTGTAAATTGATTTTTTAATAGTGCACTTGATTGTAAATTTATCAGTTCTAGTTGAATACTGGATGGTGCATCATCGACATTAAAAGCAAATGGTAGACTTACTTCAACTTTCATTTGCTCTGGCGAAAATAATTTATATTTGTCGAAATGATTTGTTGAAAAGTGCCGTTTTAAATTATATTCCTTAAAAACGGAAATAGTTTTATTACAAACCAAACATACGTCTTTATCTTGTATATTTGTAATTAAATATTTGAAGGTCCAATTATCATTAAAACTGCGGCCTTCGCCATCAAATTTTCTCTTCTTTAATTGGCTCATTTTATGGGCTATAATAAATTAAAATTCTATTCATTACAAAAAAAATAATTTGCTATCTTTTCTGGAATACCTTATAAAAGTCCAAAATCTAAGGAAATATTGTTCGAATTGTTCTCTAGCTCACAACACACTAATAAACAACCACGATGCACGTACGCACCTACCCGTGGCTCATGAAACACTAAAATAGTTTTAACTTTTCAACCACCTGTGTGCACGTGTGCGTCCGCGACCGCAGTCGCCGCGTTCGTCTCTCAAAGTCGCTCAAAGTATCAGGTTGCACACGATTGAAATGCACGTTTAGCTTGAGAAGTTCTCCATCTCACCCTTTAAATGTCTTTTGTCTTTGTCTGGCATTCACAATCATCATCTTTGCGCAAAGTTTTTCTACACCGCAATCTCGTCACACTGCTTGCACAATTTTTCATTTATGCCGCGGGCCAACTTTAACATCGTAACGGGCCGGATTAGGCCCGCGGGCCGGCAGTTGCCCATCGCTGATCTAACTCCTACCCTTTCCCATCTCTCTCACGTCCCTTCCTACATTGTCCACCCACAGTGTCCATGGTCTTCCAATCGGTCTCTCTCTCTCTCTCCCCACCAATATCTTTTTTCCTCTCCCATTCTAGCCACGTGCCCTGCCTATCGAATTCTTCTCGATTTTATAACCTTAACTATTCCCGGGAAATGTATTTTTAAATTTCCCGTTTCCCGGGAACGAAAATAATCCGGGAAAAATTACCATCTAAATGTGATGTGATTTCATCCAAATCGGTTCAGTCAATTTCGAGTCTATAACGTGAGAATTTCTGGACAGACAGACAGACATGAAAAATTCTAAAGTCACTTTTGGATTCTGGAGATCATGAAACGCAAAGATATGGAAAAAATTTTAAATTCTGAGCAATGCGCAGACAAACACCTTTATATATATATATATGATTTTGAATTGCTTACAAATATTTAAAAAAATAGTAAAATAACAGTCCATAAGCACAAATAAATTATTATTATATATTTCTATATAATTTTTTAATTCTTATTTATAGTCTTATTTCTATTATTTCTTTATCTTTCTATTTTTTGATTAATCTATCTATCTATCTATTCTATTTGTTGCTATATAAATATCCTATATAAATAGCCATCATATAAAAATAAATAATTATAATCTTATTTTTAGTAAGTCGTATTATTAATGATGAATTGGAATAGAAAAGGAAAGGATAGAAAATTCAATTCAAAATGAAATATTATAATTTGGTTTTATTGATATTTTATTAATATTTTATTAATTAATTAATTACAAAAAGAAATATAATAATAATACATTATAAAATAAATAAATATATAAAAATCCATCAATTTTTTGTTTTTACTAACTCGGCAGAGATAGTATTGCGATAATGAAAATTTTCGATGTCAAGATTTTGATGTTTTTATACGTAAGAAAAATAAATATAATTCAATCTCTAATAAGAGAATTTATTTATTTAATTCGTCTTTTATTTTAATTCTTCATTTTACAATTTATATACACTTTTTATACATTTATTTACTATTTATTTTTACTATCTCGCCAGAGATAGTATTGCGATCACGAAAATTTTCGATGTCGAGATTTTGATGTTTTTATACGTTTTGAAGGTCCCTGAGTCATTTTCAATAAGGTTGAGAAAAATGACTGTGTGATTGTGTGTATGTCAGTGATTCTCAACCTTTTTTTTTTACCGCGGCACACTTTTAACGGTTTAAAAATTTGGCGGCACACAAAGATAAATGTAAAAGTTTACAATATTGAAAAAAGTGGTCCTAAAAACGGATTAATTTTTTTTTTTTTAGAACCAAATTGAAAAAATTAAAAAAAAAAGTTTAAGAGCTACGTAATCTCGCGGCACACTAAAGTGCCGCGGCACAGTGGTTGAGAATCACTGGTGTATGTAGACAGGATTACGCAAAAACGGTTTGAGCTAGAATCATGAAATTTGGTACACGAGAATTATTCAAAATTCGTGGATTTCTATCAATTTTTGAGAAAAGTAGCTCAACCGGAAGAGGGTCATTACCTATCACGTTTTGATTTTTTTCCTCTAAACTGACCGTAAAAATAAAGATATATGTTTGATAGTTTTTTCTCATGATTAAAAATTGTATAAAACTGCTATATATACAATTTCAGCTTGATTGTATCGCTGTAAGTACCGGAATTAATTTTTTAAAACTGCAAATCACGCACCAGCACGTGACATGGTGTCATCAACAAAGAGCTAAACACGCACTGATTTAATAAATATTATTTATTAATTTTAATTTATAATTTAATTAATTCAATTTCATTTAAATATAATATATGTTAATTAATCCAATTTAAATTTGCGAGATAGTCGAGTGGAGACAGTCCAGATTTTTTTTTTGGTTTGTTTAAAATTTTTATGATGTCAAAATAAAAAATAAAATTTTTAATGTTAAGAGATGTTCAAATTTAAAATATATTAACAATGTCTCTCTCTCTCTCTCAGATGATTAATTAATTAAATAATAAAAAAATAAATAATAAAATAAGTAATAAAAATATTCATTTTTTTCAGTTTAAAATAATTTTTTTAGAATGATGGATCTCAGATGGTTCACAGGTTACGCTTGGCCTTTTATCCTCCAATTGAAAGTCCGTTTTTCTCCATATTATACCGATGAGTCAGGAGGGTAAAATTATAATTATATATTAATCTATTTTGTAATGAATAGATAATTTCAACTGAAAGGAAAAGATACAGTGTTCCCTTTTACAAGGCTATAAGTGGCGTAATACAATAATAATCAGTTTAAATTAATATTCCATTTACTATCATATAAAATATTTACTCTTTTTTAGAGCGAATGAATTTTATTTTATTATTTCAATTGTTTTATTCTCCAATATAAAATATGTTGTCCTGTGGCCAGGCAGAAAACCAACCGACCGACGGTTTGAAATAAATTAATTTCCAGCTACAGAAACAAATTCAACTACTTTAAATGTATCGATTAATGCAATAAAAAACAGATATAGATATAACATAAATATTTTTAATTTTATTTTATTTATAATATATAAGGAGGAGCTGGCTGTGACGTCATGAAGGGCTGGGTGACGTCATATAATTTTAAATTAAAAAAAACTAATGAAGATGATTTTTTCCGAGGATAAAACCAATACAAAGTGCATGGTTCGTGGAGATATGTAAAAAATCTCCTCATGTGAAATTTGGTGTGAAAATAATCCTTCCCTTCCTATCGTCGAACGGTAATACTACCACTTCCGGTTTCCGGATATATACCAAAAGCTGATCAATTCATCATACTGATGCATTAAGTAAATATACCAAATTTTATCTATACGGACGGATGGACAGACGGACAGACATGATGCTAAAAATACTTTTTTCTGTTAAGAAAATTCATGATTCGCGGAGATATGTAAAAATCTCCACATGTGAAATTTGGTGTGAAAACAATACCTCCCTTACTATCGTCGGTCGGTAAAATAGAAAGAAAAGTTACATTTAAATATATGTTGATAGTTTAACTACCAGGCGTTATTTCAAAACAAAATAAAAAGTAAATTCTATAAATTATTTCAATGTAAGTAGGTAGGTATTTAAAACATTCATAAAATTGTAATATAAATAGCATTTATATTTATATTTTATATAATTAAAGAATTGATAATAATTCGATAAATAGATAAAAAAAAAACAGAATGAATGAATAATTTTTAGGTCGCTTATTATCTACAAGTTCATATAAAATTAATTTAACTATAGTATTAAAAAAAGCTTTTTTTTAGTAAATGAATATGTGTAAGCACAAAAATAGGCAAGAGGTGTTTAATAGAACATTAATCATAATTATATTTATAAAAAAAAAAAAAAAAAATTTAAATTATTGTACTTTATATTAAACGACGTTTTAAAATTTGAAGAAAAACAATAAACATTGAGAAAAAAAAATATAATTAAATTGTAGATTGATTTTAAAAAATTTTCAATCGAAACAAATTTCTAATTTTTTTGAGAGTAAAGTACTTGTAATCCCTATTCACCTTTGATATGCGTTTTTTTAAACATCTCCATGTTTCAACCAATCTGATTTTAAAAAAGTTTTTTCCTGTTAACGGATGTGTGTGTAAATAAATAAATAATAATAATCTTCAAACAAAAATTTAGCTATGGATATAGCAATGCTATTCCAAATAAAGACAAAACAGATAGGATCAAAATATCCAGCAAATGCTGGTGGGTAACAGATTCAATGTCACCATATTAATTATTATGTATTTTGTAAATAGAAAAAATATGTATAATAATGTAAAAAATTAAAAAAAATTTTTTTTTTGTATTACAAAAACCATTCCCCCCCTCCCCCACCAATATATAGACTAGGTTTTTCTTTATATATCCTTTTCCTAGTTAGTAAATCAAATAAAAATAAATATTTCAATATTATGTAGAATGAAAATAATGAAGTTCGCTGTAAAAAGAAAAATGTAAATTTATACTAATTACGACTATAAGTCACCAATTGATTGCAAAAATTATTGTAAACCCTTATTTGTTATGTTATGGGATAAAAAAAAATTACGTATCACAAATTGGCTAATAAACATACTTTTTTAAACTAAAAACTAAAAACTAAAAAAATAAATAAATAAAATATAGATTGATATTTTTACTATTTATTTATTCTAGAGATAGTATTGTGAAAATTTTCGATGTCGAGATTTTGATAATTTTATACGTTTTGAAGGTCCCTGAATCATATTCATTAAGGTTGAGAAAAATGTTTGTGTGTGTATGTGTGTGTATCTAGACAAGATTACGCAAAAACAGTTTAAGCTAGAATAATGAGATTTGGTACACAGGCATTATTCAAAAATTTGTAGTTTTCTATCAACTTTTGAGAAATGTAGGTTAACTTAAAACGTTTTGATTTTTTTTCCTCAAAACTGAACGTAAAAATAAATATATATGTCTGATAGTTTGCCACATGATTAAAAATTGTATAAAACTGCTATAAATAGAATTTCAGCTTGATTGTATCGCTGAAAGTACCGGAATTTATTTTTTAAAACTGCAAATCACGCACCAGCACGTGACATGGTGTCATCAACAAAGAGTCAAACACGCACTGATTTAATAAATATTATTTATTAATTTTAATTTATAATTTAATTAATTCAATTTAATTTAAATATAATATATGTTAATTAATCCAATTCAAATTTGCGAGATAGTCGAGTGAAGACACTCCAGATCTATTTATTTCCTTCCTTCTATATTTAAATTTAATCTAAGCTCACAGCTAGTCAATTGATACTTTAACCATCAAAATCTGGATTAAATAAATAAAACTAAATAAATATCCAATTGAAATTATTATATTTTTTAGAAAATAGTTATTTGAAAATTGTCCTTATTAAAGTTTAACTATTTTTTGTTTATAAATTACAATATCGAAATTAATTATTGTTTATCCTGAGAGTAATAAATCAGGTAAGTAAGGCGACGTCTCTTACATGACATTCAATCTTAAGCATGATTGGAAAAGATCTTTTTTACAAGGAGACGTGTCTAATCCAACCAATATAAATATATCAGGAACTGATTGACGACCTGATAAATAATATTAAAATCGCTTCCGTATTATGATAAATGCACATTGATAGACATATAATTATCACATATTTATATGTATATTATAAAAAAACATATTTCATATATTTTATTCATTTATTTAAAAAAATTATTTAAAATAAACATTTTATAATAATAAACGTACCAGGTTTACCGAACCGCCGCTCGGTCATTAAAAAAAAATGATTCTTGATTATCGGGTTTGGCTGATAATATTAATACCTGATTCACTGAATCGCCATTCAAATAATTTAAAAGAACATAAATTTTAAAAAATTGGTCATAAAACGTACACTCCTTAAATGCACCTATTAATGCACTGAAAGACTAAAGTATGGCCTGTGGATATAACATAATATATAATTCGTAATTTTATTTCAAGCTGTACACGTCTATACGGATACACAGCGGACAGACAGACGGACAGATATCATGCTAAAAATACTTTTTTCTATTAACAAAATGGATGATTTGTGGAGATAGGTAAAAATCTCTACATGTGAAATTTGGTGTGAAGTCAATACCTTCTCTTCCTATCGTCGGTCAGTAAAAATATAATTTGTCGACAGCAGCGCCATCTAACAAAAATAATAGTAAAAACATATATGATTCCCGGAAGTCCAATTTGCGTGTTAAAAACTTGATTGCAATCTTAACGACAAATATTTGGTTATTATTTTAATTGTAAATCCAAATCAAAATTTAAAACGTTTATATCACAGACAATCTGGTTTATATTACTTATTATCTAGTATATATTTTAAAATTGATAATACATTAATCAATTAAAATGGATCTTTATAAACAAGAAGACACAAAATATCCAATTTATATAGGTTAGTTTTTATTTCTATGTTTTTTTGCATTTAAAGTAATGTTGATTGTCACTAAAATTATTTTGGTTAATATTATTTGTAATGATATTATTCCTTAAATTGAATTATAAAATAAAAGTTAGATATATAAAAATATAATGATTTAAAATAACGAAAACAATTCTTTTTTTTTAGGTCCTCTATATTCTTGTGTTTATTGTCATATGAATTTTATAAGTGAGGAATTTTTATCTAAACATCTAAAAAAATGTTTTCATAAAAAAATATTTTCCATTTTCAAAAATGATGTAAAATTCAAAAAGGATACAGAGAAATATTTAGACGAAAAATTGAAAGAAGAAACTGATTCAAACCATACTGAAGACAGGCGTTTTCAATGTAATTATTGTAAAAAGAAATTTAATCAGAAATCAAATTTAAATAGACATTTAATAATTCATTCAGGAGAAAAAACTTTTGAATGTAATTATTGTGAAAAGAAATTTAATAGGAAATCAACTTTAAAAAGACATTTAATAATTCATTCAGGAGAAAAACCTTTTAAATGTAATTATTGTGAAAAGAAATTTAATCTGAAATCTTCTTTAAAAACACATTTAATAATTCATTCAGGAGAAAAACCTTTTGAATGTAATTATTGTCAAAAGAAATTTAATCAGAAATCAAATTTGGATAAACATTTAATAATTCATTCAGGAGAAAAACCTTTTGAATGTAATTATTGTGAAAAGAATTTTAATCAGAAATCAACTTTAAAAAGACATTTAATAATTCATTCAGGAGAAAAACCTTTTGAATGTAATTATTGTGAAAAGAAATTTAATGTGAAATCATATTTAAAAACACATTTACGAATTCATTCAGGAGAAAAACCTTTTGAATGTAATTATTGTCAAAAGAAATTTAATCAGAAATCAACTTTAAAAAGTCATTTAATAATTCATTCAGGAGAAAAACCTTTTGAATGTAATTATTGTGAAAAGAAATTTAATCTGAAATCAACTTTAAATACACATTTACGAATTCATACAGGAGAAAAACCTTTTGAATGTAATTATTGTGAAAAGAATTTTAATCAGAAATCAACTTTAATAAGACATTTAATAATTCATTCAGGAGAAAAACCTTTTGAATGTAATTATTGTGAAAAGAAATTTAATGTGAAATCACATTTAAATAGACATTTAATAATCCATTCAGGAGAAAAACCTTTTGAATGTAATTATTGTCAAAAGAAATTTAATCAGAAATCAAGTTTAAAAATTCATTTACTAATTCATTCAGGAGAAAAACCTTTTGAATGTAAATATTGTAAAAATAAATTTAAATGGAAATCACATTTAGATAATCATTTATTAATACATAATGTTTGAAAAATAGCCTTAATAATGAAACAAACATTTTCTTTAAATATACCTTATATACTTTTTAGAATAAATTGTAGTTTAAATCAATAAAAATCTGATTTTTTTAACTTAGTATTTATAATTACTATTTTATTTGCTCTATTAATAAATACATTATTACTAATTATCTATTCCATTTAAGAATCCTATCATTTTATTATCCATATGTTAATTTATTTATTATTTATTTATACAAATCTAAAATATGTCTATGATTCTTTCATTTTACTAATCTATAGTAAATAAAAAAGAAACTTTATAAAAATCCTTATTTTAATTCTTACACGAGAAAAGCCTTTTTTAACCGATTTCGATGCAATTACATCACAATATTCTTGAATATCTCAGAAATTAATTTTTTAAAATTTCATATCTACATGTTGCCTGAGCAAAGAATACAAATCAAAGAATGTTCAACTATAATATTTATATTTATATTTTTACCGACCGACGATAGTAAGGGAGGTATTGTTTTCACACCAAATTTCACTTGTGGAGATTTTTACATATCTCCACGAATCATCCATTTTCTTAACAGAAAAAAGTATTTTTAGCATGATGTCTGTCCGTCTGTCCGTCCCTATAGATGTGTACAGCCTGAACGGCTGAACGGATTATGATGAAATTTGGTATATTTACTTAATGTATCAGTGGGATGAATTGATCAACTTTTGGTGCAAATCCGGAAACCGGAAGTGGAGGTATTAGCGATCGACGATAGGAAGGGAAGGGTTATTTTCACACCAAATTTCACATGTGGAGATTTTTTACATATCACCACGAATCATTTACTTTGTATTGGTTTTATCCTCGAGAAAAATAAACTTTATTAGTTTTTTTCTTAATTTAAAATTATATGACGTCATCCAGCCATTCATGACGTCACAGCCTCGTCTTACATATATATTATAAATAAAATAAAATTAAAAATGTTTATATTTATTATTTATGTATCCATATCTGATTTTTATTGCATTAATATATATATTAAAATTATTTGAAATTGTTTCTGTAGCTGGAAATTAATTTACTTCAAACCGTCGGTCGGTTCGGACCTGGCCAGATCAACTTATTTCTTAATACGATGAATGCGATTGCCTGTTGGCGCAAAGTTTACCAAATCTGGACGTCATTGATGAGGCAATACACGAAGCTCCTTTTCTACAACTAAAAAGCACGATATGAGGATTTCACTGAAATTCCTGTTTCGCATAAAATGTAGCGAACGGCATCCATACTTTTAATACTTTTTTGATAAAATATTATATTCTCCCTTAAAATCTAACCAAAATCTTACTAAAAATGCATACTGGAATTTTTGTTTCAATGAAGAATCAAAAGACAATTCAATCCAATTTTCTTTTACAAACCTTGATAAACCAAACTCATCATCTTCTTCTTCGACAATTGGATTCTGTATCCAAATTTTGTGGAATCTAAATCAGTAAAATATTTGGAAAAATGCAATACCAAACTATCCAAAAACAGATTTTTGTTTGTTTCTATATTAACATAGGATCATAACCGACCGATGATTTGAAGTAAATTAATTTCCAGCTACAGAAACAATTTCAAATAATTTTAATATATCTATTAATGTAATAAAAAACAGATATGGATACATAAATAATAATAATAAACATTTTTAAATTTATTTTATTTATAATATATGTAACAAAGTCACTGCTATATAGTACCCTTTAGTCACCGCCATCTGTTAGTGATATTGTTTGTATTATTTATAAGAATCAACTAACTAATTTTAGAATGGATTAAAGACGAATATAAATTGTAATAGGATAATTTTTAATTAGAATTATTAGTTAATAATTTATATTTGGCATTTGTAAGAATTATCTGGAAGAATCAACTTTAGAATCGATTTCTTTACAGGTAATTTATATTTCTAATATTGTAAATAATCAATGTAAAAAAAAATTAATATTGAATAAAAATCTTTACAGAGAACGAAATCGATTTAGTTACCAGAATCCCTGAACATACTTATAAATCGATCAATCAATGCAAGACCAGGCTGTGACGTCATGAATGGCTGGATGACGTCATATAATTTTAAATCAAGAAAAAACTAATAAATATGATTTTTCTCGAGGATAAAACCAATACAAAGTGCATGATTCGTGGAGATATGTAAAAAATTTCCTCATGTGAAATTTGGTGTGAAAATAACCCTTCACTTCCTATCGTCGATCGCTAATACTACCACTTCCGGTTTCCGGATTTGCACCAATAGTTGATCAATTCATCCCACTGATGCATTAAGTAAATATACCAAATTTCATCAAAATCCGTTCAGCCGTTTAGGCTGTACTCATCTATACTGACAGACGGACGGACGGACAGACATCATGCTAAAAATACTTTTTTCTGTTTAGAAAATGCATGATTCGTGGAGATATGTAAAAATCTGCACATGTGAAATTTGGTGTGAATACAATACCTCCCTTACTATCGTTGGTCGGTAATAATGTAGTTATATTACAATTATAATCCGATAATTATCCTCTTTTGTTATTGAAAAAATTAAAATAATTTCAAAAGAAATAAATGTATTTTTTAATCATAACAGATATTCTTTGTGAGCATGTCAATCACTTATACTTATATATATATCAATTAATGCTTAATTTTAAATCTTTATTCTTTCTATGTTATATTTTTTGTTACATTATTTCTTTTCTTTATTTCTTATAAAACATCGAATAATTGGATCAATACAAAAATACTTTAGATGTTAAATTATGAATTTGGAAAATCCTAATAATTTTCAATTTTCTACCAACTAAAAGTAAGTTTTTCATAACGAATATTTTTGAATTTTTTATTAAAATATTATTTTTCATCAATTTTTTCCCTTAAGTTTTTTCATATTATTTAATTTATTTATTTATTATTTCAATGAAATCTCCACATGTGAAATTTGGTGTGAAAACAATACCTCCCGTACCTCTCCTATCGTCGGTCGGTAAAAATGGAAACATATCAAATTTATATTTTTTTTAAATTTGACTTGCAATTTTTTTTATTTTACCTTTATTTTTTTGAATCCGTAATTGAATTTGTGGTCCTTGCATTAATTTATTTAAACACTTAATTTTCCAAAAATTTCTAGCAAATAGTTAAGTTTAACAATAAAAGTGTCATCTCTAAACATATTTGCATCCTCATTATGATTTTCTTGGAGAAAAATTGCAATTTCTTCTTTGAATACAAGTGCCCTTTGAATAACTTTTGCCCAAGATTGCCAGCGTACTTGACAATAATAAAAGTGAGGTGTAATTAATTATTTATTATTCAATAAAACTTTTATCTTTCATTCATAATTCATTTAAAACATCAATTAAATTAAATCGACTAAATTCGGAGTTGGACAGATATGGTTCAGGATAGAGACTGATGTAGGAATTTGTTTGCTAAGGCCAATAATTTGCGAATATTCATGTTCCATATAAAAGATAGGTTTCTTCTAAGGGATGATGATATCGATGATCTATAAAAATTAATAAAAGCGAAACCCCCTTAGAATATATAAATAAACCAAATTAAATTAAATTAATATTACACTTTTGAATGTTGAAAAATATTACAATTGTAGTACTAAAAGTAATCATAAGTAATGTAATATTATAATTTATAACAAAATTCTTCCAATTTTTTTTTTTTCGAAATAAGCAAATTTAATATAAATATGATAAATAAATTGAAATAATATTTTAGGTATATAAATATATTATTTAAAATTAAGTCTAATAAATAATTAAATGTAATAATATTTAAATGTATTATTTAATGGTAGTTTCCAATTTTATGATTACTTTATTATAAGTGAAAATGTTTGAAAAGAAAGATTATTTGTAAGAGAAAACATTATTTAATCTAAATATATCAATTAGAAAATATATGTAAAATAATAACAACAGAATTTATTATATCCAAAAAGGAATAATTAATTTTCAAGTTTATTTCTTTTAAATTATTTTACAAGTTTATAAATAAAATATATACAAATGGATAAATAATAAAAGGAGTAAATTAGATGTCGATAACACATATAAATAGATAAATAATAAATGAGTAATTAGATGTCCGCTAGAGGGTGATATAAGTAGGTAGAGGTAAATATAAATATTTTACATCTTACCCCCTTAGGCTTTTTCTTCAGAAGAAAAAGCTGTCAATTTACTGGAGTGGAAACAGTTTGATAATTTTTTTCTTTTTTTTCCACAGTCAACCTCGTATATGGATGAGGAAATTCTTTTTGTTATTTTGAATGGACCCATCATTACTTTATCCGTTTTCCTACGGTTTATTTTATTCCCATTCTCGATGTATACCATCTCGCCTATTTTAAATTCTTTTTTTTTTCTAGTTTTATCTATCCTTTCTTTATTAGTATGGAAACTTTTTCCGGAATTTTGAAAAGCTTCTTTCCTGGCCTGTTCCAGATTATCTTCCCCAAAAGTGATAGGAGAAATTGTTGATTTTATTCCCAAAAGTAAATATTCAGGTTCAAATTTTGTTGAACTATGAATTGTCTTGTTGTATTCCTTTGTACAATCTTCTGCGATTTTAGACCACGCTCTATTATCACCACTATTTATTTTGCATCTTATTCTATTAACAAGAGTTTGGTTTAGTCTCTCATTTAGGCCATTAGATTGGGGACAATCTATTGATGTAAATACAAGTTGTATATTTTTTTTATTTAAATAGTTTTTAAATTCTTCAGAATTAAATCCAGAGTATTGGTCTGTCAAAATCATTTTAATTTCATTTCCTTTTGTAACTGGATCTATTAATTTGATAAATTCTTTAGCGTCTTGACCTGTCGAAGTGGAGATCCAAGCGTATCTGCTAAAGTGATCCACTAAAATGTGCATAAATCTTTTCGGTGATCTGTTCCCGGCGAATCCTCCTACCGTATCAATGGACATAATTTCATAGGGTTTACTTGGAGGCCCTAATTTCGACATTAAACCAATTGTTCTTCCTTTACGAGTTTTGTTTTCTTTACAAATCTTGCAATTTTCACAAAATGAATTAATTAATCGATCCATATTTTTAAAATAATAATAGGGTCTTATTTTCCTTTTTAATTGAGCATTTCCTATATGACCATAATATTCATGAACGAGCTTTATTAATTTTATACCAATTTTACGATATCCTTGAATGGGTTTTATAGCCAGCATTGAACTCTTAATTATAGAGTTTGAAAGTAATATGGGATGATTTTGAACTTTCCTTGATTCTTCTGGTAACCTATACCATAGTTCTTTGTCTTCGGACAATTCAGAAATTTCATATTCATTTTCTTCCTTTTTTACAATATCTACATAAAAAAATTTTTTTTTCCATTTTAAAATTGAAAATTTATTTGTAAAATAATAACAACAGAATTTATTATATCCAAAAAGGAATAATTAATTTTCAAGTTTATTTCTTTTAAATTATTTTACAAGTTTATAAATAAAATATATACAAATGGATAAATAATAAAATGAGTAAATTAGATGTCGATAACACATATAAATAGATAAATAATAAATGAGTAATTAGATGTCCGCTAGAGGGTGATATAAGTAGGTAAAGGTAAATATAAATATTTTACATACATAGTAAAAATGTGTGAAAATTAGACTAAGAAAATCTGAATACGGTTCTTAACATTAAATTTATTATTTATATTTTTTGATAGGGTAACGGGTAAATTCTTTTCTAGAATCCCAGTAGAAATGATATTTACTTCAGGGATTGGCGTCCCTGCCCTCACGTGAGCTCATGATTTCTGTATCTTTACTTTTACCTGAAGAAATCATGTCCTTTATCCTTTAACTCCTTTGAATTCATTACAAAATTCCTTTAATCTCCACTCCCCCCTCCTTTCCAAATAAAAATGTATTTTATTTGGATGAAGGAGAATACCTAGCATAGATTCATGAAAAAGAAAAAAATTAAATATTCACTTTCATAGGAGAGTCTTAATATAAGAGCCTTCTTTAAATATATTTGCATTTACCCCCCCCCCCCCCCCCCACCCCCCCGCAAGAATATGAAAAAATAAAAATTGATTGATGAAATGTCCGTTTTACCTCTAAATAAATAATTTTTCACTTAACTGAAAATTCCACAATTTTTAAATTGCATTTAGGGAATTCACACATCTAGATAAAAAGAGTAATGTTCTATGTAATATATTTGTTTAAGATGGATAAAAATTACAATAAATTATTAACAAAATCTGTGATTGTCTCACTCTTAAAAAAATCCTTTTTACATATTTTTTTTACACATTTTAAAAAATTGTAATTAACATTCAGCATTCTTTTGGTGTTTCTTTATAAATACTATATAACAGTAAAATTAATTATTTTCGCATTAATGGGTGCATTATTGTATAATTAAATGGGAAAATTCGGTTTATTTTATTTTAGAAAAAGTTAGATTCATACTAGTCATTTCAACGCTCTTTCGGTTTTTTAAATACGGTTAATTTTATTGTAGAAAAAGATAAATTCATACAAAAGTCATTCAAAAAAATTATTTTATATGCTTATTTATTTTTATAAAGGTTTAGGGAAATTTTGCAATTATCACCAATTAAAAAAAAATTCTGTTATATTTAATGTATATTCAAATAGTATATCTTTCCCATTCAAGTTCACGCTATCTACTGTTTGGACAAAGCAATAACAATGGTGAGACCGCCATCTATTGACCTAAAGCTATGCTTGGGTGAAGGTGTCGCTCTCTTGGGGCTAATCATTTTCATCTCGGAACCTCAAATGTAAACCATAACCATATTATATAATTGATAATACATTAATCAATTAAAAATGGAACTTTATTCCCAAGAAGAGAGAAAATATCCAATATATATAGGTAATTTTTATTTCTATGTTTTTTTAATCTAAAGTAATGTTAATTGTCACTAAAATTATTTTTTTAATATTATTTATAATGATATTATTGCTTAAATAAAATCGAAAAATATTTAGATATATATGTATTAAAATATATTGATTTAAAATAACGAAAACAATTCTTTTTTAGGTCCTCTATATTCATGTGTATATTGTCATATCAATTTTATAAGCGAGGAATTTTTAACTAAACATCTAAAAAAATGTTTTCATAAAATAATATTTTCTATTTTCAAAAAAGATGTAAAACTTAAAAAGGATACAGAAAAATATGTAGACAAAAAATGTATAGAAGAAACTGATTCAAACCATAAAGAAGACAGACGTTTTCAATGTAATTATTATAAAAAGAAATTAAACCAGAAATCAACTTTAAATACACATTTATTAATTCAAACAGCAAAAAATACTTTTCACTGCAATTATTGTCAAAAGAAATTTAATCGGAAATCACATTTACATAGACATTTAATAATTCATACAGGAGAAAAACCTTTTGAATGTAATTATTGTGAAAAGAAATTTAATCAAAAATCACATTTAAATACACATATATTAAAACATAGAGGAGAAAAACCTTTTGAATGTAATTATTGTCAAAAGAAATTGAATGAGAAATCAAATTTAAATAAACATTAATAAATTCATACAGGAGAAAAACCTTTTGAATGTAATTATTGTAAAAATAAATTTAATCAGAAAGGACTTTAATAATAATAAGACATTTATTAATTCATAAAGGAGAAAAATCTTTTGAATGTAATTATTGTAAAAAGAAATTTATTCAAAAATGTGATTTAACTAAACATTTATTAATACATACAGGAGAAAAACCTTTTGAATGTAATTATTGTCAAAAGAAATTTAATTTGAAAACAAATTTATATAAACATTTATTAATTCATTCAGGAGAAAAACCTTTTCATACTAAAGTCATACAAAAAAATTATTTTATATGCTTATTTATTTTTATAAATGTTTAGGGAAATTTTGCAATTATCAACAATTAAAAAAAAAATTCTGTTATATTTAATATATATTCAAATAGTATATTCTTCCCATTCAAGTTCGCGCTATCTACTGTTTGGACAAGCAATAACAATGGTGAGACCGCCATCTCTTGACCTAAAGCTATGCTTGGGTGAAGGTGTCGCTCTCTTGGGGCTAATCATTTTCATCTCGGAACCTCAAATGTAAACCATTACCATATTATATAATTGATAATACATTAATCAATTAAAAATGGAACTTTATTCCCAAGAAGAGAAAGAAAAATATCCAATATATATAGGTAATTTTTATTTCTAAGTTTTTTTAATCTAAAGTAATGTTAATTGTCACTAAAATTATTTTTTTAATATTATTTATAATGATATTATTCCTTAAATAAAATCAAAAAATATTTAGATATATATGTATTAAAATATATTGATTTAAAATAACAAAACAAATTCTTTTTTAGGTCCTCTATATTCTTGTGTATATTGTCATATCAATTTTATAAGCGAGGAATTTTTAACTAAACATCTAAAAAAATGTTTTCATAAAATAATATTTTCTATTTTCAAAAATGATGTAAAACTTAAAAAGGATACAGACAAATATTTAGACAAAAAATGTATAGAAGAAACTGATTCAAACCATAAAGAAGACAGACGTTTTCAATGTAATTATTATAAAAAGAAATTAAACCAGAAATCAACTTTAAATACACATTTATTAATTCAAACAGCAAAAAATACTTTTCACTGCAATTATTGTCAAAAGAAATTTAATCGGAAATCACATTTACATAGACATTTAATAATTCATACAGGAGAAAAACCTTTTGAATGTAATTATTGTGAAAAGAAATTTAATCAAAAATCACATTTAAATACACATATATTAAAACATAGAGGAGAAAAACCTTTTGAATGTAATTATTGTCAAAAGAAATTGAATGAGAAATCAAATTTAAATAAACATTAATAAATTCATACAGGAGAAAAACCTTTTGAATGTAATTATTGTAAAAATAAATTTAATCAGAAAGGACTTTAATAATAATAAGACATTTATTAATTCATAAAGGAGAAAAATCTTTTGAATGTAATTATTGTAAAAAGAAATTTATTCAAAAATGTGATTTAACTAAACATTTATTAATACATACAGGAGAAAAACCTTTTGAATGTAATTATTGTCAAAAGAAATTTAATTTGAAAACAAATTTATATAAACATTTATTAATTCATTCAGGAGAAAAACCTTTTCATACTAAAGTCATACAAAAAAATTATTTTATATGCTTATTTATTTTTATAAATGTTTAGGGAAATTTTGCAATTATCAACAATTAAAAAAAAAATTCTGTTATATTTAATATATATTCAAATAGTATATTCTTCCCATTCAAGTTCGCGCTATCTACTGTTTGGACAAGCAATAACAATGGTGAGACCGCCATCTCTTGACCTAAAGCTATGCTTGGGTGAAGGTGTCGCTCTCTTGGGGCTAATCATTTTCATCTCGGAACCTCAAATGTAAACCATTACCATATTATATAATTGATAATACATTAATCAATTAAAAATGGAACTTTATTCCCAAGAAGAGAAAGAAAAATATCCAATATATATAGGTAATTTTTATTTCTAAGTTTTTTTAATCTAAAGTAATGTTAATTGTCACTAAAATTATTTTTTTAATATTATTTATAATGATATTATTCCTTAAATAAAATCAAAAAATATTTAGATATATATGTATTAAAATATATTGATTTAAAATAACAAAACAAATTCTTTTTTAGGTCCTCTATATTCTTGTGTATATTGTCATATCAATTTTATAAGCGAGGAATTTTTAACTAAACATCTAAAAAAATGTTTTCATAAAATAATATTTTCTATTTTCAAAAATGATGTAAAACTTAAAAAGGATACAGACAAATATTTAGACAAAAAATGTATAGAAGAAACTGATTCAAACCATAAAGAAGACAGACGTTTTCAATGTAATTATTATAAAAAGAAATTAAACCAGAAATCAACTTTAAATACACATTTATTAATTCAAACAGCAAAAAATACTTTTCACTGCAATTATTGTCAAAAGAAATTTAATCGGAAATCAAATTTAAATAGACATTTAATAATTCATACAGGAGAAAAACCTTTTGAATGTAATTTTTGTAAAAAGAAATTTAATCAAAAAGGAACTTTTAATAGACATTTACTAATTCATAAAGGAGAAAAACCATTTGAATGTAATTATTGTAAAAAGAAATTTAATCAAAAATCACATTTAAATACACATTTATTAATTCATGGAGGAGAAAAACGTTTTGAATGTAATTATTGTCAAAAGAAATTTAATCGGAAAGATACTTTAGACAACCATTTATTAATTCATAGAGGAGAAAAATCTTTTGAATGTAATTATTGTCAAAAGAAATTTATTCAGAAATCAAATTTAAATAAACATTTATTAATTCATAGAGGAGAAAAACGTTTTGAATGTAATTCTTGTAAAAAGAAATTTATTCAAAAATCTGATTTAGCTAAACATTTATTAATTCATACAGGAGAAAAACCTTTTGAATGTAATTCTTGTAAAAAGAAATTTATTCAAAAATCTGATTTAGCTAAACATTTATTAATTCATACAGGAGAAAAACCTTTTGAATGTAATTCTTGTAAAAAAAAATTTAATTTGAAATCAAATTTAAATAAACATTTATTAATTCATAGAGAAGAAAAACGTTTTGAATGTAATTCTTGTCAAAAGAAATTTATTCAAAAATCACATTTAAATAAACATTTATTAATTCATAATGTTTGAAAAATAGGCTTAATAATGACAACAAGATTTTCTTTGAATACAACTTATATGCTCTAATTATACATTAGTTATAATCAATAAAAATCTGATTTATTCAATTTAGTATTTATATTAACTATTAACTAATTATTTGGTTTATTAATAAATACATTATTACTAATTATCTCTTACATTTAAGAATCCTTTCATTTTATTATCCATGTTAGTTTATTTATTAATTATTTATACAATATTTCTAATGATTCTTTGGATTGTGGTTAAATCCAATGACTTCTTCATAGTTATAAACAGAAATTTATTTATTAATAAAACATATTAATTTTTTATAAAATATTTTACTGTTAATAATAATAATAGAATATATCTGTGTGTGAATAGATACAGGTTGAATAATTAAAAAACAACTAAACACTGTTTTTGAATACATCTTCTTATAATGATATATATTCAATAATATATTAATTTTTTTATAAAATATATAATTCGAATTATAAAAATATTTAATTTTTATTCAAATAACATTTAATCCTATTCAAAATAATATCTTTTTTATATTTATAGAATAATTTTTTTTATTTTTATATTTATAAACTATTTTTAACTAAATTTAATCTGAAGACACAATCATTAATTTATTACAAGAGAAAAACCTTATGAATGCAATTATTGATAAATTAAATTTAATCAAAAACCACATCTAGCTAGACATTTATTAATACATAATATTTCAAAAATAGACTTAATAATGAAAATAAGATTTTCTTTGAATACATCTTATATACTTTATAGCTCAAATTATAGTTTAAATCAATAAAAATATGATTTATTTAATTTAATATTTATATTTACTATTTTATTTGCTCTATCAATAAATACAATTTTACTAATTATCTATTAAATTTAAGAATCCAATCATTTTATTATTCATGTTAGTTTATTTATTATTTTTTTACACAAGCCTAAATTATCTCTAATGATTCTTCTTTTTACTAGTCTATAATTGTAAATAAAAAAGAAACTTTATAAAAGTCCTTATTATAATTTTTAAGAAATTTTATAAATATTCTTATTTTAATTCTTACACGAGATGAGCATTTTGAATTTTTTGGTAATTGTTCAGTTTAACGTATGTATTATGGATTTGATTTTGACAAAACTTTACCAGTAGATTCCTTTTTTGATTCCAAACAAACTTTCCTTAAGTAGTATGTGGCGGTCGCTTCTAGTTTACCAGATAAAAATTATAAAAATTTGACACATACAGTACTTATAAAAGGTGAATTTTTCGCCATTTTCTATTGAATTTATTGATTCGCCCAGCAGAACGTGGCACCTTCACCGCTGCGCTTGAATTTTCCAACCAGTAGGTGATTATTTATAATTAGTAATAATTTTAAAACTTTTATCAAAATCCATTATACATACATTAAATTAAACATTTACCAAACATACAAAAACGTGACTATCTTTTTCAGTTTTCATCGACAAACTACTAATCCTTAATGGCTGATAATGTCAACATATGAGAAACTTATGTGTATCAATATAACAAAAAAAAATTCGATAATCGAATGTACACAGTCCGCGAAAATTCAAAATTGAAGTGAGTTAGGTAATCGGGTCTCGTATCGATCGAATATGTCCTTTCGTCACCTACCAACCAATCAAGATTAGAATATTTATGATTAAAAACATATCTTATAATGACTATATATTTACTAATTCTATCAATAATTCGCATAAAATTAATGAATTTAAAAACTTTGGCTTTTGTATATATATACAAAAAATATTTACCTAAATTTTCTTTTCATACGTTTCATATTTATTTTACGAACAATCATGATTGTTTTAATAGTGAAATAATCTGTAATGGTTTTTCAATTATAATCACCACAATCTTTACTATCTCGCCAGAGATAATATTTCGATATCGTGATTTTGATGTTTTTATACGTTTTCAAAGTTCCTGAATCATTTTCTTTAAAGTTGTGAAAAATGTCTGTGTGTGTGTTTATTTATTACGCAAAATATAATTTCATTTTTAATTTTTAAATCTCTCTCTCTCTTACAAACTCTAACTTCAAATATTTATTTCTAGATTATGCTTTTTTTTATAAGTTAATACAACAATAATTTTAAAATTAATTTTGTTTTTTATTTAAAGGGTGTAAATATCGGATGTATAGAAAAGAACAAATGAAATCTCCCATAAACTTATTGTATTAATAATACAATAATCCTACATTTTCTTATCAGCATTTCGCCTCTATTTTTTACATCTCTATAATAATTAATAATAAAAATGAAAATCTCATCTCTCATTTTTATTATTAAAATAAGAATAGATAGGAATAAAAATAAAGAATATATCTTATTAATTTAAATATAATAATAAAAATGAGAGATGAGATTTTTATTTTTCTAGCATGATTTATTCAAATATATAATCGTATAGATTAATATATGTAAAGTAGAAATTTAAATTAAAACTTAAATATAATGGTTGTTTTTCATCAATTTTAAAAATAAAAACGAAATAGTCTTAAACTAATACTATTAGTCTCATTTGAACCATTCTTTTCTTAACTTTATTTTTTTTTCGTATCAGTTTGAAACTTTTATCAAATTAAGTGTCTATAAAATAATAAAAATGAAAATCTCATCTTTCATTTTTATTAATTTTCAAATTTTTCTTCATCTTGTTTTTATACTACATGATATATATGGTATTTTAGTCTTTCCTATATTCTATTTACCTAGATGTATATTCTTACTATTTATTTTTCTTTGAATATATAGTTCAATTATTAGATGACCTATATCTATTATTTTGGTATTTTCTCTTTCTATTTCTATTTGCATCTATTTTCTTTATATTGGTATATACGTTATACCCTGAAGGAATTGGAAGTTTAAAAAAATGAAAAAACCTTTGATCAAAGATAAGAGCCTAGATAAGATTGAACGATAGATAATGAAATTAATTAAATCATATCTAAGAGCAATTTTACTAAATTGAAAAAAGGGTGTTTTTCTAAGAAAAAACGTATTTAGGGGTGAGTTAGAGCAAAATGGATGAAATTTTTATCCCCCCTATTGAGTACACCCCACGTCAGAAATATCAGTTAGAACAATATCCAATGATCAAAAATATGGGTTGATTGTTATAAAATTTCATAAGATTTTTTCATAGAACAAGTCATTTTTTACTTTGCCCCTTGGAGTTAGGCAATTAGTCCTACGGCTGCACGCGCGCATTTACCACCCACTTTCCACCCGCTTTTCATATTTATCCTCATAATTTCTATATTTTTCATCCGATTTCAACCCAATTTCATTTCTAATTATTAAATATTATTCTTTATCGCATTTCTCTATTTCAACTTCATTTACCAGGGCTTCGAACCGGAACTGAACCGAAAACCGAAAACCGAAAAAACCGTTATTTTTGCCGGAACGAAAACCGGAACCGAACTGATATTTTTTTTTTTATTGAACCGGAACGAAAACCGAAACGAAAAAAATAACGGTTCGAAGCCCTGTCATTTACTCATATATATTATAAATTTCAATATATTATTAATCTTATTGATAACCTTTCTTCTGATTCTCTGTTGTCTCAGCATCTTATGAGTCTTTTCTTTCTAGCATCTTTTCTTTTTTACATCAATTAATTTAGTATATATTAATATTAAAAACGTATATCTCATCTTTAAATATAATATAAATAAATAATATAATTAAATAGTCTTAATCTAATACTATTAGTCTCATTTGAACCTTTCTTTTCGTAACTTTATTTATTTTTTCTTATCAGTTTGAAACTTTTATCAAATTAAATAAAAATGAAATAATAAAAATGAAAATCTCATCTTTCATTTTTATTAATTTTCAAATTTTCCTTCATCTTGTTTTTATACTACATGATATATATGGTATTTTAGTCTCTCCTATATTCTATTTACCTAGATGTATATCCTTACTATTTATTTTTCTTTGAATATATAGTTCAATTATTAGTTGACCTATAATTTATTATTTTGATATTTTCTCTTTCTATTTCTATTTGCATCTATTTTCTTTATACTGGTATATCTATCTATCTATATATATATCTATTGAGTTTATTTGATGAAGAGAATAATATAAAAGGAAAGGATAGGAATTTTAATTTCATTTTAAAACTTCATAATTATTTATATTTGTTTGCTTTATTATTATTATTAGCAATTCACAAATTACAGAAAGTTACATATGATAGTTATAAATAAATAAATAAATAAAAATTCAATCAATATTTCTTGAAAGATTCCATCTTCCCCTTCTTTTTCTTCATTCTTTTTTCTCATGAATGTATGAAGTTATCTTTCTGAAAAACCAATAATTAAGATTAGTCCAAGTATATTAAATATATACATTTTTAGAAAATATAAAAAAAATAATTATTATGATAATAAAATATTTTGATATTTCATTGAAATAATAAATAAATAAATTAAATAATATGAAAAAACTTAAGGGAAAAAATTGATGAAATATAATATTTTAATAAAAAATTCAAAAATATTCGTTATGAAAAACTTACTTTTAGTTGGTAGAAAATTGAAAATTATTAGGATTTTCCAAATTCATAATTTAACATCTAAAGTATTTTTGTATTGATCCAATTATTCGATGTTTTATAAGAAATAAAGAATAGAAATAATGTAACAAAAAATATAACATAGAAAGAATAAAGATTTAAAATTAAACATTAATTGATATATATATAAGTATAAGTGATTGACATGCTCACATAGAATATTTGTTATGATTAAAAAAATAAATTTATTTCTTTTGTAGGGAATTTAATTAAAAACAATTCTCTACTTCTTAAGAGCTTTTTATTATTTCATAATACATAAACATAAACGTATTAGTCAGAATGGTGGTCGCAAGCATAATAAACAGGAAGCTAACATCAGGTCCGATCTAAGGCGTTTACGGCGCCTTGGCGAACTAAAGGCAGCACCATACTTCCTCTTAAAATTTTAAATTTAAATTTCTCTTACACTTTTGAAATTATTTTAATTTTTTCAATAACAAAAGAGGATAATTATCGGATTAGAATTGTAATATTACTAGATTATTTTTGAAGTGAAACTTCTTTAGCGGCGTCCTGACATTTGGTTGAGAATGGAGAGTGAATTGAAAAATTGAAACTTCGTAACGCAAGAGAGAAAGAAGATATAGGTATAACGAGTGAGAATGAGATAGCCTCTATCTGCGTTTCCCTTTTGTGCTGTCTTTCGTTCTAATCCCCACTCTAGGTCCAAAGTCCATGACGCGCATGCGCGCTAGTTAAGTCATATATAATTAGCTGGAGTGTCTCCACTCGACTATCTCGCAATTTGAATTGGATTAAATAACATAATATATTATATTTAAATTAAATTTAATTAATTATAAATTATAAATAATAAATAATAAATATTAAACCAGCGCATGTTTGGCTTTTTGTTGATGGCACCACGTTACGTGTTGGCGCGTGAGATTTGCAGTGTTAAAAAATTAATTCTGGTAATTTTAGCGAATCAATCAAGCTGAAATTCTATATATAGCAGTTTTATACAATTATTAATCATGTGAAAAATTATCAAACATATATCTTTATTTTTACGGTCACTTTAGAGGAAAAAAAATCAAAACGTTGTAGGTAATGACCCTCTTCCGGTTGACCTACATTTCTCAAAAGTTAATAGAAAACTATGAATTTTGAATAATGTCCATGTACCAAATTTCATCATTCTAGCTCAAACCGTTTTTGCGTAATCTTGCCTACATACATACACACACACATACACACACACACACACACACACACACACACATACAGACATTTTTCTCAACCTTAGTGAAAATGATTCAGGAACCTTCAAAACGTATAAAAACATCAAAATCTCAACATCGAAAATTTTCGTGATCGCAATACTATCTCTGGCGAGATAGTAAAAATTGATATTTATATATATATATATATATCGTGAAATAATTAAAATTCTCAAGTCAAATATACACCGTGCACGCATACCGACGCATGTAATTGTGTGTGTGAACATGGTCGGCGATTCACACGCCAACACATACAGTTATGTGCGTCGATGACCATTCACGTTATTTATCCGAATCTCAACATTACTTTAACACTACTAAATCGATTTAAAATTATTATTGCATTTAAAACTGCTTTTCTCTACTCCACAGATTTCACTATGCCGAAAAAAAATAACGACCAAAATTTAGACGATATTATTTATTTCATACACCGTTCACTACTGGTTTATAGCCTCACAGGTGCTAATGCACTTGAACGAGGCGAAGATAAAATCCCTCTAATTCTCGGGGGAGATTTTAATGTAAATTTTGGATCTGATGATTCGTTGCCGTTGATCAACTTTCTTCAAGAAACATTTGGTCTGCTTATAAATAACGATCCCAAGGAATCAACAACAAAATCTGGAACTACAATAGATGCTGTTTTTACACGTTATATAGAAAATATCGAATCACGAACATATATATCTTATTTTAGTTATCACAAGCCATTAATATCAGTATTACCAATTGAAGCACCAACCGACAATAGTACAGGCAATGTAGATATGATGATAGAGTAGATAATAATAATAATAAAGCGAATATTTGTTACGAAAATTTTATACTGTTATATGTCTTTCGAAATGATCCCTTTATTTTTCTCTATTTCTCTCTCACTCACACTCTCAACTAAAATTTATCTTATTCTCTAGATTGTAAGAAGTTTCACTTCCGCCACGTGTACGATGCTGCACATTTTGCTTTTTTCTATTTCAGCTGATGTGAGGTCTTTCACAGCGTCACTATGATCGGAATTGCCAAGGCAGCAACAACTTGAGAGGTGGTGGCCACAATCAGAAGACATCATCCATAGAACAAGTAGGCAAGCTATCATCTAGGAAATATTGAACAAATTTTATTAAAGGTATAACATCAAATTCAATGATCCAATATTTGTTTATTATATAAATATCATTATTACTACTATTATTTTTCAGATATTCAATTTCTATTTATTTGTATTCGTATAATAGCCAAATCTCATTATTTATTTCTATTTCTCTCTCTCTCTCTTTCCCATATCACATATATATTTTTATATTAATTTTATTTAAATAATAAATAGTAAATAACATTTTTCATCATCTCCTCGTTTCTTTAATTTATTTTCAAATATTATTATTAAACTAGCTGTTCTGAGCGCCTTTGGCGCTCTTCACTTCTAGACGGGGGCTCCGCCCCCTCTACCCACGAGTGATACATAGTATTTGGTTGAAAGTCTGTTTGTAAAAGGTTTTCATCCTTTTTGTTTCAATCAGTATATTACATAAAACAATCATTTTTTTTGTGTTCTTGTCTATCTACCTCTGGGCTCTGGCTCTACGTTACTCGAAAGTTTTTGGCCGCAACAACCACATTTCTCCGGGTGTCCCCACATTCTGAGCTATAACCATCTAACTCCTACCCTTTCCCATCTCTCTCACGTCCCTTCCTACATTGTCCACCCACAGTGTCCATGGTCTTCCAATCGGTCTCTCTCTCTCTCTCCCCACCAATATCTTTTTTCCTCTCCCATTCTAGCCACGTGCCCTGCCTATCGAATTCTTCTCGATTTTATAACCTTAACTATTCCCGGGAAATGTATTTTTAAATTTCCCGTTTCCCGGGAACGAAAATAATCCGGGAAAAATTACCATCTAAATGTGATGTGATTTCATCCAAATAGGTTCAGTCAATTTCGAGTCTATAACGTGAGAATTTCTGGACAGACAGACAGACATGAAAAATTCTAAAGTCACTTTTGGATTCTGGAGACCATGAAACGCAAAGATATGGAAAAAATTTTAAATTCTGAGCAATGCGCAGACAAACACCTTTATATATATATATATATGATTTTGAATTGCTTACAAATATTTAAAAAAATAGTAAAATAACAGTCCATAAGCACAAATAAATTATTATTATATATTTCTATATAATTTTTTAATTCTTATTTATAGTCTTATTTCTATTATTTCTTTATCTTTCTATTTTTTGATTAATCTATCTACCCATCTATTCTATTTGTTGCTATATAAATATCCTATATAAATAGCCATCATATAAAAATAAATAATTATAATCTTATTTTTAGTAAGTCGTATTATTAATGATGAATTGGAATAGAAAAGGAAAGGATAGAAAATTCAATTCAAAATGAAATATTATAATTTGGTTTTATTGATATTTTATTAATATTTTATTAATTAATTCATTACAAAAAGAAATATAATAATAATACATTATAAAATAAATAAATATATAAAAATCCATCAATTTTTTGTTTTTACTAACTCGGCAGAGATAGTATTGCGATAATGAAAATTTTCGATGTCAAGATTTTGATGTTTTTATACGTAAGAAAAATAAATATAATTCAATCTCTAATAAGAGAATTTATTTATTTAATTCGTCTTTTATTTTAATTCTTCATTTTACAATAATTTATATACACTTTTTATACATTTATTTACTATTTATTTTTACTATCTCGCCAGAGATAGTATTGCGATCACGAAAATTTTCGATGTCGAGATTTTGATGTTTTTATACGTTTTGAAGGTCCCTGAGTCATTTTCAATAAGGTTGAGAAAAATGACTGTGTGATTGTGTGTATGTCAGTGATTCTCAATCTTTTTTTTTTACCGCGGCACACTTTTAACGGTTTAAAAATTTGGCGGCACACAAAGATAAATGTAAAAGTTTACAATATTGAAAAAAGTGGCCCTAAAAACGGATTAGTTTTTTTTTTTTTAGAACCAAATTGAAAAAATTAAAAAAAAAAGTTTAAGAGCTACGTAATCTCGCGGCACACTAAAGTGCCGCGGCACAGTGGTTGAGAATCACTGGTGTATGTAGACAGGATTACGCAAAAACGGTTTGAGCTAGAATCATGAAATTTGGTACACGAGAATTATTCAAAATTCGTGGATATCTATCAATTTTTGAGAAAAGTAGCTCAACCGGAAGAGGGTCATTACCTATCACGTTTTGATTTTTTTCCTCTAAACTGACCGTAAAAATAAAGATATATGTTTGATAGTTTTTTCTCATGATTAAAAATTGTATAAAACTGCTATATATACAATTTCAGCTTGATTGTATCGCTGTAAGTACCGGAATTAATTTTTTAAAACTGCAAATCACGCACCAGCACGTGACATGGTGTCATCAACAAAGAGTCAAACACGCACTGATTTAATAAATATTATTTATTAATTTTAATTTATAATTTAATTAATTCAATTTCATTTATATATAATATATGTTAATTAATCCAATTTAAATTTGCGAGATAGTCGAGTGGAGACAGTCCAGATTTTTTTTTTGGTTTGTTTAAAATTTTTATGATGTCAAAATAAAAAATAAAATTTTTAATGTTAAGAGATGTTCAAATTTAAAATATATTAACAATGTCTCTCTCTCTCTCTCAGATGATTAATTAATTAAATAATAAAAAAATAAATAATAAAATAAGTAATAAAAATATTCATTTTTTTCAGTTTAAAATAATTTTTTTAGAATGATGGATCTCAGATGGTTCACAGGTTACGCTTGGCCTTTTATCCTCCAATTGAAAGTCCGTTTTTCTCCATATTATACCGATGAGTCAGGAGGGTAAAATTATAATTATATATTAATCTATTTTGTAATGAATAGATAATTTCAACTGAAAGGAAAAGATACAGTGTTCCCTTTTACAAGGCTATAAGTGGCGTAATACAATAATAATCAGTTTAAATTAATATTCCATTTACTATCATATAAAATATTTACTCTTTTTTTAGAGCGAATGAATTTTATTTTATTATTTCAATTGTTTTATTCTCCAATATAAAATATGTTGTCCTTTGGCCAGGCAGAGAACCAACCGACCGACGGTTTGAAATAAATTAATTTCCAGCTACAGAAACAAATTCAACTACTTTAAATGTATCGATTAATGCAATAAAAAACAGATATAGATATAACATAAATATTTTTAATTTTATTTTATTTATAATATATAAGGAGGAGCTGGCTGTGACGTCATGAAGGGCTGGGTGACGTCATATAATTTTAAATTAAAAAAAACTAATGAAGATGATTTTTTCCGAGGATAAAACCAATACAAAGTGCATGGTTCGTGGAGATATGTAAAAAATCTCCTCATGTGAAATTTGGTGTGAAAATAATCCTTCCCTTCCTATCGTCGAACGGTAATACTACCACTTCCGGTTTCCGGATATATACCAAAAGCTGATCAATTCATCATACTGATGCATTAAGTAAATATACCAAATTTTATCTATACGGACGGATGGACAGACGGACAGACATGATGCTAAAAATACTTTTTTCTGTTAAGAAAATTCATGATTCGCGGAGATATGTAAAAATCTCCACATGTGAAATTTGGTGTGAAAACAATACCTCTCTTACTATCGTCGGTCGGTAAAATAGAAAGAAAAGTTACATTTAAATATATGTTGATAGTTTAACTACCAGGCGTTATTTCAAAACAAAATAAAAAGTAAATTCTATAAATTATTTCAATGTAAGTAGGTAGGTATTTAAAACATTCATAAAATTGTAATATAAATAGCATTTATATTTATATTTTATATAATTAAAGAATTAATAATAATTCGATAAATAGATAAAAAAAAAAATTGGCAGTCGTGGGACTGGCCGACAGAAGTGAAAACTTGTGCGTAAGAAATTTGAAAGCAGACGGAATGCGCACCAGCTTCACGAGAAAAATGAAATTTATATACGTATATATATATATATAAAATTCATAATTATTTTTTTCAGCAAACTGATTATTATTACAAAAATATTAAAAATACGATGTGTATGAATATATATATATATGTCTGTCTGTCTCTGTGTGTCTGTCAAATACTCAAAAACTACCCGTCCGATTGCGATGAAACTTTCAGGGATTGTTGTGGGCGTCCCAGGGAAGGTTTTAGTGTAGTTAAATCCAAAATTAATTTATCCAAAATTAATTTAAATAGTAATATTTTGGTAAAAGTCTATTTATGGTTACCATGGTTACATTGAAAAATTTACAATAAATAAATAAAAATAATTCAAAATCTTTTCAAATTATTATTTTGATAAATTTTATTAATATTTTTAATTTTTTTTAAACTGCCAAAAATAACATACCCATAATAATAGTTGTAATAAAAATAAAAATATAAATCACAATGTAAGTAAAATATTGATACGTTTTATTTATATTGTTTCAATTATTGTTTGAATATTTATTAAATTTATATATAGATTAATTTACATGTTTAAATGTATATTTAATAAATTTATTTATTGATTCTTAATATTAATAATTCCAATTACTTTCTTGAAAATTTTTTTTATTTAAAAGCATATTCAGCATATCTCGCAAATTTGAATTGGATTAAATAACATATATTAATTTAAATTAAATTAAATTAATTCAATTATAAATTAAAATTAATAAATAATATTTATTAAACCAGCGAAAGTTTGGCTCTCTTTTGATGGCACCACGTCACGTGTTGGCGCGTGAGATTTCCAGTGTTAAAAAATTAATTCTGGTACTTTCAGCAATTCAATTTTCGATGTTGAGATTTTGATGTTTTTGATGTTATAAATAATATTTATTAAATTATAATTTAATTAATTTAATTTAATTTAAATTAATAAATATTATTTAATCAAATTCAAATTTGCGAGATAGTCGAGTGGATAGTGGAGTGTTTGGCTCTTTGTTGATGGCACCACGTCACGTGTTGGCGCGTGAGATTTCCAGTGTAAAAAAATTAATTCTGGTACTTTCAGCGATTCTATCAGGCTGAAATTCTATATATAGCAGTTTTATACAATTATTAATCATGTGAAAAATTATCAAACATATATCTTTATTTTTACGGTCACACACACACACACACACATATTTAAAAATTAATTTATTAAAATATATATTATATAATATATTATATATAGTATATAATTTAATATATATATATATATTCTGAAATTAATTTTAAATTATATAAATATATTAGAAATTAATTTATTATAATTTAACACATAATAATATATTAAAATATTTTATTTTATATATACATAATTTAGTAATACTGATTATTAATGTAAATATAAATAATAATATTTAATATGGCAAATATGTAAAATTTCGTAAAGAATGTATCAGAAGTTTAGTGTCTAACATTCTGGCGTATTGCGCATGCGTATATCGGTCGGTCGGTCGGTCGGTGGGTCGTTCGGTCGGGTCGGGTCGGTGTCGTTTTGGAATCTCACGCGAAATCTATATTTTTTCCCCATCCCGCAAAAGTGCTCAACGCCGCTAAAGAAGTTTTCACTTCAAAAACAGAATGAATGAATAATTTTTAGGTCGCTTATTATCTACAATTTCATATAAAATTAATTTAACTATAGTATTAAAAAAAGCTTTTTTTTAGTAAATGAATATGTGTAAGCACAAAAATAGGCAAGAGGTGTTTAATAGAACATTAATCATAATTATATTTATAAAAAAAAAAAAAATTTAAATTATTGTACTTTATATTAAACGACGTTTTAAAATTTGAAGAAAAACAATAAACATTGAGAAAAAAAAATATAATTAAATTGTAGATTGATTTTAAAAAATTTTCAATCGAAACAAATTTCTAATTTTTTTGAGAGTAAAGTACTTGTAATCCCTATTCACCTTTGATATGCGTTTTTTTAAACATCTCCATGTTTCAACCATTCTGATTTTAAAAAAGTTTTTTCCTGTTAACGGATGTGTGTGTAAATAAATAAATAATAATAATCTTCAAACAAAAATTTAGCTATGGATATAGCAATGCTATTCCAAATAAAGACAAAACAGATAGGATCAAAATATCCAGCAAATGCTGGTGGTTAACAGATTCAATGTCACCATATTAATTATTATGTATTTTGTAAATAGAAAAAATATGTATAATAATGTAAAAAATTAAAAAAAATTTTTTTTTTGTATTACAAAAACCATTCCCCCCCTCCCCCACCAATATATAGACTAGGTTTTTCTTTATATATCCTTTTCCTAGTTAGTAAATCAAATAAAAATGAATATTTCAATATTATGTAGAATGAAAATAATGAAGTTCGCTGTAAAAAGAAAAATGTAAATTTATACTAATTACGACTATAAGTCACCAATTGATTGCAAAAATTATTGTAAACCCTTATTTGTTATGTTATGGGATAAAAAAAAATTACGTATCACAAATTGGCTAATAAACATACTTTTTTAAACTAAAAACTAAAAACTAAAAAAATAAATAAATAAAATATAGATTGATTTTTACTATTTATTTATTCTAGAGATAGTATTGTGAAAATTTTCGATGTCGAGATTTTGATAATTTTGAAGGTCCCTGAATCATATTCATTAAGGTTGAGAAAAATGTTTGTGTGTGTATGTGTGTGTATGGAGACAAGATTACGCAAAAACGGTTTAAGCTAGAATAATGAGATTTGGTACACAGGCATTATTCAAAAATTTGTAGTTTTCTATCAACTTTTGAGAAATGTAGGTTAACTTAAAACGTTTTGATTTTTTTTCCTCAAAACTGAACGTAAAAATAAATATATATGTCTGATAGTTTGCCACATGATTAAAAATTGTATAAAACTGCTATATATAGAATTTCAGCTTGATTGTATCGCTGAAAGTACCGGAATTTATTTTTTAAAACTGCAAATCACGCACCAGCACGTGACATGGTGTCATCAACAAAGAGTCAAACACGCACTGATTTAATAAATATTATTTATTAATTTTAATTTATAATTTAATTAATTCAATTTAATTTAAATATAATATATGTTAATTAATCCAATTCAAATTTGCGAGATAGTCGAGTGAAGACACTCCAGATTTATTTATTTCCTTCCTTCTATATTTAAATTTAATCTAAGCTCACAGCTAGTCAATTGATACTTTAACCATCAAAATCTGGATTAAATAAATAAAACTAAATAAATATCCAATTGAAATTATTATATTTTTTAGAAAATAGTTATTTGAAAATTGTCCTTATTAAAGTTTAACTATTTTTTCTTTATAAATTACAATATCGAAATTAATTATTGTTTATCCTGAGAGTAATAAATCAGGTAAGTAAGGCGACGTCTCTTACATGACATTCAATCTTAAGCATGATTGGAAAAGATCTTTTTTACAAGGAGACGTGTCTAATCCAACCAATATAAATATATCAGGAACTGATTGACGACCTGATAAATAATATTAAAATCGCTTCCGTATTATGATAAATGCACATTGATAGACATATAATTGTCACATATTTATATGTATATTATAAAAAAACATATTTCATATATTTTATTCATTTATTTAAAAAAATTATTTAAAATAAACATTTTATAATAATAAACGTACCAGGTTTACCGAACCGCCGCTCGGTCATTAAAAAAAAATGATTCTTGATTATCGGGTTTGGCTGATAATATTAATACCTGATTCACTGAATCGCCATTCAAAAAATTTAAAAGAACATAAATTTTAAAAAATTGGTCATAAAACGTACACTCCTTAAATGCACCTATTAATGCACTGAAAGACAAAAGTATGGCCTGTGGATATAACATAATATATAATTCGTAATTTTATTTCAAGCTGTACACGTCTATACGGATACACAGCGGACAGACAGACGGACAGATATCATGCTAAAAATACTTTTTTCTATTAACAAAATGGATGATTTGTGGAGATAGGTAAAAATCTCTACATGTGAAATTTGGTGTGAAGTCAATACCTTCTCTTCCTATCGTCGGTCAGTAAAAATATAATTTGTCGACAGCAGCGCCATCTAACAAAAATAATAGTAAAAACACATATGATTCCCGGAAGTCCAATTTGCGTGTTAAACACTTGATTGCAATCTTAACGACAAATATTTGGTTATTATTTTAATTGTAAATCCAAGTCAAAATTTAAAACGTTTATATCACAGACAATCTGGTTTATATTACTTATTATCTAGTATATATTTTAAAATTGATAATACATTAATCAATTAAAATGGATCTTTATAAACAAGAAGACACAAAATATCCAATTTATATAGGTTAGTTTTTATCTCTATGTTTTTTTGCATTTAAAGTAATGTTAATTGTCACTAAAATTATTTTGGTTAATATTATTTGTAATGATATTATTCCTTAAATTGAATTATAAAATAAAAGTTAGATATATAAAAATATAATGATTTAAAATAACGAAAACAATTCTTTTTTTTAGGTCCTCTATATTCTTGTGTTTATTGTCATATGAATTTTATAAGTGAGGAATTTTTATCTAAACATCTAAAAAAATGTTTTCATAAAAAAATATTTTCCATTTTCAAAAATGATGTAAAATTCAAAAAGGATACAGAGAAATATTTAGACGAAAAATTGAAAGAAGAAACTGATTCAAACCATACTGAAGACAGGCGTTTTCAATGTAATTATTGTAAAAAGAAATTTAATAAGAAATCACATTTAAATAGACATTTAATAATTCATTCAGGAGAAAAACCTTTTGAATGTAATTATTGTGAAAAGAAATTTAATAGGAAATCAACTTTAAAAAGACATTTAATAATTCATTCAGGAGAAAAACCTTTTAAATGTAATTATTGTGAAAAGAAATTTAATCTGAAATCTTCTTTAAAATCACATTTAATAATTCATTCAGGAGAAAAACCTTTTGAATGTAATTATTGTCAAAAGAAATTTAATCAGAAATCAACTTTAAAAACACATTTAATAATTCATTCAGGAGAAAAACCTTTTGAATGTAATTATTGTGAAAAGAATTTTAATCAGAAATCAACTTTAAAAAGACATTTAATAATTCATTCAGGAGAAAAACCTTTTGAATGTAATTATTGTGAAAAGAAATTTAATGTGAAATCATATTTAAAAACACATTTACGAATTCATTCAGGAGAAAAACCTTTTGAATGTAATTATTGTCAAAAGAAATTTAATCAGAAATCAAGTTTAGATAAACATTTATTAATTCATACAGGAGAAAAAGCTTTCAAGTGTAATTATTGTGAAAAGAAATTTAAACTGAAATCAACTTTAAAAACACATTTATTAATTCATACAGGAGAAAAACCTTTTGAATGTAATTATTGTCAAAAGAAATTTAATCAGAAATCAAATTTAAAAATACATTTACTAATTCATTCAGGAGAAAAACCTTTTGAATGTAAATATTGTAAAAATAAATTTAAATGGAAATCACATTTAGATAACCATTTATTAATACATAATGTTTGAAAAATAGGCTTAATAATGAAACAAACATTTTCTTTAAATATACCTTATATACTTTTTAGAATAAATTGTAGTTTAAATCAATAAAAATCTGATTTTTTTAACTTAGTATTTATAATTACTATTTTATTTGCTCTATTAATAAATACATTATTACTAATTATCTATTCCATTTAAGAATCCTATCATTTTATTATCCATATGTTAATTTATTTATTATTTATTTATACAAATCTAAAATATGTCTATGATTCTTTCATTTTACTAATCTATAGTAAATAAAAAAGAAACTTTATAAAAATCCTTATTTTAATTCTTACACGAGAAAAGCATTTTTATAACCGATTTCGATGCAATTACATCACAATATTTTTGCATATATCAGTAATTAATTTTTTAAAATTTGATATCTACATGTTGCCTGAGCAAAGAATACAAATCAAAGAATGTTCAACTATAATATTTATATTTATAGTTTTACCGACCGACGATAGTAAGGGAGGTATTGTTTTCACACCAAATTTCACATGTGGAGATTTTTACATATCTCCACGAATCATCCATTTTCTTAACAGAAAAAAGTATTTTTAGCATGTCTGTCCGTCTGTCCGTCCGTATAGATGTGTACAGCCTGAACGACTGAACGGATTTTGATGAAATTTGGTATATTTACTTAATGTATCAGTGGGATGAATTGATCAACTTTTGGTGCAAATCCGGAAACCGGAAGTGGAGGTATTAGCGATCGACGATAGGAAGGGAAGGGTTATTTTCACATCAAATTTCACATGAGGAGATTTTTTACATATCACCACGAATCATGCACTTTGTATTGGTTTTATCCTCGAGAAAAATAATCTTTATTAGTTTTTTCTTGTTTAAAATTATATGACGTCATCCAGCCATTCATGACGTCACAGCCTCGTCTTACATATATATTATAAATAAAATAAAATTAAAAATGTTTATATTTATTATTTATGTATCCATATCTGATTTTTATTGCATTAATAGATATATTAAAATTATTTGAAATAGTTTCTGTAGCTGGAAATTAATTTACTTCAAACCGTCGGTCGGTTCGGACCTGGCCAGATCAACTTATTTCTTAATACGATGAATGCGATTGCCTATTGGCGCAAAGTTTACCAAATCTGGACGTCATTGATGAGGCAATACACGAAGCTCCTTTTCTACAACTAAAAGAGCACTATATGAGGATTTCACTGAAGTTAAGACGGAAAATCCTGTTTCGCATAAAATGTTGCGAACGGCATCCATACTTTTAATACTTTTTTGATAAAATATTACATTCTCCCTTAAAATCTAACCAAAATCTTACTAAAATTGCATACTGGAATTTTTGTTTCAATGAAGAATCAAAAGACAATTCATTCCAATTTTCTTTTACAACACTTGATAAACCAAAATCATCATCTTCTTCGACAATTGGATTCTGTATCCACCCAAATTTTGTGGAATCTAAATCAGTAAAATATTTGGAAAAATGCAATACCAAACTATCCAAGTGTTCAACAAACAGATTTTTGTTTGTTTCTATATTAACATAGGATCATAACCGACCGACGGTTTGAAGTAAATTAATTTCCAGCTACAGAAACAATTTCAAATAATTTTAATATATCTATTAATATAATAAAAAACAGATATGGATACATAAATAATAATAATAAACATTTTTAATTTTATTTTATTTATAATATATATATGCAAGAGCAGGCTGTGACGTCATGAATGGCTGGATGACGTCTTATAATTTTAAATCAAGAAAAAACTAATAAATATGATTTTTCTCGAGGATAAAACCAATACAATGTGCATGATTCGTGGAGATATGTAAAAAATTTCCTCATGTGAAATTTAGTGTGAAAATAACCCTTCCCTTCCTATCGTCGATCGCTAATACTACCACTTCCGGTTTCCGGATTTGCACCAGAAGTTGATCAATTCATCCCAATGATGCATTAAGTAAATATACCAAATTTCATCAAAATCGGTTGAGCCTTTTAGGCTGTACACATCTATACGGACAGACGGACGGACGGACAGACATCATGCTAAAAATACTTTTTTCTGTTTAGAAAATGCATGATTCGTGGAGATATGTAAAAATCTCCACATGTGAAATTTGGTGTGAATACAATACCTCCCTTACTATCGTTGGTCGGTAATAATGTAGTTATATTACAATTATAATCCGATAATTATCCTCTTTTGTTATTGAAAAAATTAAAATAATTTCAAAAGAAATAAATTTATTTTTTAATCATAACAAATATTCTTTGTGAGCATGTCAATCACTTATACTTATATATATATCAATTAATGTTTAATTTTAAATCTTTATTCTTTCTATGTTATATTTTTTGTTACATTATTTCTATTCTTTATTTCTTATAAAACATCGAATAATTGGATCAATACAAAAATACTTTAGATGTTAAATTATGAATTTGGAAAATCCTAATAATTTTCAATTTTCTACCAACTAAAAGTAAGTTTTTCATAACGAATATTTTTGAATTTTTTATTAAAATATTATATTTCATCAATTTTTTCCCTTAAGTTTTTTCATATTATTTAATTTATTTATTTATTATTTCAATGAAATCTCCACATGTGAAATTTGGTGTGAAAACAATACCTCCCGTACCTCTCCTATCGTCGGTCGGTAAAAATGGAAACATATCAAATTTATATTTTTTTTAAATTTGACTTGCAATTTTTTTTATTTTACCTTTATTTTTTTGAATCCGTAATTGAATTTGTGGTCCTTGCATTAATTTATTTAAACACTTAATTTTCCAAAAATTTCTAGTAAATAGTTAAGTTTAACAATAAAAGTGTCATCTCTAAACATATTTGCATCCTCATTATGATTTTCTTGGAGAAAAATTGCAATTTCTTCTTTGAATACAAGTGCCCTTTGAATAACTTTTGCCCAAGATTGCCAGCGTACTTGACAATAATAAAAGTGAGGTGTAATTAATTATTTATTATTCAATAAAACTTTTATCTTTCATTCATAATTCATTTAAAACATCAATTAAATTAAATCGACTAAATTCGGAGTTGGACAGATATGGTTCAGGATAGAGACTGATGTAGGAATTTGTTTGCCAAGGCCAATAATTTGCGAATATTCATGTTCCATATAAAAGATAGGTTTCTTCTAAGGAATGATGATATCGATGATCTATAAAAATTAATAAAAGCGAAACCCCCTTAGAATATATAAATAAACCAAATTAAATTAAATTAATATTACACTTTTGAATGTTGAAATTAAAAAATATTACAATTGTAGTACTAAAAGTAATCATAAGTAATGTAAGATTATAATTTATAACAAAATTCCTCCAATTTTTTTTTTTTAGAAATAAGCAAATTTAATATAAATATGATAAATAAATTGAAATAATATTTTAGGTGTATAAATATATTATTTAAAATTAAGGCTAATAAATATTTAAATGTATTATTTAATGGTAGTTTCCAATTTTATGATTACTTTATTATAAGTAAAAATGTTTGAAAAGAAATATTATGTAAGAGAAAACATTATTTAATCTAAATATATCAATTAGAAAATGTATAGTAAAAATGTGTGAAAATTAGACTAAGAAAATCTGAATACGGTTCTTAACATTAAATTTATTATTTATATTTTTTGATAGGGTAACGGGTAAATTCTTTTCTAGAATCCCAGTAGAATTGATATTTACTTCAGGGATTGGCGTCCCTGCCCTCACGTGAGCTCATGATTTCTGTATCTTTACTTTTACCTGAAGAAATCATGTCCTTTATCCTTTAACTCCTTTGATTTCTTTACAAAATTACTTTAATCTCCACTCCCCCCTCCTTTCAAAATAAAAATGTATTTTATTTGGATGAAGGAGAATACCTAGCATACATTCATGAAAAAAAAAAAAATTAAATATTCACTTTCATAGGAGAGTCTTAATATAAGAGCCTTCTTTATATATATTTGCATTTACCCCCCCCCCCCCGCAAGAATATGAAAAAATAAAAATTGATTGATGAAATGTCCGTTTTACCTCTAAATAAATAATTTTTCACTTAACTGAAAATTCCACAATTTTTAAATTGCATTTAGGGAATTCACACATCTAGATAAAAAGAGTAATGTTCTATGTAATATATTTGTTTAAGATGGATAAAAATTACAATAAATTATTAACAAAATCTGTGATTGTCTCACTCTTAAAAAAATCCTTTTTACATATTTTTTTTATACATTTTAAAAAATTGTAATTAACATTCAGCATTCTTTTGGTGTTTCTTTATAAATACTATATAACAGTAAAATTAATTATTTTCGCATTAATGGGTGCATTATTGTATAAGTAAATGGGAAAATTCGGTTTATTTTATTTTAGAAAAAGTTAGATTCATACTAGTCAGTTCAACGCTCTTTCGGTTTTTTAAATACGGTTAATTTTATTGTAGAAAAAGATAAATTCATACAAAAGTTATTCAAAAAAATTATTTTATATGCTTATTTATTTTTATAAAGGTTTAGGGAAATTTTGCAATTATCACCAATTAAAAAAAAATTCTGTTATATTTAATGTATATTCAAATAGTATATCTTTCCCATTCAAGTTCACGCTATCTACTGTTTGGACAAAGCAATAACAAATGTGAGACCGCCATCTATTGACCTAAAGCTATGCTTGGGTGAAGGTGTCGCTCTCTTGGGGCTAATCATTTTCATCTCGGAACCTCAAATGTAAACCATTACCATATTATATAATTGATAATACATTAATCAATTAAAAATGGAACTTTATTCCCAAGAAGAGAGAAAATATCCAATGTATATAGGTAATTTTTATTTCTATGTTTTTTTAATCTAAAGTAATGTTAATTGTCACTAAAATTATTTTTTTAATATTATTTATAATGATATTATTCCTTAAATAAGATCAAAAAATATTTAGATATATATGTATTAAAATATATTGATTTAAAATAACGAAAACAATTCTTTTTTAGGTCCTCTATATTCATGTGTATATTGTCATATCAATTTTATAAGCGAGGAATTTTTAACTAAACATCTAAAAAAATGTTTTCATAAAATAATATTTTCTATTTTCAAAAAAGATGTAAAATTCAAAAAGGATACAGAAAAATATGTAGACAAAAAATGTATAGAATAAACTGATTCAAACCATAAAGAAGACAGACGTTTTCAATGTAATTATTATAAAAAGAAATTAAACCAGAAATCAACTTTAAATACAGATTTATTAATTCAAACAGCAAAAAATACTTTTCACTGCAATTATTGTCAAAAGAAATTTAATCGGAAATATACTTTAGATAAACATTTATTAATTCATACAGGAGAAAAACCTTTTGAATGTAATTATTGTCAAAAGAAATTTAATCAAAAATCACATTTAAATACACATATATTAAAACATAGAGGAGAAAAACCTTTTGAATGTAATTGTTGTCAAAAGAAATTTAATCACAACGGAACTTTAAAAAGACATTTATTAATTCATACAGGAGAAAAACCTTTTGAATGTATTTATTGTCAAAAGAAATTTAATCAAAAATCACATTTAAATACACATTTATTAATTCATGGAGGAGAAAAACGTTTTGAATGTAATTATTGTCAAAAGAAATTTAATCGGAAAGATACTTTAGATAACCATTTATTAATTCATAGAGGAGAAAAATCTTTTGAATGTAATTATTGTCAAAAGAAACTTAATCACAACGGAACTTTAAAAAGACATTTATTAATTCATACAGGAGAAAAATTTTTTGAATGTAATTATTGTCAAAAGAAATTTATTCAGAAATCAAATTTAAATAAACATTTATTAATTCATAGAGGAGAAAAACGTTTTGAATGTAATTCTTGTAAAAAGAAATTTATTCAAAAATCTGATTTAGCTAAACATTTATTAATTCATACAGGAGAAAAACCTTTTGAATGTAATTCTTGTAAAAAGAAATTTATTCAAAAATCTGATTTAGCTAAACATTTATTAATTCATACAGGAGAAAAACCTTTTGAATGTAATTCTTGTAAAAAAAAATTTAATTTGAAATCAAATTTAAATAAACATTTATTAATTCATAGAGAAGAAAAACGTTTTGAATGTAATTCTTGTCAAAAGAAATTTATTCAAAAATCACATTTAAATAAACATTTATTAATTCATAATGTTTGAAAAATAGGCTTAATATTGACAACAAGATTTTCTTTGAATACAACTTATATGCTCTAATTATACATTAGCTTTAATCAATAAAAATCTGATTTATTCAATTTAGTATTTATATTAACTATTAACTAATTATTTGGTTCATTAATAAATACATTATTACTAATTATCTATTACATTTAAGAATCCTTTCATTTTATTATCCATGTTAGTTTATTTATTAATTATTTATACAATATTTCTAATGATTCTTTGGATTGTGGTTAAATCCAATGACTTCTTCATAGTTATAAACAGAAATTTATTTATTAATAAAACATATTAATTTTTTATAAAATATTTTACTGTTAATATTAATAATAGAATATATCTGTGTGTGAATAGATACAGGTTGAATAATTAAAAAACAACTAAACACTGTTCTTGAATACATCTTCTTATAAGGATATATATTCAATAATATATTAATATTTTTTTATAAAATATATAATTCGAATTATAAAAATATTTAATTTTTATTCAAATAACATTTAATCCTATTCAAAATAATATTTTTTTATATTTATAGAATAATTTTTTTTATTTTTATATTTATAAACTATTTTTAACTAAATTTAATCAGAAGACACAATCATTAATTTATTACAAGAGAAAAACCTTATGAATGCAATTATTGAGAAATTAAATTTAATCAAGTATCACATTTAGCAAGACATTTATTAATACATAATATTTCAAAAATAGACTTAATAATGAAAATAAGATTTTCTTTGAATACATCTTATATACTTTATAGCTCAAATTATAGTTTAAATCAATAAAAATATGATTTATTTAATTTAATATTTATATTTACTATTTTATTTGTTCTATTAATAAATACAATTTTACTAATTATCTATTAAATTTAAGAATCCAATCATTTTATTATTCATGTTAGTTTATTTATTATTTATTTACACAAGCCTAAATTATCTCTAATGATTCTTCTTTTTACTAGTCTATAATTGTAAATAAAAAAGAAACTTTATAAAAGTCCTTATTATAATTTTTAAGAAATTTTATAAATATTCTTATTTTTTAATTCTTACACGAGATGAGCATTTTGAATTTTTTGTTAATTGTTCAGTTTAACGTATGTATTATGGATTTGATTTTGACAAAACTTTACCAGTATATTCCTTTTTTGATTCCAAACAAACTTTCCTTAAGTAGTATGAGGCGGTCGCTTCTAGTTTACCAGATAAAAGTTATAAAAATTTGACACATACAGTACTTATAAAAGGTGAATTTTTCGCCATTTTCTATTGAATTTATTGATTCGCCCAGCAGAACGTGGCACCTTCACCGCTGCGCTTGAATTTTCCAACCAGTAGGTGATTATTTATAGTTAGTAATAATTTTAAAACTTTTATCAAAATCCATTATACATACATCAAATTAAACATTTACCAAACATACAAAAACGTGACTATCTTTTTCACTTTTCATCGACAAACTACTAATCCTTAATGGCTGATAATGTCAACATATGAGAAACTTATGTGTATCAACATAACAAAAAAAAAAATTCGATAATCGAATGTACACAGTCCGCGAAAATTCAAAATTGAAGTGAGTTAGGTAATCGGGTCTCGTATCGATCGAATATGTCCTTTCGTCACCTACCAACCAATCAAGATTAGAATATTTATGATTAAAAACATATCTTATAATGACTATATATTTACTAATTCTATCAATAATTCGCATAAAATTAATGAATTTAAAAACTTTGGCTTTTGTATATATATATACAAAAAATATTTACCTAAATTTTCTTTTCATACGTTTCATATTTATTTTACGAACAATCATGATTGTTTTAATAGTGAAATAATCTGTAATGGTTTTAATTATAATCACCACAATCTTTACTATCTCGCCAGAGATAATATTTCGATATCGTGATTTTGATGTTTTTATACGTTTTCAAAGTTCCTGAATCATTTTCTTTAAAGTTGTGAAAAATGTCTGTGTGTGTGTTTATGTATTACGCAAAATATAATTTCATTTTTAATTTTTAAATCTCTCTCTCTCTTACAAACTCTAACTTCAAATAATTATTTCTAGATTATGCTTTTTTTTATAAGTTTTTTTTTTTTTTTATTTTATTTATTTGGCTTTCGGATTATCACCATTTTAGCCAGCCTTCTTTATTATTCTTATATCTATACTTATATATATCGATTTATATATCGATGCACTCAGCGAGGTTTGAACACTCGAACTCGAGTCGGCGGACCGGTCACTATAACCTCGCGGCTAAGCTCCCGGTTTTTTTTATAAGTTAATACAACAATAATTTTAAAATTAATTTTGTATTTTATTTAAAGGGTGTAAATATCGGATGTATAGAAAAGAACAAATGAAATCTCCCATAAACTTATTGTATTAATAATACAATAATCCTACATTTTCTTATCAGCATTTCGCCTCTATTTTTTAGATCTATAATAATTAATAATACAAATTAAAATCTCATCTCTCATTTTTATTATTAAAATAAGAATAGATAGGAATAAAAAAAAAGAATATATCTTATTAATTTAAATATAATAATAAAAATGAGAGATGAGATTTTTATTTTTCAAGCATGATTTATTCAAAAATATAATCGTATAGATTAATATGTAAAGTAGAAATTTAAATTAAAACTTAAATATAAAAGTTGGTTTTCATTAATTTTTAAAAAAAACGAAATATTCTTAATCTAATACTATTAGTCTCATTTGAACCTAACTTTTCTTAACTTTATTTTTTTTTTCTTATCAGTTTGATTTTTTTATCAAATTAAATATCTATGAAATAATAAAAATGAAAATCTCATCTTTCATTTTTATTAATTTTCTAATTTTTCTTCATCTTGTTTTTATACTACATGATATATATTGTAATTTAGTCTCTCCTATATTCTATTTACCTAGATGTATATTCTTACTATTTATTTCTCTATAGTTCAATTATTAGATGACCTATAATTTATTATTTTGGTATTTTCTCTTTCTATTTTTATTTTTGCATCTATTTTCTTTATACTGGTATAAACATTATACCCTGAAGGAATTGGAATTTTAAAAAAATGAAAAAACCTTTGTTCAAAGATAAGAACCTAGATAAGATTGAACGATAGATAATGGAATTAATTAAATCATATCTAAGAGCAAATTTAATAAATTGAAAAAAGGGTGTGTTTCTAAGAAAAAACGTATTTAGGGGTGAGTTAGAGCAAAATGGATGAAATTTTTATCCCCCCTATTGAGTACACCCCACGTCAGCAATATCAGTTAAAACAATATCCAATGATCAAAAATAGGGGTTGATTGTTATAAAATTTCATAAGAGTTTTTCATAGAAAAAGTCATTTTTTTACTTTGCCCCTTGAAGTTAGGCAATTAGACCTACGGCTGCACGCGCGCATTTACCACCCACTTTCCACCCGCTTTTCATATTTATCCTCATAATTTCTATATTTTTCATCCGATTTCAACCAAATTTCATTTCTAATTATTAAATATTATTCTTTATCGCAATTCTCTATTTCAGCTTCATTTACTTATATATATTATAAATTTCAATATATTATTAATCTTATTGATCACCTTTCTTATGATTCTCTGTTGACTCAGCATCTTATGAGTCTTTTCTTTCTAGCATCTTTTCTTTTTTACATCAATTAATTTAGTATATATTAATAATAAAAACGTATATCTCATCTTTAAATATAATATAAATAAATAATATAATTAAATAGTCTTAATCTAATACTATTAGTCTCATTTGAACCTTTCTTTTCGTAACTTTATTTATTTTTTCTTATCAGTTTGAAACTTTTATCAAATTAAATAAAAATGAAATAATAAAAATGAAAATCTCATCTTTCATTTTTATTAATTTTCAAATTTTCCTTCATCTTGTTTTTATACTACATGATATATATGGTATTTTAGTCTCTCCTATATTCTATTTACCTAGATGTATATACGTACTATTTATTTTTCTTTGAATATATACTTCAATTATTAGATGACCTATAATTTATTATTTTGATATTTTCTCTTTCTATTTCTATTTGCATCTATTTTCTTTATACTGGTATATCTATCTATCTATATATATATCTATTGAGTTTATTTGATGAAGAGAATAATATAAAAGGAAAGGATAGGAATTTTAATTTCAATTTAAAACTTCATAATTATTTATATTTGTTTGCTTTATTATTATTATTAGCAATTCACAAATTACAGAAAGTTACATATGATAGTTATAAATAAATAAATAAATAAATAAAAATTCAATCAATATTTCTTGAAAGATTCCATCTTCCCCTTCTTTTTCTTCATTCTTTTTTCTCATTAATGTATGAAGTTATCTTTCTGAAAAACCAATAATTAAGATTAGTCCAAGTATATTAAATATATAAATTTTTAGAAAATATAAAAAAAAATAATTATTATGATAATAAAATATTTTGATATTTCATTGAAATAATAAATAAATAAATTAAATAATATGAAAAAACTTAATGGAAAAAATTGATGAAATATAATATTTTAATAAAAAATTCAAAAATATTCGTTATGAAAAACTTACTTTTAGTTGGTAGAAAATTGAAAATTATTAGGATTTTCCAAATTCATAATTTAACATCTAAAGTCTAACACCAGCCTAGAAGATATATGTTTTTTTAAAATGTATGGCAAAAAGTTTTAAAGAATTTTTATTGTTTTTTGAAAAAAGATTTTTCTTTACACATGAAAACATTCGTTGACTTTTTTATTTTTTTTATTGCGCCTTGCATATAGGCAACCTATTACTCCTACTTGGAGTCGGACGTTTTTGTAAAATGTATGGCAAAACTTTTTAAAGAATTTTCATTGTTTTTTCATATTTCCATAGATATTTCCATACATATGAACACGTTGGCTCAACGACTTTTCTTTTAAGGTGTATTAGTGAAAAAATTGGAGTGTTTTTATAAATAAATGGGAAGGGTGTTTGTTAAATCTTGCAAGACTTCTTTCACTGACTTTTTTCGGAGTATCTACTATGTAAATTATTATTTTTAATGAAATAATATATTTTTGGTAACATTTTTCGATATTTGATCACTTTTTTCAATGAGATTTGTATCTTCCCTTGTCTTTGTATAATTAAATAATTATTTTACATATTTATATTATTAATATTATTTATATTTTAACCGTTGAAAATTGAACTTGGTGATTTTTCGACGGTCAAAACCGTGGTTTATCATTATTATTTTGTATTCAATAAATTTATTACTTAAAATTAAATAATGGTATTTTTCTAAATAAAAACATTAATTTGACAGCGAATCAAATATAGTAAGTGAAAGCAAATAAGATTTGTCAAAAAGACAATAATTTTTTAATAATATATATAAATTATTTCCTATTTTGGGTATTTCAACAAATTTCTATCACCATTCAGCAGAATGGATTTGTCTTTGTAAGAAAAAATAATTTTTAAAAAAATAAAATTTAAAAAAATAATATGAAAGTAGAGAGAGTAAATAATAAATAAAGGGTGGTGTTTTAATATCTTTTCTCAAATAAAGTTATAATTGAAATTATTATTTATCTCTCTAAATTTTTGATTCAATGGTGGGTATAAAATTTTTATAGTGTTATTCATGGGTTTTTGATTGGAGATGTTGTTTCCGAACCATTTCTTGTCAAAGTGTTGCTTCCTTGAGATTATATATTTATTATTTCAATGAGATTTCAAAATATTTTATTATGATTTTTTTAGTTATTTTTTTATTTAATTTTTCCGAAAAAATTGATATATTTAATATACTTAATAAAAATTGGACTAATATTAATTTTTCATTTTTCAGAAAGATAGCTCCGTATATCGGTGAGAAAGAAGAAGGGGAATCTTTCAAAAAGCATTGATGAATTTTTTATCTATTTATTTATGTATAATTATCATATGTAACTTTTTCTGTAATTTGTGAATTACTGCTAATAATAAAACAAAAAAATTTAAATAACTATGAAGTTTTAATTTGAAGTAAAAATTCCTATCCTTTCCTTTTATACTCCTATTCATCATATATACTCAATATATATATATTTACCAGTATAAATTAGAATTAAAATCAATAATCAAAATGTATGTAATTTTATGTATTTCTATAGACCTCTGTATAAATAAGATGTAATAGAATTATTAAAAATAAAATTTGATTCAATAATCTGAAACTATAATATTTGAATGTTATTATCCATGAGTATTCGATTGGAGATATTGCTTCCTTGAGAGTTCTTGTCAGAATGAGTGAAAGATCTCACTTCAGCTTAAATAGAAAAAAGATAATATTACAATTCTAATCCGATAATTCTCTTCTTTTGTTATTGAAACAAATAAAATAATTTGAAAAGAAATCAATTTATTATTTTAATAATAGCAAATATTAAATGTCAATCAATTATACTTGTATATCAATTATTTTAATACTTATTCAATTTAAATTAGATTTCTTTTTATATTATGTTATATTATTACTATTCTTTATTTTTTCATCTATTAGATTGTCTTTTTTATTAAACATCTAATATTTGGATAAATACAAAAATAATTTAGATTTTATATATTATTTAAAGTATATTTGAATCGTTGAAAACTAACAGGTTTGTTGACGATTTTTTGACGGTTTATCTATATAAAAACATTAATTAATTTATCCATTAAGTTTTTAGTTCCAGGATTAAGTGTATTATGCAATCAGTATAACTTTTAAAATTTTAATTATTTTAACTTTCAATTTTTAAAAGGAAAACATTTTTACAGCATAATTTTTAAAAAAATAATATTTCAATTTACATAAAATGAAAATAGAATGTTTTCTAAAATCATCCCTAGAATTTATTTTATTTTTTTCTTTAAAGTGGATTCAAATTATTTAAATATTTAAATTAAATAATAATAAAACAAGAGTTATGTTTTCAAAAATATTTTCTTTTAAAGTTTCAAATTAAAGTCATTCTTACATAGTTAATTAGTTATTTATTATAATAATGAGATTTGAGAATTGAGATTTTAAATTTTATTTTTTAATAATTTATATCTTTAATATACTTAACTAAAATAGATCTAATTTTATTTTTTAATTTTTTCAGAAAGATAACTCCATACATCAATAAGAAAGTAGAAAAAGAAGGCAAGATGAGATCTTTCAAGAAATATCCATCAATTTTTATTTTTATGTATTTATTTATTGTATTTATTGTATTTGTTATTGTAATTATTTATATATAATTATAATATGTAACTTGTTTTAATTTTTGAAAAAATACAAATAAAATAAACAAATGTAAATAATTATGATGTTTTTATTTGAAGTTAAATTTCCTATCCTTTCCTTTTAAATTTCTATTCCTTATATATATGATGCTGATAAGAAAATGTAGGATGATTGAGTTTTTAATACGGGTTCATGGGAAATTTAAATGTTCTTTTTTCTAAACAACCCTATATTTACACACTTTAGATAAAAAAACAAAAATATATATATATATATATATATATATATATATATATATATATATATATATATACCAATTGAATTATGCCAGAAAAATAAAAATAGCATATAGAATAGATAGAATAAATAAAAGTTATAGACAGATAGATAGATAGGAATAAAAAAAAATAAATAAATAAATAAAATTAAATGAGAGTTGAGATTTTCATTTTTATTATTAATTATTAGATATCTAAAAAGAAGAACTGAGATGCTGATAAGAAAATGTAGGATGATTGTGTTTTTAATACAAGGTTCATGGGAGATTTCAATTGTTATTTTTTTTGACAACCCTGTTTAAATAAAAAACAAAATTTGATTAAATAATATCGATGTATAATATATTAACTTATAAATATAAATAAAACAAGCATAATCTAGAAATAAAAATTTTGTCTTAGAGAGTGAGAGAGAGAAAGAGATAAAAATTATAGATGAGATAAACATTTTTATTCTTATATACTAAATTAATTGATATGATAAAAAAATAGAAATTAAATAATATTTTAATAAATTAAGAAAAGATACATAAAGATGCTGAGACAACAGAGAATCAGAAGGAAGAGGTAATTAATAATAATAAATATCGTATAAGTAAATAAAATTGAAATAGTGAAATAGGATATAAATATTATTTAATGATTAGAAATAAAACTTATTTGAAATTTGATGAAATATTTAGACATTTTTTCAACAAAATTGTAAAGTTTTTCGAAATTCACCACCCACTTTCCACCCGCTTTACATATTTATCAATATAATTTCTATATTTTTCATCCAATTTCAACCAAATTTCATTTCTAATTATTAAATATTATTCTTTATCCCATTTCACTATTTCCACTTCATATACTTTATATATATTATAATTATTATATAAGAGTTCTTTAATTGATGTTTTTTGTTAATTAGAAATAATTTAATATAAAAATATACATTTTTGTAAATGATTTAAAAGAAAAAAAAAAGAAAAATTATTATTGGAAATGTTTTATTTTTTGAATTGAAAGTTAAAAATAAGGGGTTGAGATTTACCCTGAAGGAATTGGAATATTAAAAAAATGAAAAAACCATTGTTCAAAAAAAGGATCTAGATAAGATTGAACTATAGATAATGAAATTAATTAAATCATTTTAAGAGAAATTTGAATAAATTCAAAAAAGGGTGTTTTTCTAAGAAAAAACGTACTTAGGGGTGATTTAGAGCAAAATGGATGAAATTTTTATTCCCCCTATTGAGTACACCCCCTGTCAGAAATACCAATTAAAACAATATCCAATCATAAAAAATAGGGGTTGATTGTTATAAAATTTCATGTTTTTTTCATAGAAAAATTGAAATTTTTACTTTGCCCCTTGGAGTTAGGCAACCAAATCTACGGCTGCTCGCGCGCATTCACCACCCACTTTCCACCCGCTTTACATATTTATCAATATAATTTCTATATTTTTCATCCAATTTCAACCAAATTTCATTTCTAATTATTAAATATTATTCTTTATCCCATTTCACTATTTCCACTTCATATACTTTATATATATTATAATTATTATATAAGGGTTCTTTAATTGATGTTTTTTGTTAATTAGAAATAATTTAATATAAAAATATACATTTTTGTAAATGATTTAAAAGAAAAAAAAAATAAAAATTATTATTGGAAATGTTTTATTTTTTGAATTGAAAGTTAAAAATAAGGGGTTGAGATTTACCCTGAAGGAATTGGAATATTAAAAAAAATGAAAAAAATATTTTTTAAGATAAGGACCTAGATAAGAGTAAACTATAGATAATCAAATTAATTACAGCATTTCTAATAGAAATTTTGTTAATTTGATAAAAGGGTGGTTTTTTATAAGGGTTCTTTAATTGATGTTTTTTGTAAATTAGAAATAATTTAATATAAAAATATACATGTTTGTAAATAATTTAAAAGAAAAATAATTTAAAAATTATTATTGGAAATGTTTTATTTTTTGAATTGAAAGTTAAAAATAAGGGGTTGAGATTTACCCTAAAGGAATTGGAATATTAAAAAAAGTGAAAAAAATATTTTTTAAGATAAGGACCTAGATAAGAGTAAACTATAGATAATCAAATTAATTACAGCATTTCTAATAAAAATCTTAATAATTTGATAAAAGGGTGGTTTTTTATAAGGGTTCTTTAATTGATGTTCTTTGTAAATTAGAAATAATTTAATATAAAAATATACATTTTTGTAAATAATAAAAAGAAAAAAAATTTAATAATTATTATTGGAAATGGTTTATTTTTTGAATTGAAAGTTAAAAATAAAGGGTTGAGATTTACCCTGTAGGAATTGGAATTTTAAAAAAAATGAAAAAAATATTTTTTAAGATAAGGACCTAGATAAGAGTAAACTATAGATAATCAAATTAATTACAGCATTTCTAATAGAAATTTTATTAATTTGATAAAAGGGTGGTTTTTTATAAGGGTTCTTTAATTGATGTTTTTTGTAAATTAGAAATAATTTAATATAAAAATATACATTTTTGTAAATAATTTAAAAGAAAAATAATTTAAAAATTATTATTGGAAATGTTTTATTTTTTGAATTGAAAGTTAAAAATAAGGGGTTGAGATTTACCCTGAAGGAATTGGAATATTAAAAAAAATGAAAAAAATATTTTTTAAGATAAGGACCTAGATAAGAGTAAACTATAGATAATCAAATTAATTACAGCATTTCTAAAAAATATCTTAATAATTTGAAAAAAGGGTGGTTTTATATAAGGGTTCTTTAATTGATGTTTTTTGTAAATTAGAAATAATTTAATATAAAAATATACATTTTTGTAAATGATTTAAAAGAAAAATAATTTAAAAATTATTATTGGAAATGTTTTATTTTTTGAATTGAATGTAAAAAATAAGGGGTTGAAATTTACCCTGAAGGAATTGGAATTTTAAAAAAATGAAAAAACCATTGTTCAAAAAAAGGATCTAGATAAGATTGAACTATAGATAATGAAATTAATTAAATCATTTTAAGAGAAATTTGAATAAATTCAAAAAAGGGTGTTTTTCTAATAAAAAACGTACTTAGGGGTGATTTAGAGCAAAATGGATGAAATTTTTATTCCCCCTATTGAGTACACCCCCTGTCAGAAATACCAATTAAAACAATATCCAATCATAAAAAATAGGGGTTGATTGTTATAAAATTTCATGTTTTTTTCATAGAAAAATTGAAATTTTTACTTTGCCCCTTGGAGTTAGGCAACCAAATCTACGGTTGCTCGCGCGCATTCACCACCCACTTTCCACCCGCTTTACATATTTATCAATATAATTTCTATATTTTTCATCCAATTTCAACCAAATTTCATTTCTAATTATTAAATATTATTCTTTATCCCATTTCACTATTTCCAATTCATATACTTTATATATATTATAATTATTATATAAGGGTTCTTTAATTGATCTTTTTTGTTAATTAGAAATAATTTAATATAAAAATATACATTTTTGTAAATGATTTAAAAGAAAAAAAATTTAAAAATTATTATTGGAAATGTTTTATTTTTTGAATTGAAAGTTAAAAATAAGGGGTTGAGATTTACCCTGAAGGAATTGGAATATTAAAAAAAATGAAAAAAATATTTTTTAAGATAAGGACCTAGATAAGAGTAAACTATAGATAATCAAATTAATTACAGCATTTCTAATAGAAATTTTATTAATTTGATAAAATGGTGGTTTTTTATAAGGGTTCTTTAATTGATGTTTTTTGTAAATTAGAAATAATTTAATATAAAAATATACATTTTTGTAAATAATTTAAAAGAAAAATAATTTAAAAATTATTATTGGAAATGTTTTATTTTTTGAATTGAAAGTTAAAAATAAGGGGTTGAGATTTACCCTAAAGGAATTGGAATATTAAAAAAAGTGAAAAAAATATTTTTTAAGATAAGGACCTAGATAAGAGTAAACTATAGATAATCAAATTAATTACAGCATTTCTAATAAAAATCTTAATAATTTGAAAAAAGGGTGGTTTTTTATAAGCGTTCTTTAATTGATGTTTTTTGTAAATTAGAAATAATTTAATATAAAAATATACATTTTTGTAAATAATTTAAAAGAAAAATAATTTAAAAATTATTATTGGAAATGTTTTATTTTTTGAATTGAATGTAAAAAATAAGGGGTTGAAATTTACCCTGAAGGAATTGGAATTTTAAAAAAATGAAAAAACCATTGTTCAAAAAAAGGATCTAGATAAGATTGAACTATAGATAATGAAATTAATTAAATCATTTTAAGAGAAATTTGAATAAATTCAAAAAAGGGTGTTTTTCTAATAAAAAACGTACTTAGGGGTGATTTAGAGCAAAATGGATGAAATTTTTATTCCCCCTATTGAGTACACCCCCTGTCAGAAATACCAATTAAAACAATATCCAATCATAAAAAATAGGGGTTGATTGTTATAAAATTTCATGTTTTTTTCATAGAAAAATTGAAATTTTTACGTTGCCCCTTGGAGTTAGGCAACCAAATCTACGGCTGCTCGCGCGCATTCACCACCCACTTTCCACCCGCTTTACATATTTATCAATATAATTTCTATATTTTTCATCCAATTTCAACCAAATTTCATTTTTAATTATTAAATATTATTCTTTATCCCATTTCACTATTTCCAATTCATATACTTTATATATATTATAATTATTATATAAGGGTTCTTTAATTGATCTTTTTTGTTAATTAGAAATAATTTAATATAAAAATATACATTTTTGTAAATGATTTAAAAGAAAAAAAATTTAAAAATTATTATTGGAAATGTTTTATTTTTTGAATTGAAAGTTAAAAATAAGGGGTTGAGATTTACCCTGAAGGAATTGGAATATTAAAAAAAATGAAAAAAATATTTTTTAAGATAAGGACCTAGATAAGAGTAAACTATAGATAATCAAATTAATTACAGCATTTCTAATAGAAATTTTATTAATTTGATAAAAGGGTGGTTTTTTATAAGGGTTCTTTAATTGATGTTCTTTGTAAATTAGAAATAATTTAATATAAAAATATACATTTTTGTAAATAATAAAAAGAAAAAAAATTTAATAATTATTATTGGAAATGGTTTATTTTTTGAATTGAAAGTTAAAAATAAAGGGTTGAGATTTACCCTGAAGGAATTGGAATTTTAAAAAAAATGAAAAAAATATTTTTTAAGATAAGGACCTAGATAAGAGTAAACTATAGATAATCAAATTAATTACAGCATTTCTAATAGAAATTTTATTAATTTGATAAAAGGGTGGTTTTTTATAAGGGTTCTTTAATTGATGTTTTTTGTAAATTAGAAATAATTTAATATAAAAATATACATTTTTGTAAATAATTTAAAAGAAAAATAATTTAAAAATTATTATTGGAAATGTTTTATTTTTTGAATTGAAAGTTAAAAATAAGGGGTTGAGATTTACCCTGAAGGAATTGGAATATTAAAAAAAATGAAAAAAATATTTTTTAAGATAAGGACCTAGATAAGAGTAAACTATAGATAATCAAATTAATTACAGCATTTCTAAAAAATATCTTAATAATTTGAAAAAAGGGTGGTTTTATATAAGGGTTCTTTAATTGATGTTTTTTGTAAATTAGAAATAATTTAATATAAAAATATACATTTTTGTAAATGATTTAAAAGAAAAATAATTTAAAAATTATTATTGGAAATGTTTTATTTTTTGAATTGAATGTAAAAAATAAGGGGTTGAAATTTACCCTGAAGGAATTGGAATTTTAAAAAAATGAAAAAACCATTGTTCAAAAAAAGGATCTAGATAAGATTGAACTATAGATAATGAAATTAATTAAATCATTTTAAGAGAAATTTGAATAAATTCAAAAAAGGGTGTTTTTCTAAGAAAAAACGTACTTAGGGGTGATTTAGAGCAAAATGGATGAAATTTTTATTCCCCCTATTGAGCACACCCCCTGTCAGAAATACCAATTAAAACAATATCCAATCATAAAAAATAGGGGTTGATTGTTATAAAATTTCATGTTTTTTTCATAGAAAAATTGAAATTTTTACTTTGCCCCTTGGAGTTAGGCAACCGAATCTACGGCTGCTCGCGCGCATTCACCACCCACTTTCCACCCGCTTTACATATTTATCAATATAATTTCTATATTTTTCATCCAATTTCAACCAAATTTCATTTCTAATTATTAAATATTATTCTTTATCCCATTTCACTATTTCCAATTCATATACTTTATATATATTATAATTATTATATAAGGGTTCTTTAATTGATCTTTTTTGTTAATTAGAAATAATTTAATATAAAAATATACATTTTTGTAAATGATTTAAAAGAAAAAAAATTTAAAAATTATTATTGGAAATGTTTTATTTTTTGAATTGAAAGTTAAAAATAAGGGGTTGAGATTTACCCTGAAGGAATTGGAATATTAAAAAAAATGAAAAAAATATTTTTTAAGATAAGGACCTAGATAAGAGTAAACTATAGATAATCAAATTAATTACAGCATTTCTAATAGAAATTTTATTAATTTGATAAAAGGGTGGTTTTTTATAAGGGTTCTTTAATTGATGTTTTTTGTAAATTAGAAATAATTTAATATAAAAATATACATTTTTGTAAATAATAAAAAGAAAAAAAATTTAATAATTATTATTGGAAATGGTTTATTTTTTGAATTGAAAGTTAAAAATAAAGGGTTGAGATTTACCCTGAAGGAATTGGAATTTTAAAAAAAATGAAAAAAATATTTTTTAAGATAAGGACCTAGATAAGAGTAAACTATAGATAATCAAATTAATTACAGCATTTCTAATAGAAATTTTATTAATTTGATAAAAGGGTGGTTTTTTATAAGGGTTCTTTAATTGATGTTTTTTGTAAATTAGAAATAATTTAATATAAAAATATACATTTTTGTAAATAATTTAAAAGAAAAATAATTTAAAAATTATTATTGGAAATGTTTTATTTTTTGAATTGAAAGTTAAAAATAAGGGGTTGAGATTTACCCTGAAGGAATTGGAATATTAAAAAAAATGAAAAAAATATTTTTTAAGATAAGGACCTAGATAAGAGTAAACTATAGATAATCAAATTAATTACAGCATTTCTAAAAAATATCTTAATAATTTGAAAAAAGGGTGGTTTTATATAAGGGTTCTTTAATTGATGTTTTTTGTAAATTAGAAATAATTTAATATAAAAATATACATTTTTGTAAATGATTTAAAAGAAAAATAATTTAAAAATTATTATTGGAAATGTTTTATTTTTTGAATTGAATGTAAAAAATAAGGGGTTGAAATTTACCCTGAAGGAATTGGAATTTTAAAAAAATGAAAAAACCATTGTTCAAAAAAAGGATCTAGATAAGATTGAACTATAGTTAATGAAATTAATTAAATCATTTTAAGAGAAATTTGAATAAATTCAAAAAAGGGTGTTTTTCTAAGAAAAAACGTACTTAGGGGTGATTTAGAGCAAAATGGATGAAATTTTTATTCCCCCTATTGAGTACACCCCCTGTCAGAAATACCAATTAAAACAATATCCAATCATAAAAAATAGGGGTTGATTGTTATAAAATTTCATGTTTTTTTCATAGAAAAATTGAAATTTTTACTTTGCCCCTTGGAGTTAGGCAACCTAATCTACGGCTGCTCGCGCGCATTCACCACCCACTTTCCACCCACTTTACATATTTATCAATATAATTTCTATATTTTTCATCCAATTTCAACCAAATTTCATTTCTAATTATTAAATATTATTCTTTATCCCATTTCACTATTTCCAATTCATATACTTTATATATATTATAATTATTATATAAGGGTTCTTTAATTGATATTTTTTGTAAATTAGAAATAATTTAATATAAAAATATACATTTTTGTAAATGATTTAAAAGAAAAAAAATTTAAAAATTATTATTGGAAATGTTTTATTTTTTGAATTGAAAGTTAAAAATAAGGGGTTGAGATTTACCCTGAAGGAATTGGAATATTAAAAAAAATGAAAAAAATATTTTTTAAGATAAGGACCTAGATAAGAGTAAACTATAGATAATCAAATTAATTACAGCATTTCTAATAGAAATTTTATTAATTTGATAAAAGGGTGGTTTTTTATAAGGGTTCTTTAATTGATGTTTTTTGTAAATTAGAAATAATTTAATATAAAAATATACATTTTTGTAAATAATTTAAAAGAAAAATAATTTAAAAATTATTATTGGAAATGTTTTATTTTTTGAATTGAATGTAAAAAATAAGGGGTTGAAATTTACCCTGAAGGAATTGGAATTTTAAAAAAATGAAAAAACCATTGTTCAAAAAAAGGATCTAGATAAGATTGAACTATAGATAATGAAATTAATTAAATCATTTTAAGAGAAATTTGAATAAATTCAAAAAAGGGTGTTTTTCTAAGAAAAAACGTACTTAGGGGTGATTTAGAGCAAAATGGATGAAATTTTTATTCCCCCTATTGAGTACACCCCCTGTCAGAAATACCAATTAAAACAATATCCAATCATAAAAAATAGGGGTTGATTGTTATAAAATTTCATGTTTTTTTCATAGAAAAATTGAAATTTTTACTTTGCCCCTTGGAGTTAGGCAACCGAATCTACGGCTGCTCGCGCGCATTCACCACCCACTTTCCACCCACTTTACATATTTATCAATATAATTTCTATATTTTTCATCCAATTTCAACCAAATTTCATTTCTAATTATTAAATATTATTCTTTATCCCATTTCACTATTTCCAATTCATATACTTTATATATATTATAATTATTATATAAGGGTTCTTTAATTGATCTTTTTTGTTAATTAGAAATAATTTAATATAAAAATATACATTTTTGTAAATGATTTAAAAGAAAAAAAATTTAAAAATTATTATTGGAAATGTTTTATTTTTTGAATTGAAAGTTAAAAATAAGGGGTTGAGATTTACCCTGAAGGAATTGGAATATTAAAAAAAATGAAAAAAATATTTTTTAAGATAAGGACCTAGATAAGAGTAAACTATAGATAATCAAATTAATTACAGCATTTCTAATAGAAATTTTATTAATTTGATAAAAGGGTGGTTTTTTATAAGGGTTCTTTAATTGATGTTTTTTGTAAATTAGAAATAATTTAATATAAAAATATACATTTTTGTAAATAATAAAAAGAAAAAAAATTTAATAATTATTATTGGAAATGGTTTATTTTTTGAATTGAAAGTTAAAAATAAAGGGTTGAGATTTACCCTGAAGGAATTGGAATTTTAAAAAAAATGAAAAAAATATTTTTTAAGATAAGGACCTAGATAAGAGTAAACTATAGATAATCAAATTAATTACAGCATTTCTAATAGAAATTTTATTAATTTGATAAAAGGGTGGTTTTTTATAAGGGTTCTTTAATTGATATTTTTTGTAAATTAGAAATAATTTAATATAAAAATATACATTTTTGTAAATAATTTAAAAGAAAAATAATTTAAAAATTATTATTGGAAATGTTTTATTTTTTGAATTGAAAGTTAAAAATAAGGGGTTGAGATTTACCCTGAAGGAATTGGAATATTAAAAATAATGAAAAAAATATTTTTTAAGATAAGGACCTAGATAAGAGTAAACTATAGATAATCAAATTAATTACAGCATTTCTAATAGAAATTTTATTAATTTGATAAAAGGGTGGTTTTTTATAAGGGTTCTTTAATTGATGTTTTTTGTAAATTAGAAATAATTTAATATAAAAATATACATTTTTGTAAATAATAAAAAGAAAAAAAATTTAATAATTATTATTGGAAATGGTTTATTTTTTGAATTGAAAGTTAAAAATAAAGGGTTGAGATTTACCCTGAAGGAATTGGAATTTTAAAAAAAATGAAAAAAATATTTTTTAAGATAAGGACCTAGATAAGAGTAAACTATAGATAATCAAATTAATTACAGCATTTCTAATAGAAATTTTATTAATTTGATAAAAGGGTGGTTTTTTATAAGGGTTCTTTAATTGATGTTTTTTGTAAATTAGAAATAATTTAATATAAAAATATACATTTTTGTAAATAATTTAAAAGAAAAATAATTTAAAAATTATTATTGGAAATGTTTTATTTTTTGAATTGAAAGTTAAAAATAAGGGGTTGAGATTTACCCTGAAGGAATTGGAATATTAAAAAAAATGAAAAAAATATTTTTTAAGATAAGGACCTAGATAAGAGTAAACTATAGATAATCAAATTAATTACAGCATTTCTAAAAAATATCTTAATAATTTGAAAAAAGGGTGGTTTTATATAAGGGTTCTTTAATTGATGTTTTTTGTAAATTAGAAATAATTTAATATAAAAATATACATTTTTGTAAATGATTTAAAAGAAAAATAATTTAAAAATTATTATTGGAAATGTTTTATTTTTTGAATTGAATGTAAAAAATAAGGGGTTGAAATTTACCCTGAAGGAATTGGAATTTTAAAAAAATGAAAAAACCATTGTTCAAAAAAAGGATCTAGATAAGATTGAACTATAGATAATGAAATTAATTAAATCATTTTAAGAGAAATTTGAATAAATTCAAAAAAGGGTGTTTTTCTAAGAAAAAACGTACTTAGGGGTGATTTAGAGCAAAATGGATGAAATTTTTATTCCCCCTATTGAGTACACCCCCTGTCAGAAATACCAATTAAAACAATATCCAATCATAAAAAATAGGGGTTGATTGTTATAAAATTTCATGTTTTTTTCATAGAAAAATTGAAATTTTTACTTTGCCCCTTGGAGTTAGGCAACCAAATCTACGGCTGCTCGCGCGCATTCACCACCCACTTTCCACCCGCTTTACATATTTATCAATATAATTTCTATATTTTTCATCCAATTTCAACCAAATTTCATTTCTAATTATTAAATATTATTCTTTATCCCATTTCACTATTTCCAATTCATATACTTTATATATATTATAATTATTATATAAGGGTTCTTTAATTGATTTTTTTTGTTAATTAGAAATAATTTAATATAAAAATATACATTTTTGTAAATGATTTAAAAGAAAAAAAATTTAAAAATTATTATTGGAAATGTTTTATTTTTTGAATTGAAAGTTAAAAATAAGGGGTTGAGATTTACCCTGAAGGAATTGGAATATTAAAAAAAATGAAAAAAATATTTTATAAGATAAGGACCTAGATAAGAGTAAACTATAGATAATCAAATTAATTACAGCATTTCTAATAGAAATTTTATTAATTTGATAAAAGGGTGGTTTTTTATAAGGGTTCTTTAATTGATGTTTTTTGTAAATTAGAAATAATTTAATATAAAAATATACATTTTTGTAAATAATTTAAAAGAAAAAAAATTTAAAAATTATTATTGGAAATGTTTTATTTTTTGAATTGAAAGTTAAAAATAAGGGGTTGAGATTTACCCTGAAGGAATTCGAATATTAAAAAAAATGAAAAAAATATTTTTTAAGATAAGGACCTAGATAAGAGTAAACTATAGATAATCAAATTAATTACAGCATTTCTAATAGAAATTTTATTAATTTGATAAAAGGGTGGTTTTTTATAAGGGTTCTTTAATTGATGTTTTTTGTAAATTAGAAATAATTTAATATAAAAATATACATTTTTGTAAATAATTTAAAAGAAAAATAATTTAAAAATTATTATTGGAAATGTTTTATTTTTTGAATTGAAAGTTAAAAATAAGGGGTTGAGATTTACCCTGAAGGAATTGGAATATTAAAAAAAATGAAAAAAATATTTTTTAAGATAAGGACCTAGATAAGAGTAAACTATAGATAATCAAATTAATTACAGCATTTCTAATAAAAATCTTAATAATTTGAAAAAAGGGTGGTTTTATATAAGGGTTCTTTAATTGATGTTTTTTGTAAATTAGAAATAATTTAATATAAAAATATACATTTTTGTAAATGATTTAAAAGAAAAATAATTTAAAAATTATTATTGGAAATGTTTTATTTTTTGAATTGAATGTAAAAAATAAGGGGTTGAAATTTACCCTGAAGGAATTGGAATTTTAAAAAAATGAAAAAACCATTGTTCAAAAAAAGGATCTAGATAAGATTGAACTATAGATAATGAAATTAATTAAATCATTTTAAGAGAAATTTGAATAAATTCAAAAAAGGGTGTTTTTCTAAGAAAAAACGTACTTAGGGGTGATTTAGAGCAAAATGGATGAAATTTTTATTCCCCCTATTGAGTACACCCCCTGTCAGAAATACAAATTAAAACAATATCCAATCATAAAAAATAGGGGTTGATTGTTATAAAATTTCATGTTTTTTTCATAGAAAAATTGAAATTTTTACTTTGCCCCTTGGAGTTAGGCAACCAAATCTACGGCTGCTCGCGCGCATTCACCACCCACTTTCCACCCGCTTTACATATTTATCAATATAATTTCTATATTTTTCATCCAATTTCAACCAAATTTCATTTCTAATTATTAAATATTATTCTTTATCCCATTTCACTATTTCCAATTCATATACTTTATATATATTATAATTATTATATAAGGGTTCTTTAATTGATCTTTTTTGTTAATTAGAAATAATTTAATATAAAAATATACATTTTTGTAAATGATTTAAAAGAAAAAAAATTTAAAAATTATTATTGGAAATGTTTTATTTTTTGAATTGAAAGTTAAAAATAAGGGGTTGAGATTTACCCTGAAGGAATTGGAATATTAAAAAAAATGAAAAAAATATTTTTTAAGATAAGGACCTAGATAAGAGTAAACTATAGATAATCAAATTAATTACAGCATTTCTAATAGAAATTTTATTAATTTGATAAAAGGGTGGTTTTTTATAAGGGTTCTTTAATTGATGTTTTTTGTAAATTAGAAATAATTTAATATAAAAATATACATTTTTGTAAATAATAAAAAGAAAAAAAATTTAATAATTATTATTGGAAATGGTTTATTTTTTGAATTGAAAGTTAAAAATAAAGGGTTGAGATTTACCCTGAAGGAATTGGAATTTTAAAAAAAATGAAAAAAATATTTTTTAAGATAAGGACCTAGATAAGAGTAAACTATAGATAATCAAATTAATTACAGCATTTCTAATAGAAATTTTATTAATTTGATAAAAGGGTGGTTTTTTATAAGGGTTCTTTAATTGATATTTTTTGTAAATTAGAAATAATTTAATATAAAAATATACATTTTTGTAAATAATTTAAAAGAAAAATAATTTAAAAATTATTATTGGAAATGTTTTATTTTTTGAATTGAAAGTTAAAAATAAGGGGTTGAGATTTACCCTGAAGGAATTGGAATATTAAAAATAATGAAAAAAATATTTTTTAAGATAAGGACCTAGATAAGAGTAAACTATAGATAATCAAATTAATTACAGCATTTCTAATAGAAATTTTATTAATTTGATAAAAGGGTGGTTTTTTATAAGGGTTCTTTAATTGATGTTTTTTGTAAATTAGAAATAATTTAATATAAAAATATACATTTTTGTAAATAATAAAAAGAAAAAAAATTTAATAATTATTATTGGAAATGGTTTATTTTTTGAATTGAAAGTTAAAAATAAAGGGTTGAGATTTACCCTGAAGGAATTGGAATTTTAAAAAAAATGAAAAAAATATTTTTTAAGATAAGGACCTAGATAAGAGTAAACTATAGATAATCAAATTAATTACAGCATTTCTAATAGAAATTTTATTAATTTGATAAAAGGGTGGTTTTTTATAAGGGTTCTTTAATTGATGTTTTTTGTAAATTAGAAATAATTTAATATAAAAATATACATTTTTGTAAATAATTTAAAAGAAAAATAATTTAAAAATTATTATTGGAAATGTTTTATTTTTTGAATTGAAAGTTAAAAATAAGGGGTTGAGATTTACCCTGAAGGAATTGGAATATTAAAAAAAATGAAAAAAATATTTTTTAAGATAAGGACCTAGATAAGAGTAAACTATAGATAATCAAATTAATTACAGCATTTCTAAAAAATATCTTAATAATTTGAAAAAAGGGTGGTTTTATATAAGGGTTCTTTAATTGATGTTTTTTGTAAATTAGAAATAATTTAATATAAAAATATACATTTTTGTAAATGATTTAAAAGAAAAATAATTTAAAAATTATTATTGGAAATGTTTTATTTTTTGAATTGAATGTAAAAAATAAGGGGTTGAAATTTACCCTGAAGGAATTGGAATTTTAAAAAAATGAAAAAACCATTGTTCAAAAAAAGGATCTAGATAAGATTGAACTATAGATAATGAAATTAATTAAATCATTTTAAGAGAAATTTGAATAAATTCAAAAAAGGGTGTTTTTCTAAGAAAAAACGTACTTAGGGGTGATTTAGAGCAAAATGGATGAAATTTTTATTCCCCCTATTGAGTACACCCCCTGTCAGAAATACCAATTAAAACAATATCCAATCATAAAAAATAGGGGTTGATTGTTATAAAATTTCATGTTTTTTTCATAGAAAAATTGAAATTTTTACTTTGCCCCTTGGAGTTAGGCAACCAAATCTACGGCTGCTCGCGCGCATTCACCACCCACTTTCCACCCGCTTTACATATTTATCAATATAATTTCTATATTTTTCATCCAATTTCAACCAAATTTCATTTCTAATTATTAAATATTATTCTTTATCCCATTTCACTATTTCCAATTCATATACTTTATATATATTATAATTATTATATAAGGGTTCTTTAATTGATTTTTTTTGTTAATTAGAAATAATTTAATATAAAAATATACATTTTTGTAAATGATTTAAAAGAAAAAAAATTTAAAAATTATTATTGGAAATGTTTTATTTTTTGAATTGAAAGTTAAAAATAAGGGGTTGAGATTTACCCTGAAGGAATTGGAATATTAAAAAAAATGAAAAAAATATTTTATAAGATAAGGACCTAGATAAGAGTAAACTATAGATAATCAAATTAATTACAGCATTTCTAATAGAAATTTTATTAATTTGATAAAAGGGTGGTTTTTTATAAGGGTTCTTTAATTGATGTTTTTTGTAAATTAGAAATAATTTAATATAAAAATATACATTTTTGTAAATAATTTAAAAGAAAAATAATTTAAAAATTATTATTGGAAATGTTTTATTTTTTGAATTGAAAGTTAAAAATAAGGGGTTGAGATTTACCCTGAAGGAATTGGAATATTAAAAAAAATGAAAAAAATATTTTTTAAGATAAGGACCTAGATAAGAGTAAACTATAGATAATCAAATTAATTACAGCATTTCTAAAAAATATCTTAATAATTTGAAAAAAGGGTGGTTTTATATAAGGGTTCTTTAATTGATGTTTTTTGTAAATTAGAAATAATTTAATATAAAAATATACATTTTTGTAAATGATTTAAAAGAAAAATAATTTAAAAATTATTATTGGAAATGTTTTATTTTTTGAATTGAATGTAAAAAATAAGGGGTTGAAATTTACCCTGAAGGAATTGGAATTTTAAAAAAATGAAAAAACCATTGTTCAAAAAAAGGATCTAGATAAGATTGAACTATAGATAATGAAATTAATTAAATCATTTTAAGAGAAATTTGAATAAATTCAAAAAAGGGTGTTTTTCTAAGAAAAAACGTACTTAGGGGTGATTTAGAGCAAAATGGATGAAATTTTTATTCCCCCTATTGAGTACACCCCCTGTCAGAAATACCAATTAAAACAATATCCAATCATAAAAAATAGGGGTTGATTGTTATAAAATTTCATGTTTTTTTCATAGAAAAATTGAAATTTTTACTTTGCCCCTTGGAGTTAGGCAACCAAATCTACGGCTGCTCGCGCGCATTCACCACCCACTTTCCACCCGCTTTACATATTTATCAATATAATTTCTATATTTTTCATCCAATTTCAACCAAATTTCATTTCTAATTATTAAATATTATTCTTTATCCCATTTCACTATTTCCAATTCATATACTTTATATATATTATAATTATTATATAAGGGTTCTTTAATTGATTTTTTTTGTTAATTAGAAATAATTTAATATAAAAATATACATTTTTGTAAATGATTTAAAAGAAAAAAAATTTAAAAATTATTATTGGAAATGTTTTATTTTTTGAATTGAAAGTTAAAAATAAGGGGTTGAGATTTACCCTGAAGGAATTGGAATATTAAAAAAAATGAAAAAAATATTTTATAAGATAAGGACCTAGATAAGAGTAAACTATAGATAATCAAATTAATTACAGCATTTCTAATAGAAATTTTATTAATTTGATAAAAGGGTGGTTTTTTATAAGGGTTCTTTAATTGATGTTTTTTGTAAATTAGAAATAATTTAATATAAAAATATACATTTTTGTAAATAATTTAAAAGAAAAAAAATTTAAAAATTATTATTGGAAATGTTTTATTTTTTGAATTGAAAGTTAAAAATAAGGGGTTGAGATTTACCCTGAAGGAATTCGAATATTAAAAAAAATGAAAAAAATATTTTTTAAGATAAGGACCTAGATAAGAGTAAACTATAGATAATCAAATTAATTACAGCATTTCTAATAGAAATTTTATTAATTTGATAAAAGGGTGGTTTTTTATAAGGGTTCTTTAATTGATGTTTTTTGTAAATTAGAAATAATTTAATATAAAAATATACATTTTTGTAAATAATTTAAAAGAAAAATAATTTAAAAATTATTATTGGAAATGTTTTATTTTTTGAATTGAAAGTTAAAAATAAGGGGTTGAGATTTACCCTGAAGGAATTGGAATATTAAAAAAAATGAAAAAAATATTTTTTAAGATAAGGACCTAGATAAGAGTAAACTATAGATAATCAAATTAATTACAGCATTTCTAATAAAAATCTTAATAATTTGAAAAAAGGGTGGTTTTATATAAGGGTTCTTTAATTGATGTTTTTTGTAAATTAGAAATAATTTAATATAAAAATATACATTTTTGTAAATGATTTAAAAGAAAAATAATTTAAAAATTATTATTGGAAATGTTTTATTTTTTGAATTGAATGTAAAAAATAAGGGGTTGAAATTTACCCTGAAGGAATTGGAATTTTAAAAAAATGAAAAAACCATTGTTCAAAAAAAGGATCTAGATAAGATTGAACTATAGATAATGAAATTAATTAAATCATTTTAAGAGAAATTTGAATAAATTCAAAAAAGGGTGTTTTTCTAAGAAAAAACGTACTTAGGGGTGATTTAGAGCAAAATGGATGAAATTTTTATTCCCCCTATTGAGTACACCCCCTGTCAGAAATACAAATTAAAACAATATCCAATCATAAAAAATAGGGGTTGATTGTTATAAAATTTCATGTTTTTTTCATAGAAAAATTGAAATTTTTACTTTGCCCCTTGGAGTTAGGCAACCAAATCTACGGCTGCTCGCGCGCATTCACCACCCACTTTCCACCCGCTTTACATATTTATCAATATAATTTCTATATTTTTCATCCAATTTCAACCAAATTTCATTTCTAATTATTAAATATTATTCTTTATCCCATTTCACTATTTCCAATTCATATACTTTATATATATTATAATTATTATATAAGGGTTCTTTAATTGATCTTTTTTGTTAATTAGAAATAATTTAATATAAAAATATACATTTTTGTAAATGATTTAAAAGAAAAAAAATTTAAAAATTATTATTGGAAATGTTTTATTTTTTGAATTGAAAGTTAAAAATAAGGGGTTGAGATTTACCCTGAAGGAATTGGAATATTAAAAAAAATGAAAAAAATATTTTTTAAGATAAGGACCTAGATAAGAGTAAACTATAGATAATCAAATTAATTACAGCATTTCTAATAGAAATTTTATTAATTTGATAAAAGGGTGGTTTTTTATAAGGGTTCTTTAATTGATGTTTTTTGTAAATTAGAAATAATTTAATATAAAAATATACATTTTTGTAAATAATAAAAAGAAAAAAAATTTAATAATTATTATTGGAAATGGTTTATTTTTTGAATTGAAAGTTAAAAATAAAGGGTTGAGATTTACCCTGAAGGAATTGGAATTTTAAAAAAAATGAAAAAAATATTTTTTAAGATAAGGACCTAGATAAGAGTAAACTATAGATAATCAAATTAATTACAGCATTTCTAATAGAAATTTTATTAATTTGATAAAAGGGTGGTTTTTTATAAGGGTTCTTTAATTGATATTTTTTGTAAATTAGAAATAATTTAATATAAAAATATACATTTTTGTAAATAATTTAAAAGAAAAATAATTTAAAAATTATTATTGGAAATGTTTTATTTTTTGAATTGAAAGTTAAAAATAAGGGGTTGAGATTTACCCTGAAGGAATTGGAATATTAAAAATAATGAAAAAAATATTTTTTAAGATAAGGACCTAGATAAGAGTAAACTATAGATAATCAAATTAATTACAGCATTTCTAATAGAAATTTTATTAATTTGATAAAAGGGTGGTTTTTTATAAGGGTTCTTTAATTGATGTTTTTTGTAAATTAGAAATAATTTAATATAAAAATATACATTTTTGTAAATAATAAAAAGAAAAAAAATTTAATAATTATTATTGGAAATGGTTTATTTTTTGAATTGAAAGTTAAAAATAAAGGGTTGAGATTTACCCTGAAGGAATTGGAATTTTAAAAAAAATGAAAAAAATATTTTTTAAGATAAGGACCTAGATAAGAGTAAACTATAGATAATCAAATTAATTACAGCATTTCTAATAGAAATTTTATTAATTTGATAAAAGGGTGGTTTTTTATAAGGGTTCTTTAATTGATGTTTTTTGTAAATTAGAAATAATTTAATATAAAAATATACATTTTTGTAAATAATTTAAAAGAAAAATAATTTAAAAATTATTATTGGAAATGTTTTATTTTTTGAATTGAAAGTTAAAAATAAGGGGTTGAGATTTACCCTGAAGGAATTGGAATATTAAAAAAAATGAAAAAAATATTTTTTAAGATAAGGACCTAGATAAGAGTAAACTATAGATAATCAAATTAATTACAGCATTTCTAAAAAATATCTTAATAATTTGAAAAAAGGGTGGTTTTATATAAGGGTTCTTTAATTGATGTTTTTTGTAAATTAGAAATAATTTAATATAAAAATATACATTTTTGTAAATGATTTAAAAGAAAAATAATTTAAAAATTATTATTGGAAATGTTTTATTTTTTGAATTGAATGTAAAAAATAAGGGGTTGAAATTTACCCTGAAGGAATTGGAATTTTAAAAAAATGAAAAAACCATTGTTCAAAAAAAGGATCTAGATAAGATTGAACTATAGATAATGAAATTAATTAAATCATTTTAAGAGAAATTTGAATAAATTCAAAAAAGGGTGTTTTTCTAAGAAAAAACGTACTTAGGGGTGATTTAGAGCAAAATGGATGAAATTTTTATTCCCCCTATTGAGTACACCCCCTGTCAGAAATACCAATTAAAACAATATCCAATCATAAAAAATAGGGGTTGATTGTTATAAAATTTCATGTTTTTTTCATAGAAAAATTGAAATTTTTACTTTGCCCCTTGGAGTTAGGCAACCAAATCTACGGCTGCTCGCGCGCATTCACCACCCACTTTCCACCCGCTTTACATATTTATCAATATAATTTCTATATTTTTCATCCAATTTCAACCAAATTTCATTTCTAATTATTAAATATTATTCTTTATCCCATTTCACTATTTCCAATTCATATACTTTATATATATTATAATTATTATATAAGGGTTCTTTAATTGATTTTTTTTGTTAATTAGAAATAATTTAATATAAAAATATACATTTTTGTAAATGATTTAAAAGAAAAAAAATTTAAAAATTATTATTGGAAATGTTTTATTTTTTGAATTGAAAGTTAAAAATAAGGGGTTGAGATTTACCCTGAAGGAATTGGAATATTAAAAAAAATGAAAAAAATATTTTATAAGATAAGGACCTAGATAAGAGTAAACTATAGATAATCAAATTAATTACAGCATTTCTAATAGAAATTTTATTAATTTGATAAAAGGGTGGTTTTTTATAAGGGTTCTTTAATTGATGTTTTTTGTAAATTAGAAATAATTTAATATAAAAATATACATTTTTGTAAATAATTTAAAAGAAAAAAAATTTAAAAATTATTATTGGAAATGTTTTATTTTTTGAATTGAAAGTTAAAAATAAGGGGTTGAGATTTACCCTGAAGGAATTCGAATATTAAAAAAAATGAAAAAAATATTTTTTAAGATAAGGACCTAGATAAGAGTAAACTATAGATAATCAAATTAATTACAGCATTTCTAATAGAAATTTTATTCATTTGATAAAAGGGTGGTTTTTTATAAGGGTTCTTTAATTGATGTTTTTTGTAAATTAGAAATAATTTAATATAAAAATATACATTTTTGTAAATAATTTAAAAGAAAAATAATTTAAAAATTATTATTGGAAATGTTTTATTTTTTGAATTGAAAGTTAAAAATAAGGGGTTGAGATTTACCCTGAAGGAATTGGAATATTAAAAAAAATGAAAAAAATATTTTTTAAGATAAGGACCTAGATAAGAGTAAACTATAGATAATCAAATTAATTACAGCATTTCTAATAAAAATCTTAATAAATTGAAAAAAGGGTGGTTTTATATAAGGGTTCTTTAATTGATGTTTTTTGTAAATTAGAAATAATTTAATATAAAAATATACATTTTTGTAAATGATTTAAAAGAAAAATAATTTAAAAATTATTATTGGAAATGTTTTATTTTTTGAATTGAATGTAAAAAATAAGGGGTTGAAATTTACCCTGAAGGAATTGGAATTTTAAAAAAATGAAAAAACCATTGTTCAAAAAAAGGATCTAGATAAGATTGAACTATAGATAATGAAATTAATTAAATCATTTTAAGAGAAATTTGAATAAATTCAAAAAAGGGTGTTTTTCTAAGAAAAAACGTACTTAGGGGTGATTTAGAGCAAAATGGATGAAATTTTTATTCCCCCTATTGAGTACACCCCCTGTCAGAAATACAAATTAAAACAATATCCAATCATAAAAAATAGGGGTTGATTGTTATAAAATTTCATGTTTTTTTCATAGAAAAATTGAAATTTTTACTTTGCCCCTTGGAGTTAGGCAACCAAATCTACGGCTGCTCGCGCGCATTCACCACCCACTTTCCACCCGCTTTACATATTTATCAATATAATTTCTATATTTTTCATCCAATTTCAACCAAATTTCATTTCTAATTATTAAATATTATTCTTTATCCCATTTCACTATTTCCAATTCATATACTTTATATATATTATAATTATTATATAAGGGTTCTTTAATTGATCTTTTTTGTTAATTAGAAATAATTTAATATAAAAATATACATTTTTGTAAATGATTTAAAAGAAAAAAAATTTAAAAATTATTATTGGAAATGTTTTATTTTTTGAATTGAAAGTTAAAAATAAGGGGTTGAGATTTACCCTGAAGGAATTGGAATATTAAAAAAAATGAAAAAAATATTTTTTAAGATAAGGACCTAGATAAGAGTAAACTATGGATAATCAAATTAATTACAGCATTTCTAATAGAAATTTTATTAATTTGATAAAAGGGTGGTTTTTTATAAGGGTTCTTTAATTGATGTTTTTTGTAAATTAGAAATAATTTAATATAAAAATATACATTTTTGTAAATAATAAAAAGAAAAAAAATTTAATAATTGTTATTGGAAATGGTTTATTTTTTGAATTGAAAGTTAAAAATAAGGGGTTGAGATTTACCCTGAAGGAATTCGAATATTAAAAAAAATGAAAAAAATATTTTTTAAGATAAGGACCTAGATAAGAGTAAACTATAGATAATCAAATTAATTACAGCATTTCTAATAGAAATTTTATTAATTTGATAAAAGGGTGGTTTTTTATAAGGGTTCTTTAATTGATGTTTTTTGTAAATTAGAAATAATTTAATATAAAAATATACATTTTTGTAAATAATTTAAAAGAAAAATAATTTAAAAATTATTATTGGAAATGTTTTATTTTTTGAATTGAAAGTTAAAAATAAGGGGTTGAGATTTACCCTGAAGGAATTGGAATATTAAAAAAAATGAAAAAAATATTTTTTAAGTTAAGGACCTAGATAAGAGTAAACTATAGATAATCAAATTAATTACAGCATTTCTAATAAAAATCTTAATAATTTGAAAAAAGGGTGGTTTTATATAAGGGTTCTTTAATTGATGTTTTTTGTAAATTAGAAATAATTTAATATAAAAATATACATTTTTGTAAATGATTTAAAAGAAAAATAATTTAAAAATTATTATTGGAAATGTTTTATTTTTTGAATTGAATGTAAAAAATAAGGGGTTGAAATTTACCCTGAAGGAATTGGAATTTTAAAAAAATGAAAAAACCATTGTTCAAAAAAAGGATCTAGATAAGATTGAACTATAGATAATGAAATTAATTAAATCATTTTAAGAGAAATTTGAATAAATTCAAAAAAGGGTGTTTTTCTAAGAAAAAACGTACTTAGGGGTGATTTAGAGCAAAATGGATGAAATTTTTATTCCCCCTATTGAGCACACCCCCTGTCAGAAATACAAATTAAAACAATATCCAATCATAAAAAATAGGGGTTGATTGTTATAAAATTTCATGTTTTTTTCATAGAAAAATTGAAATTTTTACTTTGCCCCTTGGAGTTAGGCAACCAAATCTACGGCTGCTCGCGCGCATTCACCACCCACTTTCCACCCGCTTTACATATTTATCAATATAATTTCTATATTTTTCATCCAATTTCAACCAAATTTAATTTCTAATTATTAAATATTATTCTTTATCCCATTTCACTATTTCCAATTCATATACTTTATATATATTATAATTATTATATAAGGGTTCTTTAATTGATCTTTTTTGTTAATTAGAAATAATTTAATATAAAAATATACATTTTTGTAAATGATTTAAAAGAAAAAAAATTTAAAAATTATTATTGGAAATGTTTTATTTTTTGAATTGAAAGTTAAAAATAAGGGGTTGAGATTTACCCTGAAGGAATTGGAATATTAAAAAAAATGAAAAAAATATTTTTTAAGATAAGGACCTAGATAAGAGTAAACTATGGATAATCAAATTAATTACAGCATTTCTAATAGAAATTTTATTAATTTGATAAAAGGGTGGTTTTTTATAAGGGTTCTTTAATTGATGTTTTTTGTAAATTAGAAATAATTTAATATAAAAATATACATTTTTGTAAATAATAAAAAGAAAAAAAATTTAATAATTGTTATTGGAAATGGTTTATTTTTTGAATTGAAAGTTAAAAATAAAGGGTTGAGATTTACCCTGAAGGAATTGGAATTTTAAAAAAAATGAAAAAAATATTTTTTAAGATAAGGACCTAGATAAGAGTAAACTATAGATAATCAAATTAATTACAGCATTTCTAATAGAAATTTTATTAATTTGATAAAAGGGTGGTTTTTTATATGGGTTCTTTAATTGATGTTTTTTGTAAATTAGAAATAATTTAATATAAAAATATACATTTTTGTAAATAATAAAAAGAAAAAAATTTAATAATTATTATTGGAAATGGTTTATTTTTTGAATTGAAAGTTAAAAATAAAGGGTTGAGATTTACCCTGAAGGAATTGGAATTTTAAAAAAAATGAAAAAAATATTTTTTAAGATAAGGACCTAGATAAGAGTAAACTATAGATAATCAAATTAATTACAGCATTTCTAATAGAAATTTTATTAATTTGATAAAAGGGTGGTTTTTTATAAGGGTTCTTTAATTGATGTTTTTTGTAAATTAGAAATAATTTAATATAAAAATATACATTTTTGTAAATAATTTAAAAGAAAAATAATTTAAAAATTATTATTGGAAATGTTTTATTTTTTGAATTGAAAGTTAAAAATAAGGGGTTGAGATTTACCCTGAAGGAATTGGAATATTAAAAAAAATGAAAAAAATATTTTTTAAGATAAGGACCTAGATAAGAGTAAACTATAGATAATCAAATTAATTACAGCATTTCTAAAAAATATCTTAATAATTTGAAAAAAGGGTGGTTTTATATAAGGGTTCTTTAATTGATGTTTTTTGTAAATTAGAAATAATTTAATATAAAAATATACATTTTTGTAAATGATTTAAAAGAAAAATAATTTAAAAATTATTATTGGAAATGTTTTATTTTTTGAATTGAATGTAAAAAATAAGGGGTTGAAATTTACCCTGAAGGAATTGGAATTTTAAAAAAATGAAAAAACCATTGTTCAAAAAAAGGATCTAGATAAGATTGAACTATAGATAATGAAATTAATTAAATCATTTTAAGAGAAATTTGAATAAATTCAAAAAAGGGTGTTTTTCTAAGAAAAAACGTACTTAGGGGTGATTTAGAGCAAAATGGATGAAATTTTTATTCCCCCTATTGAGTACACCCCCTGTCAGAAATACCAATTAAAACAATATCCAATCATAAAAAATAGGGGTTGATTGTTATAAAATTTCATGTTTTTTTCATAGAAAAATTGAAATTTTTACTTTGCCCCTTGGAGTTAGGCAACCAAATCTACGGCTGCTCGCGCGCATTCACCACCCACTTTCCACCCGCTTTACATATTTATCAATATAATTTCTATATTTTTCATCCAATTTCAACCAAATTTCATTTCTAATTATTAAATATTATTCTTTATCCCATTTCACTATTTCCAATTCATATACTTTATATATATTATAATTATTATATAAGGGTTCTTTAATTGATCTTTTTTGTTAATTAGAAATAATTTAATATAAAAATATACATTTTTGTAAATGATTTAAAAGAAAAAAAATTTAAAAATTATTATTGGAAATGTTTTATTTTTTGAATTGAAAGTTAAAAATAAGGGGTTGAGATTTACCCTGAAGGAATTGGAATATTAAAAAAAATGAAAAAAATATTTTTTAAGATAAGGACCTAGATAAGAGTAAACTATGGATAATCAAATTAATTACAGCATTTCTAATAGAAATTTTATTAATTTGATAAAAGGGTGGTTTTTTATAAGGGTTCTTTAATTGATGTTTTTTGTAAATTAGAAATAATTTAATATAAAAATATACATTTTTGTAAATAATAAAAAGAAAAAAAATTTAATAATTGTTATTGGAAATGGTTTATTTTTTGAATTGAAAGTTAAAAATAAAGGGTTGAGATTTACCCTGAAGGAATTGGAATTTTAAAAAAAATGAAAAAAATATTTTTTAAGATAAGGACCTAGATAAGAGTAAACTATAGATAATCAAATTAATTACAGCATTTCTAATAGAAATTTTATTAATTTGATAAAAGGGTGGTTTTTTATATGGGTTCTTTAATTGATGTTTTTTGTAAATTAGAAATAATTTAATATAAAAATATACATTTTTGTAAATAATAAAAAGAAAAAAATTTAATAATTATTATTGGAAATGGTTTATTTTTTGAATTGAAAGTTAAAAATAAAGGGTTGAGATTTACCCTGAAGGAATTGGAATTTTAAAAAAAATGAAAAAAATATTTTTTAAGATAAGGACCTAGATAAGAGTAAACTATAGATAATCAAATTAATTACAGCATTTCTAATAGAAATTTTATTAATTTGATAAAAGGGTGGTTTTTTATAAGGGTTCTTTAATTGATGTTTTTTGTAAATTAGAAATAATTTAATATAAAAATATACATTTTTGTAAATAATTTAAAAGAAAAATAATTTAAAAATTATTATTGGAAATGTTTTATTTTTTGAATTGAAAGTTAAAAATAAGGGGTTGAGATTTACCCTGAAGGAATTGGAATATTAAAAAAAATGAAAAAAATATTTTTTAAGATAAGGACCTAGATAAGAGTAAACTATAGATAATCAAATTAATTACAGCATTTCTAAAAAATATCTTAATAATTTGAAAAAAGGGTGGTTTTATATAAGGGTTCTTTAATTGATGTTTTTTGTAAATTAGAAATAATTTAATATAAAAATATACATTTTTGTAAATGATTTAAAAGAAAAATAATTTAAAAATTATTATTGGAAATGTTTTATTTTTTGAATTGAATGTAAAAAATAAGGGGTTGAAATTTACCCTGAAGGAATTGGAATTTTAAAAAAATGAAAAAACCATTGTTCAAAAAAAGGATCTAGATAAGATTGAACTATAGATAATGAAATTAATTAAATCATTTTAAGAGAAATTTGAATAAATTCAAAAAAGGGTGTTTTTCTAAGAAAAAACGTACTTAGGGGTGATTTAGAGCAAAATGGATGAAATTTTTATTCCCCCTATTGAGTACACCCCCTGTCAGAAATACCAATTAAAACAATATCCAATCATAAAAAATAGGGGTTGATTGTTATAAAATTTCATGTTTTTTTCATAGAAAAATTGAAATTTTTACTTTGCCCCTTGGAGTTAGGCAACCAAATCTACGGCTGCTCGCGCGCATTCACCACCCACTTTCCACCCGCTTTACATATTTATCAATATAATTTCTATATTTTTCATCCAATTTCAACCAAATTTCATTTCTAATTATTAAATATTATTCTTTATCCCATTTCACTATTTCCAATTCATATACTTTATATATATTATAATTATTATATAAGGGTTCTTTAATTGATTTTTTTTGTTAATTAGAAATAATTTAATATAAAAATATACATTTTTGTAAATGATTTAAAAGAAAAAAAATTTAAAAATTATTATTGGAAATGTTTTATTTTTTGAATTGAAAGTTAAAAATAAGGGGTTGAGATTTACCCTGAAGGAATTGGAATATTAAAAAAAATGAAAAAAATATTTTATAAGATAAGGACCTAGATAAGAGTAAACTATAGATAATCAAATTAATTACAGCATTTCTAATAGAAATTTTATTAATTTGATAAAAGGGTGGTTTTTTATAAGGGTTCTTTAATTGATGTTTTTTGTAAATTAGAAATAATTTAATATAAAAATATACATTTTTGTAAATAATTTAAAAGAAAAAAAATTTAAAAATTATTATTGGAAATGTTTTATTTTTTGAATTGAAAGTTAAAAATAAGGGGTTGAGATTTACCCTGAAGGAATTCGAATATTAAAAAAAATGAAAAAAATATTTTTTAAGATAAGGACCTAGATAAGAGTAAACTATAGATAATCAAATTAATTACAGCATTTCTAATAGAAATTTTATTCATTTGATAAAAGGGTGGTTTTTTATAAGGGTTCTTTAATTGATGTTTTTTGTAAATTAGAAATAATTTAATATAAAAATATACATTTTTGTAAATAATTTAAAAGAAAAATAATTTAAAAATTATTATTGGAAATGTTTTATTTTTTGAATTGAAAGTTAAAAATAAGGGGTTGAGATTTACCCTGAAGGAATTGGAATATTAAAAAAAATGAAAAAAATATTTTTTAAGATAAGGACCTAGATAAGAGTAAACTATAGATAATCAAATTAATTACAGCATTTCTAATAAAAATCTTAATAATTTGAAAAAAGGGTGGTTTTATATAAGGGTTCTTTAATTGATGTTTTTTGTAAATTAGAAATAATTTAATATAAAAATATACATTTTTGTAAATGATTTAAAAGAAAAATAATTTAAAAATTATTATTGGAAATGTTTTATTTTTTGAATTGAATGTAAAAAATAAGGGGTTGAAATTTACCCTGAAGGAATTGGAATTTTAAAAAAATGAAAAAACCATTGTTCAAAAAAAGGATCTAGATAAGATTGAACTATAGATAATGAAATTAATTAAATCATTTTAAGAGAAATTTGAATAAATTCAAAAAAGGGTGTTTTTCTAAGAAAAAACGTACTTAGGGGTGATTTAGAGCAAAATGGATGAAATTTTTATTCCCCCTATTGAGTACACCCCCTGTCAGAAATACAAATTAAAACAATATCCAATCATAAAAAATAGGGGTTGATTGTTATAAAATTTCATGTTTTTTTCATAGAAAAATTGAAATTTTTACTTTGCCCCTTGGAGTTAGGCAACCAAATCTACGGCTGCTCGCGCGCATTCACCACCCACTTTCCACCCGCTTTACATATTTATCAATATAATTTCTATATTTTTCATCCAATTTCAACCAAATTTCATTTCTAATTATTAAATATTATTCTTTATCCCATTTCACTATTTCCAATTCATATACTTTATATATATTATAATTATTATATAAGGGTTCTTTAATTGATCTTTTTTGTTAATTAGAAATAATTTAATATAAAAATATACATTTTTGTAAATGATTTAAAAGAAAAAAAATTTAAAAATTATTATTGGAAATGTTTTATTTTTTGAATTGAAAGTTAAAAATAAGGGGTTGAGATTTACCCTGAAGGAATTGGAATATTAAAAAAAATGAAAAAAATATTTTTTAAGATAAGGACCTAGATAAGAGTAAACTATAGATAATCAAATTAATTACAGCATTTCTAATAGAAATTTTATTAATTTGATAAAAGGGTGGTTTTTTATAAGGGTTCTTTAATTGATGTTTTTTGTAAATTAGAAATAATTTAATATAAAAATATACATTTTTGTAAATAATAAAAAGAAAAAAAATTTAATAATTATTATTGGAAATGGTTTATTTTTTGAATTGAAAGTTAAAAATAAAGGGTTGAGATTTACCCTGAAGGAATTGGAATTTTAAAAAAAATGAAAAAAATATTTTTTAAGATAAGGACCTAGATAAGAGTAAACTATAGATAATCAAATTAATTACAGCATTTCTAATAGAAATTTTATTAATTTGATAAAAGGGTGGTTTTTTATAAGGGTTCTTTAATTGATATTTTTTGTAAATTAGAAATAATTTAATATAAAAATATACATTTTTGTAAATAATTTAAAAGAAAAATAATTTAAAAATTATTATTGGAAATGTTTTATTTTTTGAATTGAAAGTTAAAAATAAGGGGTTGAGATTTACCCTGAAGGAATTGGAATATTAAAAATAATGAAAAAAATATTTTTTAAGATAAGGACCTAGATAAGAGTAAACTATAGATAATCAAATTAATTACAGCATTTCTAATAGAAATTTTATTAATTTGATAAAAGGGTGGTTTTTTATAAGGGTTCTTTAATTGATGTTTTTTGTAAATTAGAAATAATTTAATATAAAAATATACATTTTTGTAAATAATAAAAAGAAAAAAAATTTAATAATTATTATTGGAAATGGTTTATTTTTTGAATTGAAAGTTAAAAATAAAGGGTTGAGATTTACCCTGAAGGAATTGGAATTTTAAAAAAAATGAAAAAAATATTTTTTAAGATAAGGACCTAGATAAGAGTAAACTATAGATAATCAAATTAATTACAGCATTTCTAATAGAAATTTTATTAATTTGATAAAAGGGTGGTTTTTTATAAGGGTTCTTTAATTGATGTTTTTTGTAAATTAGAAATAATTTAATATAAAAATATACATTTTTGTAAATAATTTAAAAGAAAAATAATTTAAAAATTATTATTGGAAATGTTTTATTTTTTGAATTGAAAGTTAAAAATAAGGGGTTGAGATTTACCCTGAAGGAATTGGAATATTAAAAAAAATGAAAAAAATATTTTTTAAGATAAGGACCTAGATAAGAGTAAACTATAGATAATCAAATTAATTACAGCATTTCTAAAAAATATCTTAATAATTTGAAAAAAGGGTGGTTTTATATAAGGGTTCTTTAATTGATGTTTTTTGTAAATTAGAAATAATTTAATATAAAAATATACATTTTTGTAAATGATTTAAAAGAAAAATAATTTAAAAATTATTATTGGAAATGTTTTATTTTTTGAATTGAATGTAAAAAATAAGGGGTTGAAATTTACCCTGAAGGAATTGGAATTTTAAAAAAATGAAAAAACCATTGTTCAAAAAAAGGATCTAGATAAGATTGAACTATAGATAATGAAATTAATTAAATCATTTTAAGAGAAATTTGAATAAATTCAAAAAAGGGTGTTTTTCTAAGAAAAAACGTACTTAGGGGTGATTTAGAGCAAAATGGATGAAATTTTTATTCCCCCTATTGAGTACACCCCCTGTCAGAAATACCAATTAAAACAATATCCAATCATAAAAAATAGGGGTTGATTGTTATAAAATTTCATGTTTTTTTCATAGAAAAATTGAAATTTTTACTTTGCCCCTTGGAGTTAGGCAACCAAATCTACGGCTGCTCGCGCGCATTCACCACCCACTTTCCACCCGCTTTACATATTTATCAATATAATTTCTATATTTTTCATCCAATTTCAACCAAATTTCATTTCTAATTATTAAATATTATTCTTTATCCCATTTCACTATTTCCAATTCATATACTTTATATATATTATAATTATTATATAAGGGTTCTTTAATTGATTTTTTTTGTTAATTAGAAATAATTTAATATAAAAATATACATTTTTGTAAATGATTTAAAAGAAAAAAAATTTAAAAATTATTATTGGAAATGTTTTATTTTTTGAATTGAAAGTTAAAAATAAGGGGTTGAGATTTACCCTGAAGGAATTGGAATATTAAAAAAAATGAAAAAAATATTTTATAAGATAAGGACCTAGATAAGAGTAAACTATAGATAATCAAATTAATTACAGCATTTCTAATAGAAATTTTATTAATTTGATAAAAGGGTGGTTTTTTATAAGGGTTCTTTAATTGATGTTTTTTGTAAATTAGAAATAATTTAATATAAAAATATACATTTTTGTAAATAATTTAAAAGAAAAAAAATTTAAAAATTATTATTGGAAATGTTTTATTTTTTGAATTGAAAGTTAAAAATAAGGGGTTGAGATTTACCCTGAAGGAATTCGAATATTAAAAAAAATGAAAAAAATATTTTTTAAGATAAGGACCTAGATAAGAGTAAACTATAGATAATCAAATTAATTACAGCATTTCTAATAGAAATTTTATTCATTTGATAAAAGGGTGGTTTTTTATAAGGGTTCTTTAATTGATGTTTTTTGTAAATTAGAAATAATTTAATATAAAAATATACATTTTTGTAAATAATTTAAAAGAAAAATAATTTAAAAATTATTATTGGAAATGTTTTATTTTTTGAATTGAAAGTTAAAAATAAGGGGTTGAGATTTACCCTGAAGGAATTGGAATATTAAAAAAAATGAAAAAAATATTTTTTAAGATAAGGACCTAGATAAGAGTAAACTATAGATAATCAAATTAATTACAGCATTTCTAATAAAAATCTTAATAATTTGAAAAAAGGGTGGTTTTATATAAGGGTTCTTTAATTGATGTTTTTTGTAAATTAGAAATAATTTAATATAAAAATATACATTTTTGTAAATGATTTAAAAGAAAAATAATTTAAAAATTATTATTGGAAATGTTTTATTTTTTGAATTGAATGTAAAAAATAAGGGGTTGAAATTTACCCTGAAGGAATTGGAATTTTAAAAAAATGAAAAAACCATTGTTCAAAAAAAGGATCTAGATAAGATTGAACTATAGATAATGAAATTAATTAAATCATTTTAAGAGAAATTTGAATAAATTCAAAAAAGGGTGTTTTTCTAAGAAAAAACGTACTTAGGGGTGATTTAGAGCAAAATGGATGAAATTTTTATTCCCCCTATTGAGTACACCCCCTGTCAGAAATACAAATTAAAACAATATCCAATCATAAAAAATAGGGGTTGATTGTTATAAAATTTCATGTTTTTTTCATAGAAAAATTGAAATTTTTACTTTGCCCCTTGGAGTTAGGCAACCAAATCTACGGCTGCTCGCGCGCATTCACCACCCACTTTCCACCCGCTTTACATATTTATCAATATAATTTCTATATTTTTCATCCAATTTCAACCAAATTTCATTTCTAATTATTAAATATTATTCTTTATCCCATTTCACTATTTCCAATTCATATACTTTATATATATTATAATTATTATATAAGGGTTCTTTAATTGATCTTTTTTGTTAATTAGAAATAATTTAATATAAAAATATACATTTTTGTAAATGATTTAAAAGAAAAAAAATTTAAAAATTATTATTGGAAATGTTTTATTTTTTGAATTGAAAGTTAAAAATAAGGGGTTGAGATTTACCCTGAAGGAATTGGAATATTAAAAAAAATGAAAAAAATATTTTTTAAGATAAGGACCTAGATAAGAGTAAACTATGGATAATCAAATTAATTACAGCATTTCTAATAGAAATTTTATTAATTTGATAAAAGGGTGGTTTTTTATAAGGGTTCTTTAATTGATGTTTTTTGTAAATTAGAAATAATTTAATATAAAAATATACATTTTTGTAAATAATAAAAAGAAAAAAAATTTAATAATTGTTATTGGAAATGGTTTATTTTTTGAATTGAAAGTTAAAAATAAGGGGTTGAGATTTACCCTGAAGGAATTCGAATATTAAAAAAAATGAAAAAAATATTTTTTAAGATAAGGACCTAGATAAGAGTAAACTATAGATAATCAAATTAATTACAGCATTTCTAATAGAAATTTTATTAATTTGATAAAAGGGTGGTTTTTTATAAGGGTTCTTTAATTGATGTTTTTTGTAAATTAGAAATAATTTAATATAAAAATATACATTTTTGTAAATAATTTAAAAGAAAAATAATTTAAAAATTATTATTGGAAATGTTTTATTTTTTGAATTGAAAGTTAAAAATAAGGGGTTGAGATTTACCCTGAAGGAATTGGAATATTAAAAAAAATGAAAAAAATATTTTTTAAGTTAAGGACCTAGATAAGAGTAAACTATAGATAATCAAATTAATTACAGCATTTCTAATAAAAATCTTAATAATTTGAAAAAAGGGTGGTTTTATATAAGGGTTCTTTAATTGATGTTTTTTGTAAATTAGAAATAATTTAATATAAAAATATACATTTTTGTAAATGATTTAAAAGAAAAATAATTTAAAAATTATTATTGGAAATGTTTTATTTTTTGAATTGAATGTAAAAAATAAGGGGTTGAAATTTACCCTGAAGGAATTGGAATTTTAAAAAAATGAAAAAACCATTGTTCAAAAAAAGGATCTAGATAAGATTGAACTATAGATAATGAAATTAATTAAATCATTTTAAGAGAAATTTGAATAAATTCAAAAAAGGGTGTTTTTCTAAGAAAAAACGTACTTAGGGGTGATTTAGAGCAAAATGGATGAAATTTTTATTCCCCCTATTGAGCACACCCCCTGTCAGAAATACAAATTAAAACAATATCCAATCATAAAAAATAGGGGTTGATTGTTATAAAATTTCATGTTTTTTTCATAGAAAAATTGAAATTTTTACTTTGCCCCTTGGAGTTAGGCAACCAAATCTACGGCTGCTCGCGCGCATTCACCACCCACTTTCCACCCGCTTTACATATTTATCAATATAATTTCTATATTTTTCATCCAATTTCAACCAAATTTAATTTCTAATTATTAAATATTATTCTTTATCCCATTTCACTATTTCCAATTCATATACTTTATATATATTATAATTATTATATAAGGGTTCTTTAATTGATCTTTTTTGTTAATTAGAAATAATTTAATATAAAAATATACATTTTTGTAAATGATTTAAAAGAAAAAAAATTTAAAAATTATTATTGGAAATGTTTTATTTTTTGAATTGAAAGTTAAAAATAAGGGGTTGAGATTTACCCTGAAGGAATTGGAATATTAAAAAAAATGAAAAAAATATTTTTTAAGATAAGGACCTAGATAAGAGTAAACTATGGATAATCAAATTAATTACAGCATTTCTAATAGAAATTTTATTAATTTGATAAAAGGGTGGTTTTTTATAAGGGTTCTTTAATTGATGTTTTTTGTAAATTAGAAATAATTTAATATAAAAATATACATTTTTGTAAATAATAAAAAGAAAAAAAATTTAATAATTGTTATTGGAAATGGTTTATTTTTTGAATTGAAAGTTAAAAATAAAGGGTTGAGATTTACCCTGAAGGAATTGGAATTTTAAAAAAAATGAAAAAAATATTTTTTAAGATAAGGACCTAGATAAGAGTAAACTATAGATAATCAAATTAATTACAGCATTTCTAATAGAAATTTTATTAATTTGATAAAAGGGTGGTTTTTTATATGGGTTCTTTAATTGATGTTTTTTGTAAATTAGAAATAATTTAATATAAAAATATACATTTTTGTAAATAATAAAAAGAAAAAAATTTAATAATTATTATTGGAAATGGTTTATTTTTTGAATTGAAAGTTAAAAATAAAGGGTTGAGATTTACCCTGAAGGAATTGGAATTTTAAAAAAAATGAAAAAAATATTTTTTAAGATAAGGACCTAGATAAGAGTAAACTATAGATAATCAAATTAATTACAGCATTTCTAATAGAAATTTTATTAATTTGATAAAAGGGTGGTTTTTTATAAGGGTTCTTTAATTGATGTTTTTTGTAAATTAGAAATAATTTAATATAAAAATATACATTTTTGTAAATAATTTAAAAGAAAAATAATTTAAAAATTATTATTGGAAATGTTTTATTTTTTGAATTGAAAGTTAAAAATAAGGGGTTGAGATTTACCCTGAAGGAATTGGAATATTAAAAAAAATGAAAAAAATATTTTTTAAGATAAGGACCTAGATAAGAGTAAACTATAGATAATCAAATTAATTACAGCATTTCTAAAAAATATCTTAATAATTTGAAAAAAGGGTGGTTTTATATAAGGGTTCTTTAATTGATGTTTTTTGTAAATTAGAAATAATTTAATATAAAAATATACATTTTTGTAAATGATTTAAAAGAAAAATAATTTAAAAATTATTATTGGAAATGTTTTATTTTTTGAATTGAATGTAAAAAATAAGGGGTTGAAATTTACCCTGAAGGAATTGGAATTTTAAAAAAATGAAAAAACCATTGTTCAAAAAAAGGATCTAGATAAGATTGAACTATAGATAATGAAATTAATTAAATCATTTTAAGAGAAATTTGAATAAATTCAAAAAAGGGTGTTTTTCTAAGAAAAAACGTACTTAGGGGTGATTTAGAGCAAAATGGATGAAATTTTTATTCCCCCTATTGAGTACACCCCCTGTCAGAAATACCAATTAAAACAATATCCAATCATAAAAAATAGGGGTTGATTGTTATAAAATTTCATGTTTTTTTCATAGAAAAATTGAAATTTTTACTTTGCCCCTTGGAGTTAGGCAACCAAATCTACGGCTGCTCGCGCGCATTCACCACCCACTTTCCACCCGCTTTACATATTTATCAATATAATTTCTATATTTTTCATCCAATTTCAACCAAATTTCATTTCTAATTATTAAATATTATTCTTTATCCCATTTCACTATTTCCAATTCATATACTTTATATATATTATAATTATTATATAAGGGTTCTTTAATTGATCTTTTTTGTTAATTAGAAATAATTTAATATAAAAATATACATTTTTGTAAATGATTTAAAAGAAAAAAAATTTAAAAATTATTATTGGAAATGTTTTATTTTTTGAATTGAAAGTTAAAAATAAGGGGTTGAGATTTACCCTGAAGGAATTGGAATATTAAAAAAAATGAAAAAAATATTTTTTAAGATAAGGACCTAGATAAGAGTAAACTATGGATAATCAAATTAATTACAGCATTTCTAATAGAAATTTTATTAATTTGATAAAAGGGTGGTTTTTTATAAGGGTTCTTTAATTGATGTTTTTTGTAAATTAGAAATAATTTAATATAAAAATATACATTTTTGTAAATAATAAAAAGAAAAAAAATTTAATAATTGTTATTGGAAATGGTTTATTTTTTGAATTGAAAGTTAAAAATAAAGGGTTGAGATTTACCCTGAAGGAATTGGAATTTTAAAAAAAATGAAAAAAATATTTTTTAAGATAAGGACCTAGATAAGAGTAAACTATAGATAATCAAATTAATTACAGCATTTCTAATAGAAATTTTATTAATTTGATAAAAGGGTGGTTTTTTATATGGGTTCTTTAATTGATGTTTTTTGTAAATTAGAAATAATTTAATATAAAAATATACATTTTTGTAAATAATAAAAAGAAAAAAATTTAATAATTATTATTGGAAATGGTTTATTTTTTGAATTGAAAGTTAAAAATAAAGGGTTGAGATTTACCCTGAAGGAATTGGAATTTTAAAAAAAATGAAAAAAATATTTTTTAAGATAAGGACCTAGATAAGAGTAAACTATAGATAATCAAATTAATTACAGCATTTCTAATAGAAATTTTATTAATTTGATAAAAGGGTGGTTTTTTATAAGGGTTCTTTAATTGATGTTTTTTGTAAATTAGAAATAATTTAATATAAAAATATACATTTTTGTAAATAATTTAAAAGAAAAATAATTTAAAAATTATTATTGGAAATGTTTTATTTTTTGAATTGAAAGTTAAAAATAAGGGGTTGAGATTTACCCTGAAGGAATTGGAATATTAAAAAAAATGAAAAAAATATTTTTTAAGATAAGGACCTAGATAAGAGTAAACTATAGATAATCAAATTAATTACAGCATTTCTAAAAAATATCTTAATAATTTGAAAAAAGGGTGGTTTTATATAAGGGTTCTTTAATTGATGTTTTTTGTAAATTAGAAATAATTTAATATAAAAATATACATTTTTGTAAATGATTTAAAAGAAAAATAATTTAAAAATTATTATTGGAAATGTTTTATTTTTTGAATTGAATGTAAAAAATAAGGGGTTGAAATTTACCCTGAAGGAATTGGAATTTTAAAAAAATGAAAAAACCATTGTTCAAAAAAAGGATCTAGATAAGATTGAACTATAGATAATGAAATTAATTAAATCATTTTAAGAGAAATTTGAATAAATTCAAAAAAGGGTGTTTTTCTAAGAAAAAACGTACTTAGGGGTGATTTAGAGCAAAATGGATGAAATTTTTATTCCCCCTATTGAGTACACCCCCTGTCAGAAATACCAATTAAAACAATATCCAATCATAAAAAATAGGGGTTGATTGTTATAAAATTTCATGTTTTTTTCATAGAAAAATTGAAATTTTTACTTTGCCCCTTGGAGTTAGGCAACCAAATCTACGGCTGCTCGCGCGCATTCACCACCCACTTTCCACCCGCTTTACATATTTATCAATATAATTTCTATATTTTTCATCCAATTTCAACCAAATTTCATTTCTAATTATTAAATATTATTCTTTATCCCATTTCACTATTTCCAATTCATATACTTTATATATATTATAATTATTATATAAGGGTTCTTTAATTGATTTTTTTTGTTAATTAGAAATAATTTAATATAAAAATATACATTTTTGTAAATGATTTAAAAGAAAAAAAATTTAAAAATTATTATTGGAAATGTTTTATTTTTTGAATTGAAAGTTAAAAATAAGGGGTTGAGATTTACCCTGAAGGAATTGGAATATTAAAAAAAATGAAAAAAATATTTTATAAGATAAGGACCTAGATAAGAGTAAACTATAGATAATCAAATTAATTACAGCATTTCTAATAGAAATTTTATTAATTTGATAAAAGGGTGGTTTTTTATAAGGGTTCTTTAATTGATGTTTTTTGTAAATTAGAAATAATTTAATATAAAAATATACATTTTTGTAAATAATTTAAAAGAAAAAAAATTTAAAAATTATTATTGGAAATGTTTTATTTTTTGAATTGAAAGTTAAAAATAAGGGGTTGAGATTTACCCTGAAGGAATTCGAATATTAAAAAAAATGAAAAAAATATTTTTTAAGATAAGGACCTAGATAAGAGTAAACTATAGATAATCAAATTAATTACAGCATTTCTAATAGAAATTTTATTCATTTGATAAAAGGGTGGTTTTTTATAAGGGTTCTTTAATTGATGTTTTTTGTAAATTAGAAATAATTTAATATAAAAATATACATTTTTGTAAATAATTTAAAAGAAAAATAATTTAAAAATTATTATTGGAAATGTTTTATTTTTTGAATTGAAAGTTAAAAATAAGGGGTTGAGATTTACCCTGAAGGAATTGGAATATTAAAAAAAATGAAAAAAATATTTTTTAAGATAAGGACCTAGATAAGAGTAAACTATAGATAATCAAATTAATTACAGCATTTCTAATAAAAATCTTAATAATTTGAAAAAAGGGTGGTTTTATATAAGGGTTCTTTAATTGATGTTTTTTGTAAATTAGAAATAATTTAATATAAAAATATACATTTTTGTAAATGATTTAAAAGAAAAATAATTTAAAAATTATTATTGGAAATGTTTTATTTTTTGAATTGAATGTAAAAAATAAGGGGTTGAAATTTACCCTGAAGGAATTGGAATTTTAAAAAAATGAAAAAACCATTGTTCAAAAAAAGGATCTAGATAAGATTGAACTATAGATAATGAAATTAATTAAATCATTTTAAGAGAAATTTGAATAAATTCAAAAAAGGGTGTTTTTCTAAGAAAAAACGTACTTAGGGGTGATTTAGAGCAAAATGGATGAAATTTTTATTCCCCCTATTGAGTACACCCCCTGTCAGAAATACAAATTAAAACAATATCCAATCATAAAAAATAGGGGTTGATTGTTATAAAATTTCATGTTTTTTTCATAGAAAAATTGAAATTTTTACTTTGCCCCTTGGAGTTAGGCAACCAAATCTACGGCTGCTCGCGCGCATTCACCACCCACTTTCCACCCGCTTTACATATTTATCAATATAATTTCTATATTTTTCATCCAATTTCAACCAAATTTCATTTCTAATTATTAAATATTATTCTTTATCCCATTTCACTATTTCCAATTCATATACTTTATATATATTATAATTATTATATAAGGGTTCTTTAATTGATCTTTTTTGTTAATTAGAAATAATTTAATATAAAAATATACATTTTTGTAAATGATTTAAAAGAAAAAAAATTTAAAAATTATTATTGGAAATGTTTTATTTTTTGAATTGAAAGTTAAAAATAAGGGGTTGAGATTTACCCTGAAGGAATTGGAATATTAAAAAAAATGAAAAAAATATTTTTTAAGATAAGGACCTAGATAAGAGTAAACTATGGATAATCAAATTAATTACAGCATTTCTAATAGAAATTTTATTAATTTGATAAAAGGGTGGTTTTTTATAAGGGTTCTTTAATTGATGTTTTTTGTAAATTAGAAATAATTTAATATAAAAATATACATTTTTGTAAATAATAAAAAGAAAAAAAATTTAATAATTGTTATTGGAAATGGTTTATTTTTTGAATTGAAAGTTAAAAATAAGGGGTTGAGATTTACCCTGAAGGAATTCGAATATTAAAAAAAATGAAAAAAATATTTTTTAAGATAAGGACCTAGATAAGAGTAAACTATAGATAATCAAATTAATTACAGCATTTCTAATAGAAATTTTATTAATTTGATAAAAGGGTGGTTTTTTATAAGGGTTCTTTAATTGATGTTTTTTGTAAATTAGAAATAATTTAATATAAAAATATACATTTTTGTAAATAATTTAAAAGAAAAATAATTTAAAAATTATTATTGGAAATGTTTTATTTTTTGAATTGAAAGTTAAAAATAAGGGGTTGAGATTTACCCTGAAGGAATTGGAATATTAAAAAAAATGAAAAAAATATTTTTTAAGTTAAGGACCTAGATAAGAGTAAACTATAGATAATCAAATTAATTACAGCATTTCTAATAAAAATCTTAATAATTTGAAAAAAGGGTGGTTTTATATAAGGGTTCTTTAATTGATGTTTTTTGTAAATTAGAAATAATTTAATATAAAAATATACATTTTTGTAAATGATTTAAAAGAAAAATAATTTAAAAATTATTATTGGAAATGTTTTATTTTTTGAATTGAATGTAAAAAATAAGGGGTTGAAATTTACCCTGAAGGAATTGGAATTTTAAAAAAATGAAAAAACCATTGTTCAAAAAAAGGATCTAGATAAGATTGAACTATAGATAATGAAATTAATTAAATCATTTTAAGAGAAATTTGAATAAATTCAAAAAAGGGTGTTTTTCTAAGAAAAAACGTACTTAGGGGTGATTTAGAGCAAAATGGATGAAATTTTTATTCCCCCTATTGAGCACACCCCCTGTCAGAAATACAAATTAAAACAATATCCAATCATAAAAAATAGGGGTTGATTGTTATAAAATTTCATGTTTTTTTCATAGAAAAATTGAAATTTTTACTTTGCCCCTTGGAGTTAGGCAACCAAATCTACGGCTGCTCGCGCGCATTCACCACCCACTTTCCACCCGCTTTACATATTTATCAATATAATTTCTATATTTTTCATCCAATTTCAACCAAATTTAATTTCTAATTATTAAATATTATTCTTTATCCCATTTCACTATTTCCAATTCATATACTTTATATATATTATAATTATTATATAAGGGTTCTTTAATTGATCTTTTTTGTTAATTAGAAATAATTTAATATAAAAATATACATTTTTGTAAATGATTTAAAAGAAAAAAAATTTAAAAATTATTATTGGAAATGTTTTATTTTTTGAATTGAAAGTTAAAAATAAGGGGTTGAGATTTACCCTGAAGGAATTGGAATATTAAAAAAAATGAAAAAAATATTTTTTAAGATAAGGACCTAGATAAGAGTAAACTATGGATAATCAAATTAATTACAGCATTTCTAATAGAAATTTTATTAATTTGATAAAAGGGTGGTTTTTTATAAGGGTTCTTTAATTGATGTTTTTTGTAAATTAGAAATAATTTAATATAAAAATATACATTTTTGTAAATAATAAAAAGAAAAAAAATTTAATAATTGTTATTGGAAATGGTTTATTTTTTGAATTGAAAGTTAAAAATAAAGGGTTGAGATTTACCCTGAAGGAATTGGAATTTTAAAAAAAATGAAAAAAATATTTTTTAAGATAAGGACCTAGATAAGAGTAAACTATAGATAATCAAATTAATTACAGCATTTCTAATAGAAATTTTATTAATTTGATAAAAGGGTGGTTTTTTATATGGGTTCTTTAATTGATGTTTTTTGTAAATTAGAAATAATTTAATATAAAAATATACATTTTTGTAAATAATAAAAAGAAAAAAATTTAATAATTATTATTGGAAATGGTTTATTTTTTGAATTGAAAGTTAAAAATAAAGGGTTGAGATTTACCCTGAAGGAATTGGAATTTTAAAAAAAATGAAAAAAATATTTTTTAAGATAAGGACCTAGATAAGAGTAAACTATAGATAATCAAATTAATTACAGCATTTCTAATAGAAATTTTATTAATTTGATAAAAGGGTGGTTTTTTATAAGGGTTCTTTAATTGATGTTTTTTGTAAATTAGAAATAATTTAATATAAAAATATACATTTTTGTAAATAATTTAAAAGAAAAATAATTTAAAAATTATTATTGGAAATGTTTTATTTTTTGAATTGAAAGTTAAAAATAAGGGGTTGAGATTTACCCTGAAGGAATTGGAATATTAAAAAAAATGAAAAAAATATTTTTTAAGATAAGGACCTAGATAAGAGTAAACTATAGATAATCAAATTAATTACAGCATTTCTAAAAAATATCTTAATAATTTGAAAAAAGGGTGGTTTTATATAAGGGTTCTTTAATTGATGTTTTTTGTAAATTAGAAATAATTTAATATAAAAATATACATTTTTGTAAATGATTTAAAAGAAAAATAATTTAAAAATTATTATTGGAAATGTTTTATTTTTTGAATTGAATGTAAAAAATAAGGGGTTGAAATTTACCCTGAAGGAATTGGAATTTTAAAAAAATGAAAAAACCATTGTTCAAAAAAAGGATCTAGATAAGATTGAACTATAGATAATGAAATTAATTAAATCATTTTAAGAGAAATTTGAATAAATTCAAAAAAGGGTGTTTTTCTAAGAAAAAACGTACTTAGGGGTGATTTAGAGCAAAATGGATGAAATTTTTATTCCCCCTATTGAGTACACCCCCTGTCAGAAATACCAATTAAAACAATATCCAATCATAAAAAATAGGGGTTGATTGTTATAAAATTTCATGTTTTTTTCATAGAAAAATTGAAATTTTTACTTTGCCCCTTGGAGTTAGGCAACCAAATCTACGGCTGCTCGCGCGCATTCACCACCCACTTTCCACCCGCTTTACATATTTATCAATATAATTTCTATATTTTTCATCCAATTTCAACCAAATTTCATTTCTAATTATTAAATATTATTCTTTATCCCATTTCACTATTTCCAATTCATATACTTTATATATATTATAATTATTATATAAGGGTTCTTTAATTGATCTTTTTTGTTAATTAGAAATAATTTAATATAAAAATATACATTTTTGTAAATGATTTAAAAGAAAAAAAATTTAAAAATTATTATTGGAAATGTTTTATTTTTTGAATTGAAAGTTAAAAATAAGGGGTTGAGATTTACCCTGAAGGAATTGGAATATTAAAAAAAATGAAAAAAATATTTTTTAAGATAAGGACCTAGATAAGAGTAAACTATGGATAATCAAATTAATTACAGCATTTCTAATAGAAATTTTATTAATTTGATAAAAGGGTGGTTTTTTATAAGGGTTCTTTAATTGATGTTTTTTGTAAATTAGAAATAATTTAATATAAAAATATACATTTTTGTAAATAATAAAAAGAAAAAAAATTTAATAATTGTTATTGGAAATGGTTTATTTTTTGAATTGAAAGTTAAAAATAAAGGGTTGAGATTTACCCTGAAGGAATTGGAATTTTAAAAAAAATGAAAAAAATATTTTTTAAGATAAGGACCTAGATAAGAGTAAACTATAGATAATCAAATTAATTACAGCATTTCTAATAGAAATTTTATTAATTTGATAAAAGGGTGGTTTTTTATATGGGTTCTTTAATTGATGTTTTTTGTAAATTAGAAATAATTTAATATAAAAATATACATTTTTGTAAATAATAAAAAGAAAAAAATTTAATAATTATTATTGGAAATGGTTTATTTTTTGAATTGAAAGTTAAAAATAAAGGGTTGAGATTTACCCTGAAGGAATTGGAATTTTAAAAAAAATGAAAAAAATATTTTTTAAGATAAGGACCTAGATAAGAGTAAACTATAGATAATCAAATTAATTACAGCATTTCTAATAGAAATTTTATTAATTTGATAAAAGGGTGGTTTTTTATAAGGGTTCTTTAATTGATGTTTTTTGTAAATTAGAAATAATTTAATATAAAAATATACATTTTTGTAAATAATTTAAAAGAAAAATAATTTAAAAATTATTATTGGAAATGTTTTATTTTTTGAATTGAAAGTTAAAAATAAGGGGTTGAGATTTACCCTGAAGGAATTGGAATATTAAAAAAAATGAAAAAAATATTTTTTAAGATAAGGACCTAGATAAGAGTAAACTATAGATAATCAAATTAATTACAGCATTTCTAAAAAATATCTTAATAATTTGAAAAAAGGGTGGTTTTATATAAGGGTTCTTTAATTGATGTTTTTTGTAAATTAGAAATAATTTAATATAAAAATATACATTTTTGTAAATGATTTAAAAGAAAAATAATTTAAAAATTATTATTGGAAATGTTTTATTTTTTGAATTGAATGTAAAAAATAAGGGGTTGAAATTTACCCTGAAGGAATTGGAATTTTAAAAAAATGAAAAAACCATTGTTCAAAAAAAGGATCTAGATAAGATTGAACTATAGATAATGAAATTAATTAAATCATTTTAAGAGAAATTTGAATAAATTCAAAAAAGGGTGTTTTTCTAAGAAAAAACGTACTTAGGGGTGATTTAGAGCAAAATGGATGAAATTTTTATTCCCCCTATTGAGTACACCCCCTGTCAGAAATACCAATTAAAACAATATCCAATCATAAAAAATAGGGGTTGATTGTTATAAAATTTCATGTTTTTTTCATAGAAAAATTGAAATTTTTACTTTGCCCCTTGGAGTTAGGCAACCAAATCTACGGCTGCTCGCGCGCATTCACCACCCACTTTCCACCCGCTTTACATATTTATCAATATAATTTCTATATTTTTCATCCAATTTCAACCAAATTTCATTTCTAATTATTAAATATTATTCTTTATCCCATTTCACTATTTCCAATTCATATACTTTATATATATTATAATTATTATATAAGGGTTCTTTAATTGATCTTTTTTGTTAATTAGAAATAATTTAATATAAAAATATACATTTTTGTAAATGATTTAAAAGAAAAAAAATTTAAAAATTATTATTGGAAATGTTTTATTTTTTGAATTGAAAGTTAAAAATAAGGGGTTGAGATTTACCCTGAAGGAATTGGAATATTAAAAAAAATGAAAAAAATATTTTTTAAGATAAGGACCTAGATAAGAGTAAACTATGGATAATCAAATTAATTACAGCATTTCTAATAGAAATTTTATTAATTTGATAAAAGGGTGGTTTTTTATAAGGGTTCTTTAATTGATGTTTTTTGTAAATTAGAAATAATTTAATATAAAAATATACATTTTTGTAAATAATAAAAAGAAAAAAAATTTAATAATTGTTATTGGAAATGGTTTATTTTTTGAATTGAAAGTTAAAAATAAAGGGTTGAGATTTACCCTGAAGGAATTGGAATTTTAAAAAAAATGAAAAAAATATTTTTTAAGATAAGGACCTAGATAAGAGTAAACTATAGATAATCAAATTAATTACAGCATTTCTAATAGAAATTTTATTAATTTGATAAAAGGGTGGTTTTTTATATGGGTTCTTTAATTGATGTTTTTTGTAAATTAGAAATAATTTAATATAAAAATATACATTTTTGTAAATAATAAAAAGAAAAAAATTTAATAATTATTATTGGAAATGGTTTATTTTTTGAATTGAAAGTTAAAAATAAAGGGTTGAGATTTACCCTGAAGGAATTGGAATTTTAAAAAAAATGAAAAAAATATTTTTTAAGATAAGGACCTAGATAAGAGTAAACTATAGATAATCAAATTAATTACAGCATTTCTAATAGAAATTTTATTAATTTGATAAAAGGGTGGTTTTTTATAAGGGTTCTTTAATTGATGTTTTTTGTAAATTAGAAATAATTTAATATAAAAATATACATTTTTGTAAATAATTTAAAAGAAAAATAATTTAAAAATTATTATTGGAAATGTTTTATTTTTTGAATTGAAAGTTAAAAATAAGGGGTTGAGATTTACCCTGAAGGAATTGGAATATTAAAAAAAATGAAAAAAATATTTTTTAAGATAAGGACCTAGATAAGAGTAAACTATAGATAATCAAATTAATTACAGCATTTCTAATAAAAATCTTAATAATTTGAAAAAAGGGTGGTTTTATATAAGGGTTCTTTAATTGATGTTTTTTGTAAATTAGAAATAATTTAATATAAAAATATACATTTTTGTAAATGATTTAAAAGAAAAATAATTTAAAAATTATTATTGGAAATGTTTTATTTTTTGAATTGAATGTAAAAAATAAGGGGTTGAAATTTACCCTGAAGGAATTGGAATTTTAAAAAAATGAAAAAACCATTGTTCAAAAAAAGGATCTAGATAAGATTGAACTATAGATAATGAAATTAATTAAATCATTTTAAGAGAAATTTGAATAAATTCAAAAAAGGGTGTTTTTCTAAGAAAAAACGTACTTAGGGGTGATTTAGAGCAAAATGGATGAAATTTTTATTCCCCCTATTGAGCACACCCCCTTTCAGAAATACCAATTAAAACAATATCCAATCATAAAAAATAGGGGTTGATTGTTATAAAATTTCATGTTTTTTTCATAGAAAAATTGAAATTTTTACTTTGCCCCTTGGAGTTAGGCAACCAAATCTACGGCTGCTCGCGCGCATTCACCACCCACTTTCCACCCGCTTTACATATTTATCAATATAATTTCTATATTTTTCATCCAATTTCAACCAAATTTCATTTCTAATTATTAAATATTATTCTTTATCCCATTTCACTATTTCCAATTCATATACTTTATATATATTATAATTATTATATAAGGGTTCTTTAATTGATGTTTTTTGTAAATTAGAAATAATTTAATATAAAAATATACATTTTTGTAAATAATAAAAAGAAAAAAAATTTAATAATTGTTATTGGAAATGGTTTATTTTTTGAATTGAAAGTTAAAAATAAAGGGTTGAGATTTACCCTGAAGGAATTGGAATTTTAAAAAAAATGAAAAAAATATTTTTTAAGATAAGGACCTAGATAAGAGTAAACTATAGATAATCAAATTAATTACAGCATTTCTAATAGAAATTTTATTAATTTGATAAAAGGGTGGTTTTTTATATGGGTTCTTTAATTGATGTTTTTTGTAAATTAGAAATAATTTAATATAAAAATATACATTTTTGTAAATAATTTAAAAGAAAAATAATTTAAAAATTATTATTGGAAATGTTTTATTTTTTGAATTGAAAGTTAAAAATAAGGGGTTGAGATTTACCCTGAAGGAATTGGAATATTAAAAAAAATGAAAAAAATATTTTTTAAGATAAGGACCTAGATAAGAGTAAACTATAGATAATCAAATTAATTACAGCATTTCTAAAAAATATCTTAATAATTTGAAAAAAGGGTGGTTTTATATAAGGGTTCTTTAATTGATGTTTTTTGTAAATTAGAAATAATTTAATATAAAAATATACATTTTTGTAAATGATTTAAAAGAAAAATAATTTAAAAATTATTATTGGAAATGTTTTATTTTTTGAATTGAATGTAAAAAATAAGGGGTTGAAATTTACCCTGAAGGAATTGGAATTTTAAAAAAATGAAAAAACCATTGTTCAAAAAAAGGATCTAGATAAGATTGAACTATAGATAATGAAATTAATTAAATCATTTTAAGAGAAATTTGAATAAATTCAAAAAAGGGTGTTTTTCTAAGAAAAAACGTACTTAGGGGTGATTTAGAGCAAAATGGATGAAATTTTTATTCCCCCTATTGAGTACACCCCCTGTCAGAAATACCAATTAAAACAATATCCAATCATAAAAAATAGGGGTTGATTGTTATAAAATTTCATGTTTTTTTCATAGAAAAATTGAAATTTTTACTTTGCCCCTTGGAGTTAGGCAACCTAATCTACGGCTGCTCGCGCGCATTCACCACCCACTTTCCACCCGCTTTACATATTTATCAATATAATTTCTATATTTTTCATCCAATTTCAACCAAATTTCATTTCTAATTATTAAATATTATTCTTTATCCCATTTCACTATTTCCAATTCATATACTTTATATATATTATAATTATTATATAAGGGTTCTTTAATTGATCTTTTTTGTTAATTAGAAATAATTTAATATAAAAATATACATTTTTGTAAATGATTTAAAAGAAAAAAAATTTAAAAATTATTATTGGAAATGTTTTATTTTTTGAATTGAAAGTTAAAAATAAGGGGTTGAGATTTACCCTGAAGGAATTGGAATATTAAAAAAAATGAAAAAAATATTTTTTAAGATAAGGACCTAGATAAGAGTAAACTATAGATAATCAAATTAATTACAGCATTTCTAATAGAAATTTTATTAATTTGATAAAAGGGTGGTTTTTTATAAGGGTTCTTTAATTGATGTTTTTTGTAAATTAGAAATAATTTAATATAAAAATATACATTTTTGTAAATAATAAAAAGAAAAAAATTTAATAATTATTATTGGAAATGGTTTATTTTTTGAATTGAAAGTTAAAAATAAAGGGTTGAGATTTACCCTGAAGGAATTGGAATTTTAAAAAAAATGAAAAAAATATTTTTTAAGATAAGGACCTAGATAAGAGTAAACTATAGATAATCAAATTAATTACAGCATTTCTAATAGAAATTTTATTAATTTGATAAAAGGGTGGTTTTTTATAAGGGTTCTTTAATTGATGTTTTTTGTAAATTAGAAATAATTTAATATAAAAATATACATTTTTGTAAATAATTTAAAAGAAAAATAATTTAAAAATTATTATTGGAAATGTTTTATTTTTTGAATTGAAAGTTAAAAATAAGGGGTTGAGATTTACCCTGAAGGAATTGGAATATTAAAAAAAATGAAAAAAATATTTTTTAAGATAAGGACCTAGATAAGAGTAAACTATAGATAATCAAATTAATTACAGCATTTCTAAAAAATATCTTAATAATTTGAAAAAAGGGTGGTTTTATATAAGGGTTCTTTAATTGATGTTTTTTGTAAATTAGAAATAATTTAATATAAAAATATACATTTTTGTAAATGATTTAAAAGAAAAATAATTTAAAAATTATTATTGGAAATGTTTTATTTTTTGAATTGAATGTAAAAAATAAGGGGTTGAAATTTACCCTGAAGGAATTGGAATTTTAAAAAAATGAAAAAATCATTGTTCAAAAAAAGGATCTAGATAAGATTGAACTATAGATAATGAAATTAATTAAATCATTTTAAGAGAAATTTGAATAAATTCAAAAAAGGGTGTTTTTCTAAGAAAAAACGTACTTAGGGGTGATTTAGAGCAAAATGGATGAAATTTTTTTTCCCCCTATTGAGCACACCCCCTGTCAGAAATACCAATTAAAACAATATCCAATCATAAAAAATAGGGGTTGATTGTTATAAAATTTCATGTTTTTTTCATAGAAAAATTGAAATTTTTACTTTGCCCCTTGGAGGTAGGCAACCTAATCTACGGCTGCTCGCGCGCATTCACCACCCACTTTCCACCCGCTTTACATATTTATCAATATAATTTCTATATTTTTCATCCAATTTCAACCAAATTTCATTTCTAATTATTAAATATTATTCTTTATCCCATTTCACTATTTCCAATTCATATACTTTATATATATTATAATTATTATATAAGGGTTCTTTAATTGATCTTTTTTGTTAATTAGAAATAATTTAATATAAAAATATACATTTTTGTAAATGATTTAAAAGAAAAAAAATTTAAAAATTATTATTGGAAATGTTTTATTTTTTGAATTGAAAGTTAAAAATAAGGGGTTGAGATTTACCCTGAAGGAATTGGAATATTAAAAAAAATGAAAAAAATATTTTTTAAGATAAGGACCTAGATAAGAGTAAACTATAGATAATCAAATTAATTACAGCATTTCTAATAGAAATTTTATTAATTTGATAAAAGGGTGGTTTTTTATAAGGGTTCTTTAATTGATGTTTTTTGTAAATTAGAAATAATTTAATATAAAAATATACATTTTTGTAAATAATTTAAAAGAAAAAAAATTTAAAAATTATTATTGGAAATGTTTTATTTTTTGAATTGAAAGTTAAAAATAAGGGGTTGAGATTTACCCTGAAGGAATTCGAATATTAAAAAAAATGAAAAAAATATTTTTTAAGATAAGGACCTAGATAAGAGTAAACTATAGATAATCAAATTAATTACAGCATTTCTAATAGAAATTTTATTAATTTGATAAAAGGGTGGTTTTTTATAAGGGTTCTTTAATTGATGTTTTTTGTAAATTAGAAATAATTTAATATAAAAATATACATTTTTGTAAATAATTTAAAAGAAAAATAATTTAAAAATTATTATTGGAAATGTTTTATTTTTTGAATTGAAAGTTAAAAATAAGGGGTTGAGATTTACCCTGAAGGAATTGGAATATTAAAAAAAATGAAAAAAATATTTTTTAAGATAAGGACCTAGATAAGAGTAAACTATAGATAATCAAATTAATTACAGCATTTCTAATAAAAATCTTAATAATTTGAAAAAAGGGTGGTTTTATATAAGGGTTCTTTAATTGATGTTTTTTGTAAATTAGAAATAATTTAATATAAAAATATACATTTTTGTAAATGATTTAAAAGAAAAATAATTTAAAAATTATTATTGGAAATGTTTTATTTTTTGAATTGAATGTAAAAAATAAGGGGTTGAAATTTACCCTGAAGGAATTGGAATTTTAAAAAAATGAAAAAACCATTGTTCAAAAAAAGGATCTAGATAAGATTGAACTATAGATAATGAAATTAATTAAATTATCTTAAGAGAAATTTGAATAAATTCAAAAAAGGGTGTTTTTCTAAGAAAAAACGTACTTAGGGGTGATTTAGAGCAAAATGGATGAAATTTTTATTCCCCCTATTGAGTATACCCCATGTCAGAAATACCAATTAAAACAATATCCAATCATAAAAAATAGGGGTTGATTGTTATAAAATTTCATGTTTTTTTATAGAAAAATTGAAATTTTTACTTTGCCCCTTGGAGTTAGGCAACCAAATCTACGGCTGCTCGCGCGCATTCACCACCCACTTTCCACCCGCTTTACATATTTATCAATATAATTTCTATATTTTTCATCCAATTTCAACCAAATTTAATTTCTAATTATTAAATATTATTCTTTATCCCATTTCACTATTTCCAATTCATATACTTTATATATATTATAATTATTATATAAGGGTTCTTTAATTGATCTTTTTTGTTAATTAGAAATAATTTATTATAAAAATATACATTTTTGTAAATGATTTAAAAGAAAAAAAATTTAAAAATTATTATTGGAAATGTTTTATTTTTTGAATTGAAAGTTAAAAATAAGGGGTTGAGATTTACCCTGAAGGAATTGGAATATTAAAAAAAATGAAAAAAATATTTTTTAAGATAAGGACCTAGATGAGAGTAAACTATAGATAATCAAATTAATTACAGCATTTCTAATAGAAATTTTATTAATTTGATAAAAGGGTGGTTTTTTATAAGGGTTCTTTAATTGATGTTTTTTGTAAATTAGAAATAATTTAATATAAAAATATACATTTTTGTAAATAATTTAAAAGAAAAAAAATTTAAAAATTATTATTGGAAATGTTTTATTTTTTGAATTGAAAGTTAAAAATAAGGGGTTGAGATTTACCCTGAAGGAATTCGAATATTAAAAAAAATGAAAAAAATATTTTTTAAGATAAGGACCTAGATAAGAGTAAGCTATAGATAATCAAATTAATTACAGCATTTCTAATAGAAATTTTATTAATTTGATAAAAGAGTGGTTTTTTATAAGGGTTCTTTAATTGATGTTTTTTGTAAATTAGAAATAATTTAATATAAAAATATACATTTTTGTAAATAATTTAAAAGAAAAATAATTTAAAAATTATTATTGGAAATGTTTTATTTTTTGAATTGAAAGTTAAAAATAAGGGGTTGAGATTTACCCTGAAGGAATTGGAATATTAAAAAAAATGAAAAAAATATTTTTTAAGATAAGGACCTAGATAAGAGTAAACTATAGATAATCAAATTAATTACAGCATTTCTAATAAAAATCTTAATAATTTGAAAAAAGGGTGGTTTTATATAAGGGTTCTTTAATTGATGTTTTTTGTAAATTAGAAATAATTTAATATAAAAATATACATTTTTGTAAATGATTTAAAAGAAAAATAATTTAAAAATTATTATTGGAAATGTTTTATTTTTTGAATTGAATGTAAAAATTAAGGGGTTGAAATTTACCCTGAAGGAATTGGAATTTTAAAAAAATGAAAAAACCATTGTTCAAAAAAAGGATCTAGATAAGATTGAACTATAGATAATGAAATTAATTAAATCATTTTAAGAGAAATTTGAATAAATTCAAAAAAGGGTGTTTTTCTAAGAAAAAACGTACTTAGGGGTGATTTAGAGCAAAATGGATGAAATTTTTATTCCCCCTATTGAGCACACCCCCTGTCAGAAATACCAATTAAAACAATATCCAATCATAAAAAATAGGGGTTGATTGTTATAAAATTTCATGTTTTTTTCATAGAAAAATTGAAATTTTTACTTTGCCCCTTGGAGTTAGGCAACCTAATCTACGGCTGCTCGCGCGCATTCACCACCCACTTTCCACCCGCTTTACATATTTATCAATATAATTTCTATATTTTTCATCCAATTTCAACCAAATTTCATTTCTAATTATTAAATATTATTCTTTATCCCATTTCACTATTTCCAATTCATATACTTTATATATATTATAATTATTATATAAGGGTTCTTTAATTGATCTTTTTTGTTAATTAGAAATAATTTAATATAAAAATATACATTTTTGTAAATGATTTAAAAGAAAAAAAATTTAAAAATTATTATTGGAAATGTTTTATTTTTTGAATTGAAAGTTAAAAATAAGGGGTTGAGATTTACCCTGAAGGAATTGGAATATTAAAAAAAATGAAAAAAATATTTTTTAAGATAAGGACCTAGATAAGAGTAAACTATAGATAATCAAATTAATTACAGCATTTCTAATAGAAATTTTATTAATTTGATAAAAGGGTGGTTTTTTATAAGGGTTCTTTAATTGATGTTTTTTGTAAATTAGAAATAATTTAATATAAAAATATACATTTTTGTAAATAATTTAAAAGAAAAATAATTTAAAAATTATTATTGGAAATGTTTTATTTTTTGAATTGAAAGTTAAAAATAAGGGGTTGAGATTTACCCTGAAGGAATTGGAATATTAAAAAAAATGAAAAAAATATTTTTTAAGATAAGGACCTAGATAAGAGTAAACTATAGATAATCAAATTAATTACAGCATTTCTAAAAAATATCTTAATAATTTGAAAAAAGGGTGGTTTTATATAAGGGTTCTTTAATTGATGTTTTTTGTAAATTAGAAATAATTTAATATAAAAATATACATTTTTGTAAATGATTTAAAAGAAAAATAATTTAAAAATTATTATTGGAAATGTTTTATTTTTTGAATTGAATGTAAAAAATAAGGGGTTGAAATTTACCCTGAAGGAATTGGAATTTTAAAAAAATGAAAAAACCATTGTTCAAAAAAAGGATCTAGATAAGATTGAACTATAGATAATGAAATTAATTAAATCATTTTAAGAGAAATTTGAATAAATTCAAAAAAGGGTGTTTTTCTAAGAAAAAACGTACTTAGGGGTGATTTAGAGCAAAATGGATGAAATTTTTATTCCCCCTATTGAGTACACCCCCTGTCAGAAATACCAATTAAAACAATATCCAATCATAAAAAATAGGGGTTGATTGTTATAAAATTTCATGTTTTTTTCATAGAAAAATTGAAATTTTTACTTTGCCCCTTGGAGTTAGGCAACCAAATCTACGGCTGCTCGCGCGCATTCACCACCCACTTTCCACCCGCTTTACATATTTATCAATATAATTTCTATATTTTTCATCCAATTTCAACCAAATTTCATTTCTAATTATTAAATATTATTCTTTATCCCATTTCACTATTTCCAATTCATATACTTTATATATATTATAATTATTATATAAGGGTTCTTTAATTGATCTTTTTTGTTAATTAGAAATAATTTAATATAAAAATATACATTTTTGTAAATGATTTAAAAGAAAAAAAATTTAAAAATTATTATTGGAAATGTTTTATTTTTTGAATTGAAAGTTAAAAATAAGGGGTTGAGATTTACCCTGAAGGAATTGGAATATTAAAAAAAATGAAAAAAATATTTTTTAAGATAAGGACCTAGATAAGAGTAAACTATAGATAATCAAATTAATTACAGCATTTCTAATAGAAATTTTATTAATTTGATAAAAGGGTGGTTTTTTATAAGGGTTCTTTAATTGATCTTTTTTGTTAATTAGAAATAATTTAATATAAAAATATACATTTTTGTAAATGATTTAAAAGAAAAAAAATTTAAAAATTATTATTGGAAATGTTTTATTTTTTGAATTGAAAGTTAAAAATAAGGGGTTGAGATTTACCCTGAAGGAATTGGAATATTAAAAAAAATGAAAAAAATATTTTTTAAGATAAGGACCTAGATAAGAGTAAACTATAGATAATCAAATTAATTACAGCATTTCTAATAGAAATTTTATTAATTTGATAAAAGGGTGGTTTTTTATAAGGGTTCTTTAATTGATGTTTTTTGTAAATTAGAAATAATTTAATATAAAAATATACATTTTTGTAAATAATAAAAAGAAAAAAATTTAATAATTATTATTGGAAATGGTTTATTTTTTGAATTGAAAGTTAAAAATAAAGGGTTGAGATTTACCCTGAAGGAATTGGAATTTTAAAAAAAATGAAAAAAATATTTTTTAAGATAAGGACCTAGATAAGAGTAAACTATAGATAATCAAATTAATTACAGCATTTCTAATAGAAATTTTATTAATTTGATAAAAGGGTGGTTTTTTATAAGGGTTCTTTAATTGATGTTTTTTGTAAATTAGAAATAATTTAATATAAAAATATACATTTTTGTAAATAATTTAAAAGAAAAATAATTTAAAAATTATTATTGGAAATGTTTTATTTTTTGAATTGAAAGTTAAAAATAAGGGGTTGAGATTTACCCTGAAGGAATTGGAATATTAAAAAAAATGAAAAAAATATTTTTTAAGATAAGGACCTAGATAAGAGTAAACTATAGATAATCAAATTAATTACAGCATTTCTAAAAAATATCTTAATAATTTGAAAAAGGGTGGTTTTATATAAGGGTTCTTTAATTGATGTTTTTTGTAAATTAGAAATAATTTAATATAAAAATATACATTTTTGTAAATGATTTAAAAGAAAAATAATTTAAAAATTATTATTGGAAATGTTTTATTTTTTGAATTGAATGTAAAAAATAAGGGGTTGAAATTTACCCTGAAGGAATTGGAATTTTAAAAAAATGAAAAAATCATTGTTCAAAAAAAGGATCTAGATAAGATTGAACTATAGATAATGAAATTAATTAAATCATTTTAAGAGAAATTTGAATAAATTCAAAAAAGGGTGTTTTTCTAAGAAAAAACGTACTTAGGGGTGATTTAGAGCAAAATGGATGAAATTTTTATTCCCCCTATTGAGCACACCCCCTGTCAGAAATACCAATTAAAACAATATCCAATCATAAAAAATAGGGGTTGATTGTTATAAAATTTCATGTTTTTTTCATAGAAAAATTGAAATTTTTACTTTGCCCCTTGGAGTTAGGCAACCTAATCTACGGCTGCTCGCGCGCATTCACCACCCACTTTCCACCCGCTTTACATATTTATCAATATAATTTCTATATTTTTCATCCAATTTCAACCAAATTTCATTTCTAATTATTAAATATTATTCTTTATCCCATTTCACTATTTCCAATTCATATACTTTATATATATTATAATTATTATATAAGGGTTCTTTAATTGATCTTTTTTGTTAATTAGAAATAATTTAATATAAAAATATACATTTTTGTAAATGATTTAAAAGAAAAAAAATTTAAAAATTATTATTGGAAATGTTTTATTTTTTGAATTGAAAGTTAAAAATAAGGGGTTGAGATTTACCCTGAAGGAATTGGAATATTAAAAAAAATGAAAAAAATATTTTTTAAGATAAGGACCTAGATAAGAGTAAACTATAGATAATCAAATTAATTACAGCATTTCTAATAGAAATTTTATTAATTTGATAAAAGGGTGGTTTTTTATAAGGGTTCTTTAATTGATGTTTTTTGTAAATTAGAAATAATTTAATATAAAAATATACATTTTTGTAAATAATTTAAAAGAAAAAAAATTTAAAAATTATTATTGGAAATGTTTTATTTTTTGAATTGAAAGTTAAAAATAAGGGGTTGAGATTTACCCTGAAGGAATTCGAATATTAAAAAAAATGAAAAAAATATTTTTTAAGATAAGGACCTAGATAAGAGTAAACTATAGATAATCAAATTAATTACAGCATTTCTAATAGAAATTTTATTAATTTGATAAAAGGGTGGTTTTTTATAAGGGTTCTTTAATTGATGTTTTTTGTAAATTAGAAATAATTTAATATAAAAATATACATTTTTGTAAATAATTTAAAAGAAAAATAATTTAAAAATTATTATTGGAAATGTTTTATTTTTTGAATTGAAAGTTAAAAATAAGGGGTTGAGATTTACCCTGAAGGAATTCGAATATTAAAAAAAATGAAAAAAATATTTTTTAAGATAAGGACCTAGATAAGAGTAAGCTATAGATAATCAAATTAATTACAGCATTTCTAATAGAAATTTTATTAATTTGATAAAAGGGTGGTTTTTTATAAGGGTTCTTTAATTGATGTTTTTTGTAAATTAGAAATAATTTAATATAAAAATATACATTTTTGTAAATAATTTAAAAGAAAAATAATTTAAAAATTATTATTGGAAATGTTTTATTTTTTGAATTGAAAGTTAAAAATAAGGGGTTGAGATTTACCCTGAAGGAATTGGAATATTAAAAAAAATGAAAAAAATATTTTTTAAGATAAGGACCTAGATAAGAGTAAACTATAGATAATCAAATTAATTACAGCATTTCTAATAAAAATCTTAATAATTTGAAAAAAGGGTGGTTTTATATAAGGGTTCTTTAATTGATGTTTTTTGTAAATTAGAAATAATTTAATATAAAAATATACATTTTTGTAAATGATTTAAAAGAAAAATAATTTAAAAATTATTATTGGAAATGTTTTATTTTTTGAATTGAATGTAAAAATTAAGGGGTTGAAATTTACCCTGAAGGAATTGGAATTTTAAAAAAATGAAAAAACCATTGTTCAAAAAAAGGATCTAGATAAGATTGAACTATAGATAATGAAATTAATTAAATCATTTTAAGAGAAATTTGAATAAATTCAAAAAAGGGTGTTTTTCTAAGAAAAAACGTACTTAGGGGTGATTTAGAGCAAAATGGATGAAATTTTTATTCCCCCTATTGAGCACACCCCCTGTCAGAAATACCAATTAAAACAATATCCAATCATAAAAAATAGGGGTTGATTGTTATAAAATTTCATGTTTTTTTCATAGAAAAATTGAAATTTTTACTTTGCCCCTTGGAGTTAGGCAACCTAATCTACGGCTGCTCGCGCGCATTCACCACCCACTTTCCACCCGCTTTACATATTTATCAATATAATTTCTATATTTTTCATCCAATTTCAACCAAATTTCATTTCTAATTATTAAATATTATTCTTTATCCCATTTCACTATTTCCAATTCATATACTTTATATATATTATAATTATTATATAAGGGTTCTTTAATTGATCTTTTTTGTTAATTAGAAATAATTTAATATAAAAATATACATTTTTGTAAATGATTTAAAAGAAAAAAAATTTAAAAATTATTATTGGAAATGTTTTATTTTTTGAATTGAAAGTTAAAAATAAGGGGTTGAGATTTACCCTGAAGGAATTGGAATATTAAAAAAAATGAAAAAAATATTTTTTAAGATAAGGACCTAGATAAGAGTAAACTATAGATAATCAAATTAATTACAGCATTTCTAATAGAAATTTTATTAATTTGATAAAAGGGTGGTTTTTTATAAGGGTTCTTTAATTGATGTTTTTTGTAAATTAGAAATAATTTAATATAAAAATATACATTTTTGTAAATAATTTAAAAGAAAAATAATTTAAAAATTATTATTGGAAATGTTTTATTTTTTGAATTGAAAGTTAAAAATAAGGGGTTGAGATTTACCCTGAAGGAATTGGAATATTAAAAAAAATGAAAAAAATATTTTTTAAGATAAGGACCTAGATAAGAGTAAACTATAGATAATCAAATTAATTACAGCATTTCTAAAAAATATCTTAATAATTTGAAAAAAGGGTGGTTTTATATAAGGGTTCTTTAATTGATGTTTTTTGTAAATTAGAAATAATTTAATATAAAAATATACATTTTTGTAAATGATTTAAAAGAAAAATAATTTAAAAATTATTATTGGAAATGTTTTATTTTTTGAATTGAATGTAAAAAATAAGGGGTTGAAATTTACCCTGAAGGAATTGGAATTTTAAAAAAATGAAAAAACCATTGTTCAAAAAAAGGATCTAGATAAGATTGAACTATAGATAATGAAATTAATTAAATCATTTTAAGAGAAATTTGAATAAATTCAAAAAAGGGTGTTTTTCTAAGAAAAAACGTACTTAGGGGTGATTTAGAGCAAAATGGATGAAATTTTTATTCCCCCTATTGAGTACACCCCCTGTCAGAAATACCAATTAAAACAATATCCAATCATAAAAAATAGGGGTTGATTGTTATAAAATTTCATGTTTTTTTCATAGAAAAATTGAAATTTTTACTTTGCCCCTTGGAGTTAGGCAACCAAATCTACGGCTGCTCGCGCGCATTCACCACCCACTTTCCACCCGCTTTACATATTTATCAATATAATTTCTATATTTTTCATCCAATTTCAACCAAATTTCATTTCTAATTATTAAATATTATTCTTTATCCCATTTCACTATTTCCAATTCATATACTTTATATATATTATAATTATTATATAAGGGTTCTTTAATTGATCTTTTATGTTAATTAGAAATAATTTAATATAAAAATATACATTTTTGTAAATGATTTAAAAGAAAAAAAATTTAAAAATTATTATTGGAAATGTTTTATTTTTTGAATTGAAAGTTAAAAATAAGGGGTTGAGATTTACCCTGAAGGAATTGGAATATTAAAAAAAATGAAAAAAATATTTTTTAAGATAAGGACCTAGATAAGAGTAAACTATAGATAATCAAATTAATTACAGCATTTCTAATAGAAATTTTATTAATTTGATAAAAGGGTGGTTTTTTATAAGGGTTCTTTAATTGATCTTTTTTGTTAATTAGAAATAATTTAATATAAAAATATACATTTTTGTAAATGATTTAAAAGAAAAAAAATTTAAAAATTATTATTGGAAATGTTTTATTTTTTGAATTGAATGTAAAAAATAAGGGGTTGAAATTTACCCTGAAGGAATTGGAATTTTAAAAAAATGAAAAAATCATTGTTCAAAAAAAGGATCTAGATAAGATTGAACTATAGATAATGAAATTAATTAAATCATTTTAAGAGAAATTTGAATAAATTCAAAAAAGGGTGTTTTTCTAAGAAAAAACGTACTTAGGGGTGATTTAGAGCAAAATGGATGAAATTTTTATTCCCCCTATTGAGCACACCCCCTGTCAGAAATACCAATTAAAACAATATCCAATCATAAAAAATAGGGGTTGATTGTTATAAAATTTCATGTTTTTTTCATAGAAAAATTGAAATTTTTACTTTGCCCCTTGGAGTTAGGCAACCTAATCTACGGCTGCTCGCGCGCATTCACCACCCACTTTCCACCCGCTTTACATATTTATCAATATAATTTCTATATTTTTCATCCAATTTCAACCAAATTTCATTTCTAATTATTAAATATTATTCTTTATCCCATTTCACTATTTCCAATTCATATACTTTATATATATTATAATTATTATATAAGGGTTCTTTAATTGATCTTTTTTGTTAATTAGAAATAATTTAATATAAAAATATACATTTTTGTAAATGATTTAAAAGAAAAAAAATTTAAAAATTATTATTGGAAATGTTTTATTTTTTGAATTGAAAGTTAAAAATAAGGGGTTGAGATTTACCCTGAAGGAATTGGAATATTAAAAAAAATGAAAAAAATATTTTTTAAGATAAGGACCTAGATGAGAGTAAACTATAGATAATCAAATTAATTACAGCATTTCTAATAGAAATTTTATTAATTTGATAAAAGGGTGGTTTTTTATAAGGGTTCTTTAATTGATGTTTTTTGTAAATTAGAAATAATTTAATATAAAAATATACATTTTTGTAAATAATTTAAAAGAAAAAAAATTTAAAAATTATTATTGGAAATGTTTTATTTTTTGAATTGAAAGTTAAAAATAAGGGGTTGAGATTTACCCTGAAGGAATTGGAATATTAAAAAAAATGAAAAAAATATTTTTTAAGATAAGGACCTAGATAAGAGTAAACTATAGATAATCAAATTAATTACAGCATTTCTAATAGAAATTTTATTAATTTGATAAAAGGGTGGTTTTTTATAAGGGTTCTTTAATTGATGTTTTTTGTAAATTAGAAATAATTTAATATAAAAATATACATTTTTGTAAATAATTTAAAAGAAAAATAATTTAAAAATTATTATTGGAAATGTTTTATTTTTTGAATTGAAAGTTAAAAATAAGGGGTTGAGATTTACCCTGAAGGAATTGGAATATTAAAAAAAATGAAAAAAATATTTTTTAAGATAAGGACCTAGATAAGAGTAAACTATAGATAATCAAATTATTTACAGCATTTCTAATAAAAATCTTAATAATTTGAAAAAAGGGTGGTTTTATATAAGGGTTCTTTAATTGATGTTTTTTGTAAATTAGAAATAATTTAATATAAAAATATACATTTTTGTAAATAATTTAAAAGAAAAATAATTTAAAAATTATTATTGGAAATGTTTTATTTTTTGAATTGAAAGTTAAAAATAAGGGGTTGAGATTTACCCTGAAGGAATTGGAATATTAAAAAAAATGAAAAAAATATTTTTTAAGATAAGGACCTAGATAAGAGTAAACTATAGATAATCAAATTATTTACAGCATTTCTAATAAAAATCTTAATAATTTGAAAAAAGGGTGGTTTTATATAAGGGTTCTTTAATTGATGTTTTTTGTAAATTAGAAATAATTTAATATAAAAATATACATTTTTGTAAATGATTTAAAAGAAAAATAATTTAAAAATTATTATTGGAAATGTTTTATTTTTTGAATTGAAAGTTAAAAATAAGGGGTTGAGATTTACCCTGAAGGAATTGGAATATTAAAAAAAATGAAAAAAATATTTTTTAAGATAAGGACCTAGATAAGAGTAAACTATAGATAATCAAATTAATTACAGCATTTCTAATAGAAATTTTATTAATTTGATAAAAGGGTGGTTTTTTATAAGGGTTCTTTAATTGATGTTTTTTGTAAATTAGAAATAATTTAATATAAAAATATACATTTTTGTAAATAATTTAAAAGAAAAAAAATTTAATAATTATTATTGGAAATGGTTTATTTTTTGAATTGAAAGTTAAAAATAAAGGGTTGAGATTTACCCTGAAGGAATTGGAATATTAAAAAAAATGAAAAAAATATTTTTTAAGATAAGGACCTAGATAAGAGTAAACTATAGATAATCAAATTAATTACAGCAATTCTAATAAAAATCTTAATAATTAGAAAAAAGGGTGGTTTTATATAAGGGTTCTTTAATTGATCTTTTTTGTTAATTAGAAATAATTTAATATAAAAATATACATTTTTCTAAATAATTTAAAAGAAAAAAAATTTAATAATTATTATTTGAAATCGTTTATTTTTTGAATTGAAAGTTAAAAATAAAGGGTTGAAATTTACCCTGAAGGAATTGGAATATTAAAAAAAATGAAAAAAATATTTTTTAAGATAAGGACCTAGATAAGAGTAAACTATAGATAATCAAATTAATTACAGCATTTCTAATAAAAATCTTAATAATTTGAAAAAAGGGTGGTTTTATATAAGGGTTCTTTAATTGATGTTTTTTGTTAATTAGAAATAATTTAATATAAAAATATACATTTTTGTAAATGATTTAAAAGAAAAAAAATTTAAAAATTATTATTGGAAATGGTTTATTTTTTGAATTGAAAGTTAAAAATAAAGGGTTGAGATTTACCCTGAAGGAATTGGAATATTAAAAAAAATGAAAAAAATATTTTTTAAGATAAGGACCTAGATAAGAGTAAACTATAGATAATCAAATTAATTACAGCATTTCTAATAAAAATCTTAATAATTAGAAAAAAGGGTGGTTTTATATAAGGGTTCTTTAATTGATCTTTTTTGTTAATTAGAAATAATTTAATATAAAAATATACATTTTTCTAAATAATTTAAAAGAAAAAAAATTTAATAATTATTATTGGAAATGGTTTATTTTTTGAATTGAAAGTTAAAAATAAAGGGTTGAAATTTACCCTGAAGGAATTGGAATATTAAAAAAAATGAAAAAAATATTTTTTAAGATAAGGACCTAGATAAGAGTAAACTATAGATAATCAAATTAATTACAGCATTTCTAATAAAAATCTTAATAATTTGAAAAAAGGGTGGTTTTATATAAGGGTTCTTTAATTGATGTTTTTTGTTAATTAGAAATAATTTAATATAAAAATATACATTTTTGTAAATGATTTAAAAGAAAAAAAATTTAAAAATTATAATTGGAAATGTTTTATTTTTTGAATTGAATGTAAAAAATAAGGGGTTGAAATTTACCCTGAAGGAATTGGAATTTTAAAAAAATGAAAAAACCATTGTTCAATAAAAGGATCTAGATAAGATTGAACTATAGATAATGAAATTAATTAAATCATATCTAAGAGAAATTTGAATAAATTCAAAAAAGGGTGTTTTTCTAAGAAAAAACGTACTTAGGGGTGATTTAGAGCAAAATGGATGAAATTTTTATTCCCCCTATACACACACCCTCTACGAGAAATATCATTTAAAACAATATCCGATCATAAAAAATAGGGGTTGATTGTCATAAAATTTCATCATATTTTTTTTAAAAAAAGTGAATTTTTACCATGCCCCTTAGAGATAGCCAATTGGTGTGATGGCTGCACGCGCGCACTCACCACCCACTTTCCACCCGCTTTTCATATTTATCATTAAAATTAGTATATTTTTCATCCAATTTCAAGCTTATTTAACATATATACATAATTATATTTTTAATAAATTAAAATGTAACTTATTCATGTAGCCAGCCTAAATATTTCATATTTAATTAATTATTAAATCATTTCTATTAATTAAGAAGATTTTTAGATTATTATTAAATATTTTATGATTATATTTATAGAAATGAATTAGATATTTTTTTAAATTATTTGTTTTCCAATAATTTAGTGTAAATTATTCTCAATAGATGACACTACATGTAGGTTATCTAGCTATTATTTTTTATAAGATTCTATTCCGTATATGTTTTACAAATATTTGAATAATTTCTTTTAATTCGAAATTTTATCTCATGTTAACTTTAGACTTTCAGAATGAAAAGTTCATCAATGAATCGAAAATAAGAAAAAAGATGAAACAGAATTCACATATCAAGAGAAATGAGAACAATTTATGTATTATTTTATTTATCAATGTATTATCATGTTTACTTGTATATTCTAATATTATTTATATGTGAATTATTATTATTATTATTATTATTTATCGATTCCTATTAGAACACTAATCCGATAATTATTCTCTTTTGTTATAAAAAAATATATTTTTTTTATTATTTATTAAACACATATACATTTATACATGTTTCACTTGCTTTATTCTTATTGCTTATATAATTATAATTATATTTCAGCTATTGAAAAGTATATAACATGATATTTCTATTCTAATTAGATAGGAATTAGAATATTTCTATGGCAAAAATTGATAGATAAAATGAAAAAAAGAAATTATAAATTCAATTTCATTCATTTTTATTTATTCTTTAAAAAATAAATACATTGGAATATTAAGAAGAAGAAGAACAATAATAGTAATATTTTTTATTTCAAATTACATTAACAGTTTATTTAAATTGTATAAATTCAATCATTTTTTTATTGAACATTAATATATTTTGTTTTTTCTTTTTCATTTCAATGAAACTCACCATCTCACCGTAGTTAATGCATGAAAGACATTCTTCTCTTGAATTGAATATCTGAAACAATTTCAATTTAGAAAAAGAAAACATTTCATCTTTGAAACAGGGATTGAATAATTTCAATTAAAAATCATATTTTTTATAAATTAAAATGTAACATATTCATGTAGCCAGCTTAAATATTTCATATATAATTAATTATTAATCCTTCAGGATAAATTTTAACCCCTAATTTTTACGTTTCAATTGAAACCTTCTCAATAAAATTTTTTAGTTTTTTTTTTAATTATTTAAAAAAATTTATATTTTTATATTAATATATTTCTAATTGCCAAAAAACATTAATTAAAGAACCTTTATATAAAACAACCCTTTTTTCAAATTATTAAAATTTCTTTTAGAAATGATTTTAATTACTTTAACTATCTATCGTTGAATCTTATCTAGGTCCTTATGTTAAACATTGGATTTTTCATTTTTTTAAAAATTCCAATACATTCAGGGTAAATTCCAACCATTAATTTTTAACTTTCAATTGAAAAAATAAAACATTCCCAATAAAATTTTTTAGTTTCATTTTTTTTAAATTATTTAAAATATTTTATATTTTATTACTAATAACGATGTCTCATCCTTTCTCTTTATCTTACTATATAAACGGAAGATGGGATCTTACAAGAAATATTGATTAATAATTATTTATTTATTTATAATTTATCATATGTACCTTTTTTTGTTGTTATCCATGAGAATTCGATTGGAGGTGTTGCTTCCTTGAGATTTCATGGCACACTTGGGAAAGGCCTCAGTTCACCTTAAATAGCAAAAAGTTAATATATATTTGATAATTATCTTCTTTTGTTATTGAAAACGATAAAATAATTTCAAAAGAAATAAATTTATTTCTTTGATAATAGCAAATATTAAATGTCAATCAGTTATATGTGTAATATTAATTATTATATATTTTAATTCTTTATTGATTTTAAATTAAATTTCTTTTTATATTGTTATATTATTTCTATTCTTTATTTTTCTATATATTAGATTGCTATTTTTTTTTATAAAAGATCTAATAATTGAATAATTCATTTTTCAGAGAAAAAAACCATCTATGATTGTGGAGAAAAAAGAAAGAGAAGAGGAAGAAGGAATGAAGAGAAATTGATGAATTTTATATATTTATTTATTTTATCATGTATTTTCTGTAATGAATTAATTAATAAAATAATAATAACATGTAAATAAAACAAAATTATACTCTACCATTTTGGAATTGAATTTTCTATCTTTTCCTTTTCTTTTCCCATTCATCATTAATAATACTACTTACTAGAGAAAAAAAAAAATCTCTGACTTTCTACGTCCTACGCAAGCACAACGCCTATCAAGCCGGTTATATCAATGAGGTGACCTATGATCAGTAGAACGGGCCCTCTCAAACTTTACCTTGATTTTGTTGACCGGAGGTGCTATCAAGTAGCTTTTCCCCAATGTTGTTCCCGGAGGCTGGGTTGACTCCGTTCCATAGACCCCAGCTAAATAAATTTCCTTGCCAGGCCCGGGACTTGAACCCGTGACAATGTGAAAATGAGGCAGGTTCGCTATCCGGACACCCAATGGTGCCTCACTTACTAGAAATAAGGTTATTTTTTTTATATGATAGCTTATATATATTTTTAATTAGTAATATACAGGATAGATAGATTAATAAATAATAATTAAAAAATAGAAAGATAAAATTATAATAGGAATAAGACTTTTGTAAAAAAGAATAAAAAAATAATAGAGTATTATATAATAATAAATTAGGTGTGGTTTATTGATTGATATTTTAATATATTTTTAAATATTTGTAAGCATTCCAAAATAATAATCATAATATTTGAAAAAAATATAAAAAAACCGAAGAGATGAAGAAAAAAGTTATATATTATTTATTATATATAAAAAGAAATCAATATAAAAATATATACGATATGATACGAGAGAGAGAGGGAGAAATAAAATATGAAATTTGGCTATTATACGAATACAAATAAATATAAATTGAATATCTGAAAAACAATAGTAGTAATATTGATATATATAATTATTGATTTTAGTGTAATACCTTTAATAAGATTTGTTCGATATTTCTTGGATGCCAGCCTGCTTAGTTGTTCTATGGATGTTGTCTTGATTGTGGCCAGCACCTCTTGAGTTGTTTTTGGCTTGGCATTGCATCTCAAATTGACTCTGTGAAGGACTTAAGCTTATATAGCATAAAGTTAATATATTAATATTACAATGGAAATTTTCAATCAAAATATTATTTTTCATCAATTCTTTTACAATTATTTAAATGTTATTTTATGAATTTTTAAAATCCTAATACTTTTAAATTCTCTACCAATATAATATTAATTGTCAACAAAATGGTTTTTATTGTAGTGAACTAAAGATTACGCCCTGGAAGGATACCCCAAATGTACATCAAGATTGTGTTTTTATGAAAAATTAAATAAAATGTGTCACAAAACAATATTTAAAAAATTGATGTTTACTAGTTTTTACTCATAACATAATATGTAAATAGCATTTTATAAATTTAATTAATTTTTAAATAAATATTATATAAATATATATATATATTAAATAGAACATTATTTGTTTCTTTTAGATATGTAAATTACATAAAAGATTGTAGAATTTTCAGTTAAGTGAAAAATTATTAATTTAGATATAAAACCAACATTTCTGAAAAAAGCATAATTTATTGCTTAAATGTTAGTTTTATCTCCAAATAGATAATTTTTGATTTAAATGAAAATTCTATCATGATTCACTTTAACTTTTTGAATCAGTAAGTGCATTTGTGGTCCTTGCATTAATTTATTTAAAACACTTAATTTTCGAAAAATTTCTAGCAAATAGGTTAAGTTTAACAGTAAAATTATTATCTCTAAACATATTTGAATCCTCATTATGATTTTCTTGGAGAAAAATTGCAATTTCATGTTTGAGTATGAGTGCCCTCTGAATAACTTATGCCCGTGATAGCCAGCGTACTTCACAATAATAAAAGTGTGTGTGATGTGTAATTATTTATTATTCAATAAATATTTTATTTTACATTGATAATTCAATTAAAACGCCAAACAAATTAAATCGACTAAATTTGAAGTTGTACAGATATGGTTCAGGAAAGAAACTGATGGAGGAATTTGTTTGCTGAGGCAAATAATTTGCAAATATTCCAACTCCACATAATAGATGAGTGAGTTTCTTCTAAGGGAGGATGGCAACGATGATCTATAAAAAGTGATAAAAGCAAAAAACATTTAGAATATATAAATATACCAAGTTAAATTAAATTAATAATATATTTGAATGTTGAAATTAGAAATTATTACAATTGTATTACTAAAAGTAATCATAAGTTATATTATAATTTATAACAAAATTCCTCCAATATTTTTTTTTTTTGAAAATAAGCAAGATTAATTTAAATATGATAAATAAATTGAAATAATATTGTAGGTATATAAATATAATATTCAAAATTAAAGCTAATAAATATGTAATTGTATTATTTAATGGTAGTTTCCAATTTTATTATTGCTTTTATATATTATATTTTATATAATAAGAAAAAAATATTTATTTATACATTTTAAAATAAAGAAAATTTATTATTCCTTTACACCTTTATCTTTTAAATATTTTATAATATCTATATGTCCAAACACAGATGCCCAACTTAAAGGAGTGTATCCATTTGATTCCTTTGCATTCACATCCGCTCCTTTTTCAATTAAATGTTTTATAATATCAAAATTTCCATTCTGAGATGCCAAACTTAAAGGAGTCCATCCATTTGAATCATTTACATTCACATCCGCTCCTTTTTCAATTAAATATTTGATTATTTTTAAATTACTCGAATATTGACTGCATACTGTAATGGAGTAAAATTATTATCATTTTTATTTTTTATATTAATATCGGATGATTGTAAATTACAAAAATATTTAACAGCACCCAAATCTCCCTTTTCAGATGCTTCCCAAACATCTCTATTATCTCGTTTTTCTATTTTATCATCAAAAATGGTTTCCTTTAACTCGTCAAGTGAAGAAACAACCTAAAAAATAAATTATTTAATTTTATAATGTATTTTAAATTTCTATAATTCTAATCTTTATTTATTATTTAACGATGATGCAATATGGTGTTTTATAAATAAATATTATAAATAAAATGCTGAAATAATTGAATTGTTATATTATAAATTATATATAATGTAAATACAATTTTTATTAGTTTTAAGATATTTTTTTCTGTTAATAATTTATCATTAAATTTTTTGATGTTATTTTTTTTCTTGTATCAAATATATTAGACTTAAAATTAATGTTCTCTTAATTTCTCTTGAATTTATGAATCATTTCTTATAAATGTTTATCTTTCATTCACCTACCTTTCTAATTTCTTCTTTAAATAAACTAATTTCTTGTTTTATTGGAATAAATTCATTCAATTCGCTTTTTTTATTTTCCTATAATTTAATAAGTGAATAATTAATTAATTTATAAATCTAATTAGAAATTACACATAAATATGATTATTGTTTGGAGACATGCTTCAAAAGTGAATAAATTTTGAGGGTAATAATTAAAAAAATGTGTCTTTACTATCAAAATTCTTTGTTCTTTCATACCTCTCTAAGTTCTTCTTTTAATGAAACAATTTCATCCTTTAAAAATATATTCGGTATAGTTTATAACTATCATATGTAACTTTCTGTAATTTGTGAATTTCTAATAATAATAAAGCAAACAAATATAGGTAATTTATTAAAGCTTTTGTGGTTATTTTGATAATTATTAAGAGAATTTTTATTAAAAGACCACATTATTTGTATAAAATTATTTATTAAATTAAAATAATTGTACAAGCGGACTGATGAATCGGAGCAAGCGTACGGTTACTTGAAAACGACTGCAGAATAAGCAGTTGAAACGTTGTACAATTATTTTAATTTAATAAATAATTTTATACAAATAATGTGGTCTTTTAATAAAAATTCTCTTAATAATTAAATATAGGTAAATAATTCTTCTTCGTTGTCGATAACTTCCTAGCGGAAGTGTCGTGGCCCTAATAACTCCACAGGAGTCATAGGGTGTTCATGGGAAAATTTGACCGAAGTGGTTTCCCCTTGCCTTCTTCGGTGGGGCAGCCGATGTTAAATTGAATTAATTTTTTTTTTTTTTTTTTTTTATATTTATTTATTAATTATTAATTAAATTAAATAAATATATAATCTTGAGTTCTATGCTGGGATTCGAACTCAGGCTTCCTGTGTAGAAATCTAGTACTCTACCCACTCAGCCATGCTGCTCCTAGGTAAATAATTATGAAGTTTTAAATTGAAATTCAAATTCCTATCCTTTCTTTTTATACTTCTCTTCATCAAATATACTCAATAGATATATATAGATAGATAGATATACCAGTATAAGGAAAATAGATGCAAATAGAAATAGAAAGAGAAAATACCAAAATAATAAATTATAGGTCATCTAATAATTGAACTATAGAGAAATAAATATCTTTTGAATTTTGGTGGGCTGTGTACATTCAATTATCGAATTTTTACCGACAGACGATAGTAAGGGAGGTATTGTTTTCACACCAAATTTCACATGTGGAGATTTTTACATATCTCCACGAATCATGCATTTTCTTAAGAGAAAAAAGTATTTTTAGCATGATGTCTTTCCGTCCGTCCGTCCGTATAGATGTGCACAGTCTGAACGGCTCAACGGATTTTGATGAAATTTGGTATATTTACTTAATGCATCAGTATGATGAATTGGTCAACTTTTGGTGTATATCCGGAAACCGGAAGTGGTAGTATTACCGATCGACGATAGGTAGGGAAGAGTTATTTTCACACCAAATTTCACATGTGGAGATTTTTACATATCTCCACGAATCATGCACAATTAGGTCATCATGACGTCACAGCAATTATAAATAAAATAAAATTAAAAATATTTATGTTATATCCATATCAGTTTTTTTTTTGTTATGTTGGTACACATATGTTTCTCATATGTTCACATTACCAGCCATTTTGGATTAGTAGTTTGTTGATGAAAACTGAAATAGATAGTCACGTTTTTGTATGTTTGGTAAATGTTTAGTTTGATGTATGTATCATGGATTTTGATAAAATTTTTAAAATTATTACTAACTAAAAATAATCACCAACTAGTGGTTGGAAAATTCAAGCGCACCTTCACCACCTTCTGCTGGGCGAATCAATAAAACCAATATAAAATAATAATAAAGCAAACAAATATAAATAATTATGAAGTTAAATTCAGCTTTTATAAGTACTGTATGTGCCAAAGTTTAATAATTTTTATCTGTTAAAGTAGAAGGAACCGCCACATACTTCTTAAGAAAGTTTGTTTGGAATCAAAAAAGGAATTTACTGGTAAAGTTTTATCAAAATCAAATCCATCATACATACGTTAAACTGAACAATTACTAAAAAATTCAAAATGCTCTTCTCATGTAAGAATTAAAATAAGAATTTTTATAAAAGTTTTTAAGAATTAAAACTTTCATAAAGTTTCTTTTTCATTTACAATTATAGACTAGTAAAAAGGAAGAATTTAGACTTGTGTAAATAAATAATAAATAAATAAACAATATTATTCTAAATAGAAATATTATTTTGAATAGGATTAAATGTTATTTGAATAAAAATTAAATATTTTTATAATTCGAATTATATATATTATAAAAAAATATTAATATATTATTGATTATGTATCCTATATATATATATATATAAGGAGATGTATATCCATGAAGAGTGCTGAGTTGTTTTTTAATTATTCAACCTGTATCCATTCAGATATATTCTATTATTACTATTACAGTGGCGCAAACAGGGGGGGGTTTTGGGGGTTAAAACCCCCCCCCAGGAGAGAAAAAAAATAATAATTGCTGTATATTCAGTGGCGCAACCAGGGGGGGTTTTGGGGGTTAAAACCCCCAGGAGAGAAAAAAAAATAATTGCTGTATATTATGTTTTCAAATAGAAAAGAAAAAAAATTCTTAAAATATAACTTAGTGTATAATAAAAAAAGTTTAAAAGTGGAAATTGATACCGAGGTCAAGGGATGTTTCGAGCTCCTCACTCCACTTCCTTATCCCTGGTTGTAAAATTTAACAGAGGGATAGCGGAAACGCAGGCCCTCACCCCCACAGGGCCTTTGGTGACGTCCAGGAGAAAGTCTCCCCCCTTCTCCACCACAACGGGTAGGGCATTTGTAAATAAACCATTTTATAGAAATTTGCAAACAAGAAGTTGCTCTATCGAGAACATTTACCCTAGACACCAATTCAACCCCTTCCACATTGCTACATACATTAATTGCTAATTTCATAAAGATTATGAAGCGAAGACTAATTTCAGATTTTTTTCAAAATAAGAAAAACAAGAAAGGTAAGATTTAAATTTTTTTTTTAAATTAGTGAATTAATTCTTAAATACTTTTCCATTTAAGAATTAGATAGTGAAGCTGGACCTTCAGAAACAACAGATTGTGTTAATAGCAATAGCGAAGAAGACAATAAAGAAATAGTTGATTTCACAACTGAAAAGGTTAATTTTTTTTATTTGTTTATATATATTAACCCATTTGTAGAGCCAGCGTTCCCAAATGGGAACATTTATTTTTATACACCAAAAACCCTTTCAAAAATATTTTTTTCTATATTTATCTACATGATATCTGGTCACCAATGGGTTAAAATCGAATTTCATTTTTTCACGTAGCCAGGGAAGAGGCAGGGGGGGGATTCGGGAGCTTCAGTTCCCACACATAAAATCTATTTTTTTCTAAATTTTCTTAAGTTTAATTTTTTCAAATTATCCTACCACTACGGGCGGACGAAAAGCTTTCGACATCTTAAAGTAGTTTATTATAAATAACTCCTTTATTATTAAGTTTAGGTAAAAATGAATATAATGAAACTTTTAGTAAATGCGATTTCCTATAAATTTAATACGATAGTATTATACTTCTCATAAAAATCGGAATTTATAAAGAAATTCAATAAAATGTGTTTTGACACCTCTTTAAACTAGCATTACTTATGGTCCCATCTCATCCATCCAAAAACAATCCAATCCCCGCCCATCATTCCAAAAAAAACATCTAAATATCAAATCCCAAGATAATATCTCATTTCGTTTAGACTTAATTTTGTTAACGAACGGCCGGCCGGATCAAAATTTTTTTTTGCAAGTTTGGATTCAGAACCGTCTGAAAAGTGGAAATCTCGAAGAATCTCGGAGCAAAAATTTTCCGATCATCGTAAAAGCTATCCTTATTTCATGAGGAAAGCTAAAATGGTTTACTTATAGCTGGAAAAAAATATTTTCTTTCTAAAACTGTGAATACGAGTAAATAAAATACAAAATTTGCCAGATTTTGTAAAATCAGTGTTTCATTTACAAAACTTTTTTAAATATTTAATATAAAAAAAAAAATCTTAATGAAAATTTGTCTTTGAGTGAGCCCGGGGGGGGGGGAGGGCATAGGAAGGTGGAGCGGCTAGTCAAAACCCCCCCCAGGAGCAAATTCTGGTTGCGCCACTGCCTATTAACTAGTAAAATATTTTATAAAATATTAATATGTTTTATTAATAAATAGTAAGTACTAAGTTGAATATATATAAGATTTTTATTTATTTAAACTATAATTAGAGTATATAAGCTTTATTCAAAGAAAATCTTCTTGTCAATATTAAGCCTATTTTTCAAACATTATGTTTTAATAAATGTCTTGTTAAATGTGATTTTTGATTAAATTTCTTTTTACAAGAATTACATTCAAAAGGTTTTTCTTCTGAATGAATTATTAAATGTTTATGTAAATTTGTTTTCAAATTAAATTTCTTTTTACAATAATTACATTCAAAAGGTTTTTCTCCTGAATGAATTATTAAATGTGTTTTTAAAGTTGATTTCTGATTAAATGTCCTTTGACAATAATTACATTCAAAAGGTTTTTCTCTTGTATGAATTATTAAATGTGTTTTTAAAGTTGATTTCTGATTAAATGTCCTTTGACAATATTACATTCAAAAGGTTTTTCTCTTGTATGAATTATTAAATGTCTTTTTAAAGAAGATTTCAGATTAAATTTCTTTTTACAATAATTACATTCAAAAGGTTTTTCTCCTGTATGAATTAATAAATGTTTATCTAAACTTGATTTCTGATTAAATGTCTTTTGACAATAATTACATTCAAAAGGTTTTTCTCCTGTATGAATTAATAAATGTTTATCTAAATTTGATTTCACATTAAATTTCTTTTCACAATAATTACATTCAAAAGGTTTTTCTCCTGTATGAATTAATAAATGTTTATCTAAATTTGATTTCACATTAAATTTCTTTTCACAATAATTACATTCAAAAGGTTTTTCTCCTGTATGAATTAATAAATGTTTATCTAAACTTGATTTCTGATTAAATTTCTTTTCACAATAATTACATTCAAAAGGTTTTTCTCCTGAATGAATTCGTAAATGTATTTTTAAAATTGATTTCAGAATAAATTTCTTTTCACAATAATTACATTCAAAAGGTTTTTCTCCTGAATGCATTATTAAATGTGTTTTTAAAGTTGATTTCAAATTAAATTTCTTTTTACAATAATTACATTCAAAAGGTTTTTCTCTTGTATGAATTATTAAATGTTTTTTCAAATTTGATTTATCATTAAATTTCTTTTTACAATAATTACATTCAAACGGTTTTTCTCCTGAATGAATTATTAAATGTCTATTTAAATGTGAATTCTGATTAAATTTCTTTTTACAATAATTACATTGAAAACGCCTGTCTTCAGTATGTTTTGAATCAGTTTCTTCTTTCAATTTTTCGTCTAAATATTTGTCTGTATTCTTTTTAAATTTTACATCATTTTTGAAAATGGAAAATATTTTTTTATGAAAACATTTTTTTAGATGTTTAGATAAAAATTCCTCACTTATAAAATTCATATGACAATAAACACAAGAATATAGAGGACCTAAAAAAAAGAATTGTTTTCGTTATTTTAAATCATTATATTTTTATATATCTAACTTTTATTTTATAATTCAATTTAAGGAATAATATCATTACAAATAATATTAACCAAAATAATTTTAGTGACAATTAACATTACTTTAAATGCAAAAAAACATAGAAATAAAAACTAACCTATATAAATTGGATATTTTGTGTCTTCTTGTTTATAAAGATCCATTTTAATTGATTAATGTATTATCAATTTTAAAATATATACTAGATAATAAGTAATATAAACCAGATTGTCTGTGATATAAACGTTTTAAATTTTGATTTGGATTTACAATTAAAATAATAACCAAATATTTGTCGTTAAGATTGCAATCAAGTCTTTAACACGCAAATTGGACTTCCGGGAATCATATGTGTTTTTACTATTATTTTTGTTAGATGGCGCTGCTGTCGACAAATTATATTTTTACTGACCGACGATAGGAAGAGAAGGTATTGACTTCACACCAAATTTCACATGTGGAGATTTTTACATATCTCCACAAATCATCCATTTTGTTAATAGAAAAAAGTATTTTTAGCATGATATCTGTCCGTCTGTCTGTCCGCTGTGTATCCGTATAGACGTGTACAGCTTGAAATAAAATTACGAATTATATATTATGTTATATCCACAGGCCATACTTTTGTCTTTTAGTGCATTAATAGGTGCATTTAAGGAGTGTACGTTTTATGACCAATTTTTTAAAATTTATGTTCTTTTAAATTATTTGAATGGCGATTCAGTGAATCAGGTATTAATATTATCAGCCAAACCCGATAATCAAGAATCATTTTTTTTTAATGACCGAGCGGCGGTTCGGTAAACCTGGTACGTTTATTATTATAAAATGTTTATTTTAAATAATTTTTTTAAATAAATGAATAAAATATATGAAATATGTTTTTTTATAATATACATATAAATATGTGATAATTATATGTCCATCAATGTGCATTTATCATAATACGGAAGCGATTTTAATATTATTTATCAGGTCGTCAATCAGTTCCTGATATATTTATATTGGTTGGATTAGACACGTCTCCTTGTATAAAAGATCTTTTCCAATCATGCTTAAGATTGAATGTCATGTAAGAGACGTCGCCTTCACTTACCTGATTTATTACTCTCAGGATAAACAATAATTAATTTCGATATTGTAATTTATAAACAAAAAATAGTTAAACTTTAATAAGGACAATTTTCAAATAACTATTTTCTAAAAAATATAATAATTTCAATTGGATATTTATTTAGTTTTATTTATTTAATCCAGATTTTGATGGTTAAAGTATCAATTGACTAGCTCTGAGCTTAGATTAAATTTAAATATAGAAGGAAGGAAATAAATAAATCTGGAGTGTCTTCACTCGACTATCTCGCAAATTTGAATTGGATTAATTAACATATATTATATTTAAATTAAATTGAATTAATTAAATTATAAATTAAAATTAATATTTATTAAATCAGTGCGTGTTTGGCTCTTTGTTGATGACACCATGTCACGTGCTGGTGCGTGATTTGCAGTTTTAAAAAATTAATTCCGGTACTTTCAGCGATACAATCAAGCTGAAATTCTAGTTTCAGTTTTATACAATTTTTAATCATGTGGCAAACTATCAGATATATATATTTATTTTTACGGTCAGTTTTGAGGAAAAAAAATCAAAACGTTTTAAGTTAACCTACATTTCTCAAAAGTTGATAGAAAACTACAAATTTTTTAATAATGCCTGTGTACCAAATCTCATTATTCTAGCTTAAACCGTTTTTGCGTAATCTTGTCTACATACACACACACACACACACATATACACACATACACACACAAACATTTTTCTCAACCTTAATGAATATGATTCAGGGACCTTCAAAACGTATAAAAACATCAAAATCTCGACATCGAAAATTTTCACAATACTATCTCTAGAATAAATAAATAGTAAAAATATCAATCTATATTTTATTTATTTATTTTTTTAGTTTTTAGTTTTTAGTTTAAAAAAGTATGTTTATTAGCCAATTTGTGATACGTAATTTTTTTTTTATCCCATAACATAACAAATAAGGGTTTAAAATAATTTTTGCAATCAATTGGTGACTTATAGTCGTAATTAGTATAAATTTACATTTTTCTTTTTACAGCGAACTTCATTATTTTCATTCTACATAATATTGAAATATTTATTTTTATTTGATTTACTAACTAGGAAAAGGATATATAAAGAAAAACCTAGTTTATATATTGGTGGGGGAGGGGGGGAATGGTTTTTTAAAATCAGAATGGTTGAAACATGGAGATGTTTAAAAAAACGCATATCAAAGGTGAATAGGGATTACAAGTACTTTACTCTCAAAAAAATTAGAAATTTGTTTCGATTGAAAATTTTTTAAAATCAATCTACAATTTAATTATATTTTTTTTTCTCAATGTTTATTGTTTTTCTTCAAATTTTAAAACGTCGTTTAATATAAAGTACAATAATTTAAATTTTTTTTTTTTTTTTTATAAATATAATTATGATTAATGTTCTAATAAACACCTCTTGCCTATTTTTGTGCTTACGCATATTCATTTACTAAAAAAAAGCTTTTTTTAATACTATAGTTAAATTAATTTTATATGAAATTGTAGATAATAAGCGACCTAAAAATTATTCATTCATTCTGTTTTTTTTTTATCTATTTATCAAATTAATTATTAATTCTTTAATTATATAAAATATAAATATAAATGCTATTTATATTACAATTTTATATGAAAATAACCCTTCACTTCCTCTCTTCGATCGGCAATACTAGCACTTCCGGTTTCCGGATTTGCACCAAAAGTTGATCCATTCATCATACTGATGCATTAAGTAAATATACCAAATTTCATCAAAATCCGTTGAGCCGTTCAAGCTGTACACATCTCTACGGACACACAGCGGACGGACGGACAGACATCATGCTAAAAATACTTTTTTCTGTTAAGAAAATGCATGATTCGTGGAGATATGTACCTAAAAATATCCACAGGTGAAATTTGGTGTGAAAACAATACCTCCCTTACTATCGTCGGTCGGTAAAAAGGAAACGCTACTTGTATAGGTAAAATGTCACTTCCGGTAGTCAGATCATGATGAAATTTGGTATCTGAATTTTTTCATATTTTTAAATCTATATACAAAATATGAAGCAAATATCTCGAAGCAAACTGGTACTTTACTTGAAAGGTAAACGCAACCATTGGAGGTAAAGTACCACTTCCGGTTAACCGATTTTGACGAAATTTTGATAGAAATCTACAAACTGTGAATAATATCTGTGTACCAAATTTCGAAGTCCTAGCTTGATTAGTTTTTGAGTAAATTTGCTTACAGACATTACATACATACATACATACATACATACACACACAGACATAATTCCAAAAATGGTATTTTCCGACTCAGGGAGGTCTAAAACATCAAGATGTATCAAAATCTCGAAGTCGAAATTTTTGACGATTCCAATACTTCCCTTATACGAAGTATGCGGGAAATTAAAAAGTGTATATAAATTATTGTAAAATGAAGAATTAAAATAAAAGACGAATTAAATAAATAAATTCTCTTATTATAGAGATTGAATTATATTTCTTTTTCTTACGTATAAAAACATCAAAATCTTGACATCGAAAATTTTCATTATCGCAATACTATCTCTGCCGGGTTAGTAAAAACAAAAAATTTGAATTCAAAATTTGATAATATTGATTATTTTAAAGAATAGACTTTGATTTTAGTTTTTTTTTTAATTTTAAATTTCGAATTATATAATTTTAATTGAATGTTTATTTTTTTTATTTTTTTTTAATTATTTGTTTAAATTTGAATTACAACCGAACATGTAATTAATTTTATTTTTGGCAATCATAAAGGGCTTGAAATTTTATTATTTTTTTTTTTTTTGTTTAAGACTTTGAATTTAGTTTTTTTTTAATTTTTAAATTTCGAATTATATAATTTTAATTGAATGTTTATTTTTTTTTTATTTTTTTTTAATTATTTGTTTAAATTCGAATTACAACCGAAAATGTAATTAATTTTATTTTTGGCAATCATAAAGGGCTTGAAATTTTATTATTTTTTTTTTTTGTTTAAGACTTTGAATTTAGTTTTTTTTTAATTTTTAAATTTCGAATTATATAATTTTAATTGAATGTTTATTTTTTTTTATTTTTTTTTAATTATTTGTTTAAATTCGAATTACAACCGAAAATGTAATTAATTTTATTTTTGGCAATCATAAAGGGCTTGAAATTTTATTATTATTTTTTTTTTTTTTTGTTTTTTTTTTGTCCAATTCCATAAGGCAACCCTTTAGCTAACTTGATCGGTTTTTATTTCAAAAGCCTCGAATGGACATACGCAGATGGAGTGATTTCCGGAAGGTAGACCTACTTTGGGCGTCGTTTGAGATGACCATTTTGACTATGGTTGCTCGGGCGAATGAGAATGAGGTGTGTATTGGAATGAGACCGGGTGCCTATTAAGCAAGTGCATAGACGAATGGCTTCTTTTGCAATAGCAACACTTGTTATCAATGTGGGTGCGTTCGAAATGGAGTTCGCCGGGGGGAGGCTCCGCCCTGGAACCACTTTCTTCTGACCATGGTCACACAAACCATTCACATGGACGTTAATCCAGAATGGCCAATTGGTCTCTCCCTCCTACCCCACCCCACCCCCTATTGCAACCGATCGAATACAAAAGCGTAGTAACCAGATGAGCATTCCAATGGACACTTTCATTAAAATAAAGAATTAAAAATGGAAATTAATCAAATAAAAATAGATAAATTAATACGAAAAATAATCTTTTTTTTTAATTTATAATATAAAATTGTCAGATATATCATCTAAATAGTTAATTATTCATTTATTTGCAAATATATATATATATATATAGGCTATATATATCTTATCTTATTATGCTAGCTAAAATTGTATATCTTATATATATAAAATTCTCGTGTCACAAAACTTTGAAAGAATACTCCTCTGAAACGGCTGGACCGATTCTTATGAAATTTTTTATGTATATTCAGTAGGTCTCAGGGCATGTCAGACTTCCTTTATAAAACCGCTAATTGGTAAGGTGTGTCCAGGAGATGCTAATTAATTAAAAATAGTTTAGTTACCATACTAGATCATAGAGGCGCTGGTGGCGAAAATTTGAAATCTTATATATACCCTTATAAGAAACTTCCAAACAATACTGGTTCATGGGTAAACTAGCTAGCGCGCCATCTAATACAGATCAGCGCATTCTGGTTATACTCGGTATATCAGTAATGAAAAGATATATAATGAAGCAAACATAAATCGCATTGATTGCTTCATATTAAAATTAATAAGGAACCTTTATTGCCAAGTTGCACAGGTTCCAAATAGTCACATTAGCTGGTCAATCTTCCAAAACGAGCCATATTTCAAAAACACTTTAAAAAGCGGTTTTATCCCACCAGAGGCGTTCATATTCCTTGATAAACAAGGATATATACAGGATGATAATGGAATCCCAATTATCTATCATGTATTTAGGAGATGTGGAGATAAATCCATAACTTATGATCCGTTTCTGGATGGAAGAGATCCTTACAGAATATGGAGATATAATATGCAAATTTCGAACAAAGACAAATTAGATTGGAAAAAGGTGGATAAAAAAAGATGGTGGATCACATAATCTTTTGTATATATATATATATATCTTTTAAAAAAAAAATGTAAATATTTATTTGTTTCCTTATAATTATATAATATATTGTACAATGTAACTTATAAGAAAAATTATAAATAAATAATATTATCACCCCTCATCCCTCCCCTCTTCCTTCACTTGCAATCTCCAGGTTTTACTAGCCTTTCCTGGTGAGTTGACAATCACAACCCTGATTATATGTATATTAAACTTAAAATATACTTAAGTAAAAAAAAGAAAACAAATGTAAATAAAACATAATATAATTAACTAAAATTGTAATAGCGTATCAATAAATGATCGCAAAAAAAACAATTTAATCTTGTAAATAATGTAACTTTCATCTTTTGTATGTTCTGATAATCAACTATTGTAAAAATTTTTTTGGCTAATAAACATACTCTTTAAACTGAAAAAAAAAAAAACTGCTAGCGCGCCATCTTATGACTTTGCACTCTGAGTTCGAAACTCGCAAAGGCACATTTTTTTCTTTAAGTATTATATATTTTTTTACAAATTTATTAATTTTTATTATTATTATTTTAATATTTTATTAAATTATTTTATTTTATTAAATTAATTTTATTAAATTAATAATTATGTCAATTAATTTTTTCTGCATAAATAAACATATATAAAAAAACTATATAAAATTTGAATTTTCATTCATTCATTTAAAATGATATTAAAATATTCCTTTGAAATATAATAAATAATTAAATTAATCCCTACTAGGGCCTCGGGGGGGGGGGGGGAACTTTCTCTTCTTGGAAAAACCCATATTGCCATCCCCAGCTCGACTATCTATATATATAAAAAAGGTTTTTGTCTGCATATTGCTCAGAATTTAAAAATTATTATAATATTTCACTTTTTATTTTAAATTCTAATATTTAAATTATTCTAAAAGTTGTCATTTAAATTTATTTAATAAAATATTTAGATCATATCTAACTTAATTTTTATTTATTCTTTCTATATAATTGAATATTTCTTCTTTTCTATTTGAAAGTGAAAGCTTAAAAAACTGAATATATTATTTTTAAACTTTTATGAATACAAAAATATTTTCAAAACTTCAATTAAAATGACTAAATTATATTATTTTTGTTTTTGTTTCAATTATTAATTACAACTATATTTTAAATGCAAAAATGATTTCTTGGTTATATAAAATTAAAATATGATTTTTTAGACAAATGATATAAACGAGATGTTTTAAATTTATGTTTTTTTTATATTGAGTATTTTTTTTTTAAATTAAAATTTGTTTTAAATCAAAATTATTGTATTCTATTATATTTTTTTATTAATAGGCTTCTTTTTTTATTTTTAATTTTTAATAAATTCTCTTTTTTGATATGATATTAATAAAAAATAATATTCAATTGTATATAAAATTAAAAAATTAGAATATTTGAATTTTTTTAAATTTTAACACATGTAATCAATCATATGCATAACGAATGGAAAATTTTGAAAATCAAGTTGGTATTAAATTCAGAAAAAAATACTGATATATAGAATATAATAGACCATTCGAATATAATTTAAAACTATTTATCTCCTTTTATTTTAAATTAAAAAAAAACGGAGTGTTAAGAAATTAAGATGCCTGGATAGGCAAATGGACTGGAAGAGGAGGCAATTTATAATTTTATTCTAATTCAGATTGAAATTAATAGTGATAAGAAAAAATATTTAGTAACAAAATCTTAATATACAAAATGTAGAATTTGAATATGTAGAAAAATTGAATGTAATCAGGAAGGATAATAATATTTAAGAAGAATTTAAATCGAGGTTGAAATCGGGAAACGCCTGTTATCATGCAGTAAAGAGGCTTATCTCATCAAAATTATTATCAAAAGGAATCAAAATTAAAATATATAAACCAATTATTTTGCCTTTTGTATTATATTGGTGGGACGCATGGTCTATGACCCTGGGAGATGAGAGTAGATTCAGAGTATTCTTTCCAGCATTTATTGGCCAAAGAAAGATGAGGTCTCCGGGGAATGGAGGAGACTGCATAACGATTAATTGCATGACCTCTATGCATCTTCAGAAATAGTTAGGGTTATAAAAGCGAAAAAGCTGCGATAGGCAGGGGACGTGGCTAGAAATGGAGAGGAAAAAGATATTGGATTGGAAAACGGTGCGGAGACCGATTGGAAAACGTCCGCCTGGAAGACCAAGGACGCGTAGGAAGGGACGTAAGAGAGATGGGACAAGGGCTCAGGATAGGGACACTTGGAGAAATGTGGTTGCTGCGGCCAAGAACTTTCGAGTTCCTTAGAGTCACAGAGATAGATAGATATAACATATACAATAATAATATATATAATTAATTTACTGATTAAATTAAAATATATTTTAAATAAGAACACAAAAAGAAATGAATGTTTTATGTAATATACTGATTGAAACAAAATGGATGAAAACCTTTTACTACTCTTAACAAAATACTATGTATCACTCGGGGGGGGGGGGGGGGTACAGGGGGCTGAGCCCCCGTCTAGGTGCGGAGAGCACCGAAGGCGCTCGGGGCAGCTAGTATATATCTATATTTCTATATATAGCCATTGGTTCTCAAAAACCGCTCTAACGATTTTTTTCAAATTCACACTAGATATAGTATTTATAAAGAAAAATTAAGTTTTATTGATCATATCTCTTGAAACATACAGCTTCATTATTTATTTTTTAATTTAAAATTATATATGGGTGACGTCACATGACATCCATTTTTATTTTTTAATTGAAATTGTATTAATATTTTTTTTTTATTGAAAATATTTTAAAATTTATTATTTAATTTCGAAATAAAATTAAAAATATTTATTTTTAATAAAATATATATATATATTTATTAATCTCTCTCAAAAAAAAATAAACAAAAACATCAAAAAAAATACGGCTTGCTAATATAGTAAAAAATTGTTTTTTTGTAATCTAAATATATTAGTCTAGGGGGTAGAGAGACTGTTTTGACGAGTCAACTTAGCAGGATCGAAACCGGCGGAAAATAATTTTTTTTTTTTTAATCTATTATTTTTTAATAAATTACTATTTTATATTTATTTATTCATTGTTCTTTTATTAAATTTAATATTTATTAATATTATTTATTATTAATTTATATATGAACAAATGACATTCATATTGAAATTTGACTCCCGCCTTTTTTTAAAAGATATTGTATTAATATTTTTTTTATATTTAAAATATTTTAAAATTTTTTATTTAATTTCGAAATAAAATTAAAAATATATATTTTAATAATATTTTATAATTATAAATTACGATATATATTTAGCATTCTTCCAATAAAAAAAATATTCATGCACTTAGAAACATACCTATTAAGTTTCATTCATTTTAATCAGATTGATGCAATGATGCAACATTTAATAATTGTAATAAATAATTAAAGAATTGTATATCAGCTCGGTGTCTCAAGTATTAATATTACCAGCCAAACCCAATAATAATGAATTATTTTTTTAACTTAATTACCGAGCCGAGTCTCGGGGTCCCAGTATGATCTTAATATATTGTGAGAATTAGATAAATAATGTAGAGAGAAAAAAATATTTTAAAATAGATATTTATTTAAATGAAATAAAATTATTTAAAAAAACCAAGACCACTTTAATATTACACATTTTAAGCTCTAATCTCGAATCCAAAATCAAAATTTAAAAAATCGTAAAACAGACACACAGATATATAGATTTTATAAATGAACATTTATACAATTTATTTTAATTAATTTGAAACATTTTAGGAAACAAATTTTTAATGAGTCATTTATAGAAATCCCATTTAACAATTATAATAAATAATTAAAAAATTGTAAAATTTTTAAAGTATATAAAAATAAATTGTATAAATTGGTTAAAGGGTCAAGTAATAGTTCGGTGTCCCAAGTATATATTTTATATTAACACGCCTACTTTTCTGTATAATAAAGTTATAAAAAATAATATTTTAATTTTTATATAACCAAGAAATCATTTTTTCACTTAAAATATTGTTGTAAAGCCCAAAACTCCGATCCATATAACATCATCGCCTGGGCCGCTAGCTTAAGGAGTCTTCTCTTGCTCTGATTAGGGCCACCGGTATTTGCCATTAGTCTCGAAAAAATAATATTAAATTATATATAAATTTAAAAATTAGAATATTTGAATTTGTTTAAATTTTAACACATGTAATCAATCATATGCATAAAGAATAGAAAATTTTGAAAATCTACTTGGTATTAAATTCAGAAAAAAATACTGATATATAGAATATATCGACTATTCGAATATAATTGAAACTCTTTCTCTCCCTCTATTTTAAATTTTAAAAAAGGGAGTGTTAAGACATTATTTTGCCTTATGTAACATGGATGGTTAAATGAATTGGGCTCCCTACCTCCCTGAGAAATTTTCACTAAAAATGTTTATAATATTTTATTTGAGTTTATTAAATCAAATTATTATTTTTTATTTCAATATTTTTAATGTTAATACAATAATTTTTATTTTATAATCTTTAAAATAATTTAATTATTTTAAAAAACGGCGGTGTTCAATTACAATTTTTTTACTCTCTACTGACTGTTCATTTCATAACTGAAAATAGTGTCGAATAGAAATAGACGATATTACTTGGATTAATCTTATTATGCTAGCTAAAATTGTTTGTTTGTATTATTGAGGTCCCCAGTTCAATTCATTTTAATCAGATTGATGCAATGATGCAACATTTAATAATTGTAATAAATAATTAAAGAATTATATATTAATATTTTTAAAGGGTCGAGCGACAGCTCGGTATCCCAGGTATTAATATTACCAGCCAAACCCAATATTAATGAATCATTTTTTTACCGACCGACGATAGTAAGGGAGGTATTGTTTTCACACCAAATTTCACATGTGGATATTTTTACATATCTCCACGAATCATGCATTTTCTTAACAGAAAAAAGTATTTTTAGCATGATGTCTGTCCGTCCGTCCGTCCGTCCGTCCGTATAGATGTGTACAGCCTGAACGGCTCAACCGATTTTGATGAAATTTGGTATATTTACTTAAGGCATCAGTGGGATGAATTGATCAACTTTTGGAGCAAATCCGGAAACCGGAAGTGGTAGTATTAGCGATCGATGATATGAAGGGAAGGGTTATTTTCACACCAAATTTCACATGAGGAGATTTTTTTACATATCACCACGAATGTATTGGTTTTATCCTCGGGAAAAATCATCTTCATTATGTTTTTCTTAATTTAAAATTATATGACGTCACCCAGTCCTTCATGACGTCACAGCCTCGGGTAACGCCGGGCAACGCCGACTATTTCAGCTATATATTATAAATAAAATAAAATTAAAAATATTTATGTTATATTTATATCTGTTTTTTATTACATTAATAGATATATTAAAATTATTTGAAATTGTTTCTGTAGCTGGAAATTAATTTATTTCAAACCGTCGGTCGGTTCGGACCTGGCCACAGGTCAACTTATTTTAAATTTAAAATAAAAGGAGATAAATAGTTTTAAATTATATTCGAATGGTCTATTATATTCTATATATCAGTATTTTTTTCTGAATTTAATACCAACTTGATTTTCAAAATTTTCCATTCGTTATGCATATGATTGATTACATGTGTTAAAATTTAAAAAAATTCAAATATTCTAATTTTTCAATTTAAATACAATTGAATATTATTTTTTATTAATATCATATCAAAAAAGAGAATTTATTAAAAATTAAAAATAAAAAAAGAAGCCTATTAATAAAAAAATATAATAGAATACAATAATTTTGATTTAAAACAAATTTTAATTTAAAAAAAAAATACTAAATATAAAAAAGACATAAATTTAAAACATCTCGTAATATCATTTGTCTAAAAAACATATTTTAATTAACCAAGAAATCATTTTTGCACTTAAAATATATTTGTAATTAATAATTGAAACAAAAACAAAAATAATAAAATTTTGTCATTTTAATTGAAGTTTTGAAAATATTTTTGTATTGATAAAAGTTTTAAAATAATATATTCAGTTTTTTTAAGCTTTCACTTTCAAATAGAAAAGAAGAAATATTCAATTATATAGAAAGAATAAATAAAAATTAAGTTAAATATGATCTAAATATTTTATTAAATAAATATAAATGAGAACTTTTAGAATAAATTATTTAATTTAATTGATATTTAAATATTAGAATTTAAAATAAAAAGTGAAATATTATAATAATTTTTAAATTCTGAGCAATATGCAGACAAAAACCTTTTTTTTATATATAGATAGTCGAGCTGGGGATGGCAATATGGGTTTTTCCAAAAAGAGAAAGTTACTTCCCCCCCCCCCCGAGGCCCTAGTAGGGATTAATTTAATTATTTATTATATTTCAAAGGAATATTTTAATATCATTTTAAATGAATGAATGAAAATTCAAATTTTATATAATTTTTTATATATGTTTATTTATGCAGAAAAAATTAATTGACATAATTATTAATTTAATAAAATAAAATTTAATATTATAATTTAATAAAATAAAATTTAATTTAATAAAATAAAATTTAATTTAATAAAATAAAATTTAATAATAAAATTTAATTTAATAAAATATTAAAATAATAAAAATTAATAAATTTTAAAAAAAAATATATAATACTTAAAGAAAAAAATGTGCCTTTGCAAGTTTCGAACTCAGGGTGCAAAGTCATAAGAAGACGCGCTTTTTTTTTTTTTTTTTTTTAAATGTGTTTATTAGCCAGAAGAAAAAGATACATAAATTTTACAATATATAAATATAAATCCCTAAACACAGTGGGATTAAGTGATACAATTAACAAAGAGTTAATAGAAGTAAGAAAAAAAACATATTTAACAAAATGTCATGATCGTGCTTATTACTTATAAATTATTTTTAATAATTATTTTTTTTATTTTACCTATTCAATTATATAACTACTGAAGGAGAATCAAATAAATTATTTACAAAAGAAGCAAGTACATTCCAATCTTATTAGATGAAAGAAACGTGACAATTTTTTAATTATATATAATTTTTTTTAGGAAACTGGCTTTGGGAAAAAAAACCTAAAAATAACATTACAAGAGGGGAAAGATTTATATATTTACAGAAGGCAAGGAGATGAAGGGTGGGATAGGAGGAGTGGAAAGATTGAGGGAATTAATAAATTATTACAATATTTTATATTTTTTATACACTATTAAATTCTTATATTATAAATTTATTGAAAAGCCCTAATTACAATTAATTTTCAATCCACCAGTATTTTTTTTTATCGATATTCTCACTCTTATCTCTTTTGGAGATTGACATATTGAAACGCCAGAATCTATACAGGTCTTTGCTATCTAGAAAGGAATCATAGGTTATGCTTCTGTCCGTGTTATTTCTGTATATATGGTAAATTATTGGAATATTATTGGTGTCTTGGATGTAGCCGTTTGCATCCAAGTAGGTAAAAGCCTCAGGTGGAATAAAGCCTGTACTTAGGGTTCGTCTGAAATACATATCGTTTGGATATAATGCCCCATATATTAAGCTATTATCACGAATATTAATTATTCTGCTGTAGTAATTGCGAATTAGTTTGATTATAAAAGAGTCTATTCTGTTTAAATTGGAAAGGTTGTATATTATTTCATTTTTGATATATTTTTTGAATTCTGATTCCTCGGACCTATATATGCCCAGACATGCCCTAAGACATCTCCTTTCAAATTTTCTTATTGACTCCATTACTGAGGCCGTTTGGTTGAACCATATGCTACATCCGTATGTGATTATAGGTCGAATAAATAAACTGTAACATAGAATTTTTAATTTCGGATCTAGATGAGGACAGTAGAATAACTTTTTTAATCCCATAAAAGCCGATCTAGCTTTGATTAGTTGATTTTTTACGTGTTTGTAAAAAAGGAGACGTTCGTCTATATAAATACCTAGATACTTGACTAGATTTTTATGAGGAATGCTTTGATCGTCAATTTTGATTTTAAATTTTTTCCAGTTTAATTTAGTATTTCTAGAACATTTAGAAATTTGGGGCCTAAATAATATAGTTTCGCATTTATTTATATTAATTTTTAATTTCCAGGAATGATAGAAGGAAAAGATTTTATTTACTAAAGATTCCAGATCTTTTTGTAATTTAGTAGAGTTTTTACCAGAAAGATAAACAATCAGGTCATCCGCGAAAGCAATCCCATATTTACCCTTTGCCACGTTTAAGTTATAAGCAGTGAGAATATCGCTAATATATATATTGAATAATACTGGAGAAGTTACGGTTCCTTGCTGAAGGCCATTAGTGACTTGGCATTGGATAGTAGACTCAATGTCTTTGTCACATGTAACAAACGATCTGCCTTCGATCAAATTCCAAATAAGCCTAATTAGGCCTTCATCAAACCCTTTTGTGATCATTTTGAAAATAAGCCCTTCCCGCCAGACTGTGTCGAAAGCTTTTTCAACGTCAATTAAGCAGGCTGCAACTACCTCTCTATTATTTAGTGACCAGAGGATATCAGAAGTGAGTTTAGAAATTGCGTGTATTGTTGAGTGTTTAAAGCGGAAACCAAATTGGGATTCAGGGAGAATGTGAAGTTCTTCGATGGCTGAGACCAGCCTTTTATTTATTATCACCTCAAGAATCTTACCCACATTAGACAATAGGCTGATCGGCCGAAGGTTTGACATAGAAGAAGGGTCTTTACCTTTTTTTTGAATAGCAATTACATTTGCTTTTTTCCATTTAGATGGAAAGTAATGGTTGTTAATTGCATTGTTAAATATTATTGTGTATAGGTTGATGTATTTCTTTGGCAGGCGCTTCAACGCACAATTAGGTATTTTATCCGGGCCAGTGGACTTCTTATTATTTAAATGTTTGATAATATCTTTTACTTCTTCGTATCGAGTTAAGAGTGGGTTGACGGACTGGGTAGGGGAAGTTGATTTATTGCTTTGGGAAAAGGTGGTTATTGTTATATTGTTTGAAGCATCTTTTTCTATTTTTTCCTTTAGTTTATTCACTTTTAATTTAATTATGTTCGAAAGACCAGGTTTTCCCATTTCTTCATTCTGTTTATGAATTAATGAAAAGTGAGAGGCTATTGTGTTGAGTTTGTCGGTGGTATCATAAATTTCTATGTCTCCTGAAGAATTTTTGTTTTGTTCATGCATGTCTAATTTAGCTATTTTTATTAGTTCGGAATTATTTTTGTCTATTATTATTTTGTTTGGTAGAGAGTTTTTTTTGTTATTTCTAAACAATGAGTTTATTTTTGGGAAGGTCTCTAACGAATTATTAAGAGGGATATTTTCTATTTTATCTTTCCAATAATTGTTAACCGAAATTGAGTATTCTTTAGAAATTCTTTGTTTTATTAGGGCTAGAAGCTTTTTCAGTTCATAAAATTCATTGGAATTTGTGTCTAAATTATTCCTGTAGAATTTATTTATTTGAGAAATAAGAAAGCTTGTAGCCTTTGTTAATTTTTTAATTTTGCTGTTTGTGTATTTGTCACAAGAATTTTGAAATTTAATTTGAGGGGTGGAATTATGTAAGGCTTTTAACACATGCTTTTCAATAAGGTTTATTGAATTGTCTATTTCCTCATTGTTTAGATTTTTTGATGGTGAAATGTCGAGGGGAGTGTCTTTGTTTAATAAATTTTGAAAGAGATGCCAGTTGGTTTTATTAAAATTGTATTTATTAACAATTGTTTTATTCCAAAAGTTTTCAAGTTTGGAAGTGTCGATTTTTACTAATGTTATTAGGCCAAGGTGATCACTGTCGAATACAATAGTGGGTACCTGGTCTTCGTTTATGGAATTTAGAATTTTAAGACGTGCGTCAAGGAAAATTAAATCTAAATATGAGGAACATCTGGGATATGAAGGAAGATCAGAGAAAGCGAGCTTTATTTTGAATTTGATTTGGTTATTTACAAACCATTTATTTAGAATCTTTCCTCTGAAGTCATTGGTATCATTATTCCATAAGGAATGTTTAGCGTTAAAGTCACCTGCCATATAGAAGTAATTGTTAAAACTAGAAAGGTTTAATGTTTGAAATATTGAATTAATTTCATTGATAAAATTACTATTACTTAAATTAGTGCTATATGCTGAAATTATAAAAAGATTTTCATTAGAGTTTAGCTTAATTTTTATTATAGTGGATTCTAGAGATTTTTTGCCTATTTTAAATTTTGTAATTTCTGTGAAGTTTATGTTTTGTTTAATTAATATAGCAGTGCCGCCTCCACAAGTGTTACCAGGACGATCAGTTCTTACAATTGAATAGTTGGCAAGGTCCAGATGGTGTTTATCATTGAGTTTGGTTTCGCAAAGAATGAGAATGTCTGGATTGTGACAAGAGATTATTTTAAGTAGATTAGCTTTTTTTTGAAGAGAGATAATAGAGTTCACATTTAGAGAGATGATTTTTATAGCGTGGGAATTTATATTGTGTTTGATTGTGGAAGATTTAATATGTTGGATATGCTATTAATTTGGAAGGTATGGGTTTGGAGGCCATTTAAGATTTTGTTTATATTTAATTCAATTCTTTCCAGCCTAATGGAAAGGGCGTTGTTTTCATCTGGGGTGGAATTAACCTTGTCAGCTATAATGCTGCTGGATTTGTGAATTTTTTTTGGCAGACCGTTTGTCACCTTACTCGCATAGGAAGTGTTAGGATTGACTAGGCTTTTTATTGAAATTAATTTATTTTGGTACTTTGATTTCTGCTCTATTTGCCTTTCGCTGATTTTCTCTACGAGTTCTAATCTCTTGGGGCAACCGTGAAAAGAGGCCGGATGGCCATTCTTCTTACAGTTGACACAATAGATTTCGGATTTCTCCGCTTGCGATTGCAATTTGCATTCACCAGGAGAATGCGCCAGATCACATTTAACGCATCGGTAATCCAAATTGCAATTACTCGCTGTATGTGAGTACCTTTGGCAGTTGAAGCATTGGATAATCCTGTTTTTTTTTAAATGTTCCCACGTTATTCTATGATAGCATAATTTTTTAATTGCCTTGATTTCACTTATTTTACACTCGGGGGAGAATTGCACTAATAAATGGGGTAATATAGTGTTTTTCCTACGGGATTTAGGTGTTGTTAATCTTTGTACTTTGATTAATTTAATATTTTCGATATTTAATAGTTCGTCACTGACCATTTCCACATCAATGTTTTCGTTTAACCCTTTTAGTACTAAGGTTAAGTTTTTTTCGCATTTGGGGGTATAGGTATGAAATTTTATTTTTTGTTCTTTTAAATAAAAAATCACATTTTTATAAGACACTAGGTCTTTAATATATAATGAGGATTTGGAGGGTTTTTTTACAATTAAAAATTCAATCTTCCTTTCTCTAAGTTGCCTTAGGAGGAAAATTGAATCCTCATTATGTATTATGATGGGAGGAGGTTTGGTAGAGTTACCTGTGGGTGGTGTGGTTATTGACGGGGTTTCATCTTCATTTTTTCTAGGTTCAGCGGTCGGTTGAGTCGAGCGTGCAGTTGACTTTGTAGGGCGACTCGGAGTTTCCCTAGATGATTTTTTTGCTGGTGTTGAACTGGGCGAGGCTTTTCTGCTTCTTTTATTAGAAACAATGGTGAAAGTTTCGTCGGAATCCATATCTGTAGCGTTGTCTTCGTTGGCGAGGATATCAAAGGGGTTTGTAGATCCGATGAGGCCGGCTTGGTTGTGAATTGAGGTTTTTTTTTCTGCCTCCAGAATTTCTATTTTTTTCCTAAGTGATTCAATCACTTTGTATAATTCATCTATTTTCTTGGCTGGATCAGGGCTGGCCATTTTCATGTTTTTCCTAACTTTGAAGTTAGGATAATGAGTAGGATGTCTCTTGTTTCTGGAGATGATTTCTTTTAAAGACTTTTTAGAGATGTCTTTAATATTAAAAATCTTTTCAGCTCTCTTTTTGTAAGTATTTATTTCACTATATTTGGTACCATAAATGTTAACAAGAGGCTCTTGGGATGTAAGGGCCGCAGGCTCGGTTGGGGGTGCGTCGCTTGGAGAGATATCCGTGATGAGAGAGAGAGATGCTCACACGACGGAGGTCAAAACCAACTGTTAAGAAGACGCGCTAGCTCGCTCGGCCAGGAACCGCTTTTGTTTGCAAGTTTTCTATTAGAATTTATATACATGTCAAATTATCGCCACCAGCGCCTCTATGAGCTAGTGTGGTAACTAAATTATTTTTAATTAATTAGCACTTCCTGGACACACCTTACCAATTAGCGGTTTTATGAAGGAAGTCTGACATGCCCTGAGACCTACTGAATATGCATAAAAAATTTCATAAGAATCGGTCCAGCCGTTTCGGAGGAGTATTCTGTCAAAATTTTGTGACACGAGAATTTTATATATAAGATATAGCCATGGGTTCTCAAAAACCGCTCTAACGATTTTTTTGAAATTCACACCAGAGATAGTATTTATAAAGAAAAATTGAGTTTTATTGATCACATCTCAGGAAAACTACAGCTTTATTAGTTTTTTCTTCTAAATTTAAATGTATATATGTGACGTCACAACCACCGCCTGTGAGATATATACATATCTATTCTTAAAATAAAATTAATAAGTTGACCTGTGGCCAGGTCCGAACCGACCGACGGTTTGAAATAAATTAATTTCCAGCTACAGAAACAATTTCAAATAATTTTAATATATCTATTAATGTAATAAAAAACAGATATGGATATAACATAAATATTGTTAATTTTATTTTATTTATAATATATAGCTGAAGTAGCCGGCGTTGCCGGCGTTACCCGAGGCTGTGATGTCATGAAGGGCTGGGTGACGTCATATAATTTTAAATTAAGAAAAACATAATGAAGATGATTTTTCCCGAGGATAAAACCAATACATTCGTGGTGATATGTAAAAAAATCTCCTTATGTGAAATTTGGTGCGAAAATAACCCTTCCCTTCTTATCGTCGATCGCTAATACTACCACTTCCGGTTTCCGGATTTGCACCAAAAGTTGATCAATTTATCCCACTGATGCATTAAGTAAATATACCAAATTTCATCAAAATCCGTTGAGCCGTTCAGGCTGTACACATCTATACGGACGGACAGACGGACAGACATCATGCTAAAAATACTTTTTTCTGTTTAGAAAATGCATGATTCGTGGAGATATGTAAAAATCTCCACATGTGAAATTTGGTGTGAAAACAATACCTCCCTTACTATCGTCGGTCGGTAAAAATATTTATGTTATATTCATATTTGATTTTTTTTATTTCATTAATAGATATACATGTAAATTATTTGAAATTGTTTCACACAACGTTTAAAAGAAGATTTATCTTTATATTCGATTCGATATATAGTAGGAGAATTAAATGACATCATCAATTTATTATACTCCGGTAAATATATTTTTAATATTATATATTAGCTATTGATTATATTGTAAATAATATCTTATATACTTACTTGAAAATAATTTAAAAAGTTTTAAAAGTTTCTTTTTATGAATTCAAATCGTCAATTGAAAATGAAAATTCAATTATGAGATCAAAATTAAAACTATTTATTCATATAATTTTGAATGTTTTCGTGTTTTATAAATAATAACAAATATATACATATTGTTTGAATAACAAATTCCAATTTATATGATCTTAATATATTTTGAAAATTAGATAATGTAGACAGAATGAAAATGTCTATAATAAAGATATAAAGAATCATATTTTAATTTTTATATAACCAAGAAATCATTTTTTCACTTAAAATATAGTTGTAAAGCCCAAATCTTCGATCCATATAACATCATAGACTGGGCCACTACCTTAAGGAGTCTTCTTTTGCTCTGACTAGGGTCAATCATATGCATAAAGAATAGAAAATTTTGAAAATCAACTTGGTATTAAATTCAGAAAAAAAATACTGATATATAGAATATAGACGATATTACTTGAATTAATCTTATAATGCTAGCTAAAATTGTTTGTTTGTATTATTGAGGACCCCAGTTCCATTCATTTTAATCAGATTGAAGCAATGATGCAACATTTAATAATTGTATTAAATAATTAAAGAATTGTATATAAAAAATAATGAATCATTTTTTTTAACTTAAGTACCGAGCCGAGGCTCGGGGTCCCGGTATATATATATATATATTACATAGAACATTATTTGTTTCTTTTAGATATGTAAATTACAAAAAATTACAAAAAAATTTTCAGTTAAGTGAAAAATTATTAATTTAGATATAAAACCAATATTTCTGAAAAAGCATAATTTATTGCTTAAATGTTAGTTTTATCTCCAAATAGATAATTTTTGATTTAAATGAAAATTCAATCATTCACTCTTTAACTTTTTGAATCAGTAAGTGCATTTGTGGTCCTTGCATTAATTTATTTAAAACACTTAATTTTCGAAAAATTTCTAGCAAATGGGTTAAGTTTAACAGTAAAATTATTATCTCTAAACATATTTGAATCCTCATTATGATTTTCTTGGAGAAAAATTGCAATTTCATGTTTGAGTACGAGTGCCCTCTGAATAACTTATGCCCGTGATAGCCAGCGTAATTCACAATAATAAAAGTGTGTGTGATGTGTAATTATTTATTATTCAATAAATATTTTATTTTACATTGATAATTCAATTAAAACGCCAAACAAATTAAATCGACTAAATTTGAAGTTGTACAGATATGGTTCAGGAAAGAAACTGATGGAGGAATTTGTTTGCTGAGGCAAATAATTTGCAAATATTCCAACTCCACATAATAGATGAGTGAGTTTCTTCTAAGGGAGGATGGCAACGATGATCTATAAAAAGTGATAAAAGCAAAAAACATTTAGAATATATAAATATACCAAGTTAAATTAAATTAATAATATATTTGAATGTTGAAATTAGAAATTATTACAATTGTATTACTAAAAGTAATCATAAGTTATATTATAATTTATAACAAAATTCCTCCAATATTCGTTTTTTTTTTTGAAAATAAGCAAGATTAATTTAAATATGATAAATAAATTGAAATAATATTGTAGGTATATAAATATAATATTCAAAATTAAAGCTAATAAATATGTAATTGTATTATTTAATGGTAGTTTCCAATTTTATTATTGCTTTTATATATTATATTTTATATAATAAGAAAAAAATATTTATTTATACATTTTAAAATAATGAAAATTTACTATTCCTTTACACCTTTATCTTTTAAATATTTTATAATATCTATATGTCCAAACACAGATGCCCAACTTAAAGGAGTGTATCCATTTGATTCCTTTGCATTCACATCCGCTCCTTTTTCAATTAAATATTTTATAATATCAAAATTTCCATTCTGAGATGCCAAACTTAAAGGAGTCCATCCATTTGAATTATTTACATTCACATCCGCTCCTTTTTCAATTAAATATTTGATTATTTTTAAATTACTCGAATATTGACTGCATACTGTAATGGAGTAAAATTATTATCATTTTTATTTTTTATATTAATATCGGATGATTGTAAATTACAAAAATATTTAACAGCACCCAAATCTCCCTTTTCAGATGCTTCCCAAACATCTCTATTATCTCGTTTTTCTATTTTATCATCAAAAATGGTTTCCTTTAACTCGTCAAGTGAAGAAACAACCTAAAAAATAAATTATTTAATTTTATAATGTATTTTAAATTTCTTTAATTCTAATCTTTATTTATTATTTAACGATGATGCAATATGGTGTTTTATAAATAAATATTATAAATAAAATGCTGAAATAATTGAATTGTTATATTATAAATTATATATAATGTAAATACAATTTTTATTAGTTTTAAGATATTTTTTTCTGTTAATAATTTATCATTAAATTTTTTGATGTTATTTTTTTTCTTGTATCAAATATATTAGACTTAAAATTAATGTTTTCTTAATTTCTCTTGAATTTATGAATCATTTCTTATAAATGTTTATCTTTCATTCACCTACCTTTCTAATTTCTTCTTTAAATAAACTAATTTCTTGTTTTATTGGAATAAATTCATTCAATTCGCTTTTTTTATTTTCCTATAATTTAATAAGTGAATAATTAATTAATTTATAAATCTAATTAGAAATTACACATAAATATGATTATTGTTTGGAGACATGCTTCAAAAGTGAATAAATTTTGAGGGTAATAATTAAAAAAATGTGTCTTTACTATCAAAATTCTTTGTTCTTTCATACCTCTCTAAGTTCTTCTTTTAATGAAACAATTTCATCCTTTAAAAATATATTCGGTATAGTTTATAACTATCATATGTAACTTTCTGTAATTTGTGAATTTCTAATAATAATAAAGCAAACAAATATAGGTAATTTATTAAAGCTTTTGTGGTTATTTTGATAATTATTAAGAGAATTTTTATTAAAAGACCACATTATTTGTATAAAATTATTTATTAAATTAAAATAATTGTACAAGCGGACTGATGAATCGGAGCAAGCGTACGGTTACTTGAAAACGACTGCAGAATAAGCAGTTGAAACGTTGTACAATTATTTTAATTTAATAAATAATTTTATACAAATAATGTGGTCTTTTAATAAAAATTCTCTTAATAATTAAATATAGGTAAATAATTATGAAGTTTTAAATTGAAATTCAAATTCCATCCTTTCTTTTTATACTTCTCTTCATCAAATATACTCAATAGATATATATAGATAGATAGATATACCAGTATAAGGAAAATAGATGCAAATAGAAATAGAAAGAGAAAATACCAAAATAATAAATTATAGGTCATCTAATAATTGAACTATAGAGAAATAAATATCTTTTGAATTTTGGTTCAATTATCGAATTTTTACCGACAGACGATAGTAAGGGAGGTATTGTTTTCACACCAAATTTCACATGTGGAGATTTTTACATATCTCCACGAATCATGCATTTTCTTAAGAGAAAAAAGTATTTTTAGCATTTTTTTTTTTCTTGTATCAAATATATTAGACTTAAAATTAATGTTCTCTTAATTTCTCTTGAATTTATGAATCATTTCTTATAAATGTTTATCTTTCATTCACCTACCTTTCTAATTTCTTCTTTAAATAAACTAATTTCTTGTTTTATTGGAATAAATTCATTCAATTCGCTTTTTTTATTTTCCTATAATTTAATGAGTGAATAATTAATTAATTTATAAATCTAATTAGAAATTACACATAAATATGATTATTGTTTGGAGACATGCTTCAAAAGTGAATAAATTTTGAGGGTAATAATTAAAAAAATGTGTCTTTACTATCAAAATTCTTTGTTCTTTCATACCTCTCTAAGTTCTTCTTTTAATGAAACAATTTCATCCTTTAAAAATATATTCGGTTCTTTTAATGAAATAATCTCTTTTTTTATTGGATTATATTCATTCTTCTCTAATATATGTTTTTTCTATAATTTTATAATAGATTAAAATATTAATGTATATATATAAATTAGATTGAATAAATTTCTTACCTGAATATGTTGCCTAAATATATTAAGTTTCATATTTGAAATTTCCAATTCTTTTTTTATATTCATTATTTCAATATCTTTTTTCATTAATATATTAATATAATCAAGATTCATTGTCTTTTCTTTGATTTTTGATTATCTAATTCCATGAGATTCAAATTCACCTTTAATGTATGTAGATCAGAGACCATATAACAAACTTGACAAGTCAATGTTATCTTTTGAAACCTGTTTTCAGCGCCTTCTGGCTATGTTCGGAATAACTAATTGACAAAAAAGCGGGCTTGGTGAATTTTGTAAATTCATTCAGAAGGAATAATTGGAATGAAAACAAATTGTGGAATTTTCAATTAAGTGAAAAATTATTTATGTAGAGATAAAAATGATATTTCATCAATAAATTTTTATTTTTTCATATTATTGCTGATACGTTGATTTTATCTCCAAATAAATAATTTTTCACTTAACTGAAAATCCACAATTGTTAAATTGCATTTAGGATATTCACACAAATAGATAAAAAGAGTAATGTTCTATGTAATATATTTATTTAAAGAGGATAAAAATTACCTTAAATTATTAACAAAATCTGTGACTGTCTCACAGTTAAAAAACATTCTATTAAAATAATCAAATCTAACACAATAATAACATTTACTTAATTATAATCATTTTTTATGTTTTATTCCATTTGCAAGTAACTAACTACTTTTGTTTTGCTCCGATTCAATTTTTTTTAACGGATTCGGATAGCGTCATCATCTAGCTCCGTAGTCCGCCAGCAGCATATATTATTTTCCAAGAGGATTTTTTTTAATATATTTTTTTCTGTTTTCTTTAGATTTAAATTTATTCCAACAAACTTTATTTTTATATAGTAAATAGATTCATTATAGTAAAAAGACAATTTTAGTTTTAAGTGTAAAATAATCCTAGTCATTAAGTTTAATTTAAAATTATTTTTAAGTTGAATTATATAAAGTGTTTAAAAATTCCAAAATCAATTTATTTAAATTATATAAATGTAATTCCATAATAGATAAGATTATCTTTAATATTTTTTTATTTAATCTAAATTTAGAAATTCATTATTTAATATTTTTATTTTATATATATAAAAAAAAGGAAAACAATTCTCATTAATTGTTTTTTTTTTTATTTAATAAAAAACAAGTTAATTTTGTTCATTTTTTTAAATTTTTTGAATATTACTAGAAATCACTACTTACTGAGTCTTTGCTAGTACCCAATTCTTCGGTTATTAATTTAAATTTATGGTTAACATTTTGATATGTCAATCATATTTGATAACACTTAGATTAGATATATATTAGGTATAAGATATAAACTTATATATAATATGAAAGTGAAAATGTAGAATAGATTAAATAATTAAAATTAATAAATATATGAAAGATTTTAAAATAAAGTTCAAATTGAATAACTCATGACATTAGTTTAAAATTATGTCAAGAGATGACGGGATGGGTATTAAAACAAGTGTTTATTTCTATATTATTTATATATATATATTAAAAATTAAAATATTTGTTCATTTATGTTTATTAATAAAAAATAGCAATATAATTTATTAATTAATATTAAATTAATACTAATACCAGAAAAATTTTGAATAATAATGAAACAACCAATTGAATATATTTGGTAGCTCCTATATACTTTTTCAATTGATATATACAGTGGTGTAAATATATTTGTTTCCATTGTCTATTCTCTTTCTAATATATTTAAAAATAAGTTTGAAGCAGTAAAATAGTATTCAATGGCATCTTAGAAAGTATCTAAAAACAAAAAAAAAGATTATTTTCAATATATACGTTATTAAAATAATTATCATTTGATCCAACTCCCAATTGGATGTACACCTGTAATGAGGAGAATTTTAGTCTTACATCTAATTATAATAAATTAAAAAAAAAGGAGAAAAGAATAATAAATATATATTAAATATACTATTCGTTTATTATTTAATAATTTAACCAATCGTACACATTATATATCACTAAATATAAAACAATTTATATTCAATATTTCAACCTAATTCTTTTAATATTTATACAAGATTTTATTCAACAAATTATAATAAATATATATATATATATAAGTGAGGGTTTTATTTGGAGATAAAAGAAGTGAGATGTAGTTTCTGAAATGTGTGTGTATAAAATTATTTATTTACATATGTACATTGATTTTAAAGTGTCCAATCTAGTACCTGAAATGTATAAAGAAACAAATCTCAAGTCTCTTGGTAGCGTAACTTGGTTAAATTTATAAGGTGAAAAATATATAACAAAATAATAGTGGATAGGTGTTTCTATGATGAATGCTTGTTTCTTTCTGTTCGTGTCTGGCTCTGTTCAATCCAACGCCCTCCCGTGGCCAAACCCGAACTTACATCTCCCCCACAAAAGAAAGTACCGTCACATTATTTTGTAAAGGGTATAAAATTTTTAATATGAAATAAGGAAAATTTTTTATTTTTTTTATTTTTTTCTATCTTATATATAGAGTTTGATATCCTTTCTATAACTCTGTACGGCCTGTCTCGAATTTTGTCTAGTTTGTCCTAATTCTACATAAACTAAGTCATTTTTCCTAAATGAATAATCCCTTCTTTTTTTATTTATTCTGAATCTGTTTTCTTCAGCTGACTTATTCAAGAATTTTAAAGCTTATTTTCTATCATATTCCAGATCTCTTTACTTGCTAAATTCTTCTGGTACTATCTCTGAATGTTTTCCAAGCAGTAAATATTCAGGAGAGAATCTGGTAGAACTGTGTGTTGTTCCATTATATTCTCTGACACATTCTTTTGCCAAAACAGCCCATCCTTTTCCTTTATTTTTAAAATCATTTTTCTTTATCCTCAGCCTATTTGTTAAAGACTGGTTCACTCGTTCAACTAAAAACGACCATTTGACTCCAGGCAATCACTACATGTGAATATTAGTTTTATATTATTTTTAGTTAAAATTTTTTTAAAATCTTCCGAATTTATCCCAGGATATTGATCCGCCAACAGGTTATCTATTTGGTTCGAATCGTCAACCTTTTTTATAAGTTTAATAAAATCTTTTGACGATTGAGTTGTTGATGTTAAAATGAAGACAAATCTTGAGAAATGATCAATGAGCACATGCATGTATCTTTTTTTTTTTGTATATCTGTCTTTGCAACCCCCTATTGTATCCAGGGACATGATTTCAAAGGGTCTTATTGCTGGACCCAAAATGGATGCTTTTCCCAGTAATCTCTCTCTTCTTGATTTATTTTCCAAACATGCCTTGCATTCTCTGCAATACTTTCTTATTAAAAAATCCATTCCTTTAAAATAGTACTCAGGTCTAATTTTATTTAACATATGTTTTACCCCTATATGACCATAGTAGTTGTGAGTTAAATCTATTATTTTTTTTCCTAAGGACATAGATACAAATATTCTTTTGTCATCATTTATTTTCTTTAAATAAACTCCTTTTTCATTTATAATGTTTTTAGAATTGTTTATTTCAGTGATATTTAAACTTTGGTCTGTCATTATTTGTTCTTGTGTTATTAAGTTTACCACTTTGATGACATCTTCATTATGACAATCACTGAGGACTGGATTTCTGGAAAGGGCGTCGGCCTCAGTGTTTGTGCTGCCAGGGGCGTAAATGATTTCAAAGTCATATTGGGAAAGATAAAGAATTAATTCACCAAGGGGCTCATCTGGTCTTGCATTTACTTTGAAATTTTCCAGGGGTTTGTGGTCTGTGATGACTGTAAATGGTTTATCTATTAGCCAGTATTGCCAGTGTTGTACAGCTTCCTTTATAGCTAAACACTCCAAATAAATAGCCTTTCTTTTCTTTTGTAGTGGAGTTAGTTTTTTTGAAAAGTAGGGGCTACTGGATGTAAGAATCCTTCATCATCTTTTTGCTTCAATATTGCACCGATTCCTTCCGTGTATGTATGTAACTCTTCTTATCTGGATTAAAAATTAATAATATTGGCGAGGTACATAAAAGCTCTTTTACTTTATTAAAAGCACTCTGACATTTGTCCGTCCATTCAAACTTTACATTTTGAAGTGAAACTTCTTTAGCGGCGTCCTGACATTTGGTTGAGAATGGAGAGTGAATTGAAAAATTGAAATTTCGTAACGCAAGAGAGAAAAAAATTGAAATTTCGTAACGCAAGAGAGAAAAAAGATATAGATATAACGAGTGAGAATGAGATAGCCTCTATCTCCGTCTCTCTTTTGTGCAGTCTTTCGTTCTTGAGAAAGAGGCTATCTGCGTCTTCCTTTTGTCCGGTCTTTCGTTCTTGAGAAAGAGGCTATCTGCGTCTTCCTTTTGTGCTGTCTTTCGTTCTAATACCCACTCGCTAGGTCCAAAGTCCATGGCGCGCATGCGCGCGAGTACGTTGACGCGGAATAATATTTCTCAGCCTCTACTGGGTCAAAGAATAAAAATTAGTTTGACTTATGATCAAAAGAGGGCGAGATCTCCACCTTGTCCAGTAGATATCGCAATTAAATACAATTTGAATTTAAATATATATTAATTTCAAAATTTGCCTAAACATTTATAAAAATAAATATACATATGAAATTTGTTATTTTTTTTTAATATTAAAAAATATTTAATTTGAGATTAATTATATGTAAAAAGATCAACTATCAAATAGATTCAAACTTTTATTTTCTTTGATTAGATTATAATTAAATATTATTTATATTATTTAAAAATTATTATTAAATTTAATTAATTATAAATTATAAATAATAAATAATAAATATTAAACCAGCGCATGTTTGGCTTTTTGTTGATGGCACCACGTCACGTGTTGGCGCGTGAGATTTGCAGTGTTAAAAAATTAATTCTGGTAATTTCAGCTAATCAATCAAGCTGAAATTCTATATATAGCAGTTTTATACAATTATTAATCATGTGAAAAATTATCAAACATATATCTTTATTTTTACGGTCACTTTAGAGGAAAAAAAATCAAAACGTTGTAGGTAATGACCCTCTTCCGGTTGAGCTACATTTCTCAAAAGTTGATAGAAAACTATGAATTTTGAATAATGTCCATGTACCAAATTTCATCATTCTAGCTCAAACCGTTTTTGCGTAATCTTGCCTACATACACACACACACACACACACACAGACATTTTTCTCAACCTTAGTGAAAATGATTCAGGAACCTTCAAAAAGTATAAAAACATCAAAATCTCAACATCGAAAATTTTCGTGATCGCAATACTATCTCTGGCGAGATAGTAAAAAATGATTCATTATTATTGGATTTGGCTGGTAATATTAATACCTGGGACACCGAGCTCGCTCTACCCTTTAAAAAATATTGATATACAATTCTTTAATTATTTATTACAATTATTAAATGTATTAAATAATATTTTATTGAAAAAATATTAAAAATTATAAAACTATCTAAAACTTAATTAATAAAAGAACAATGAATAAATAAATCACGAAAATAGATAAAAAAAAAATGCACGCGGCGAGTTTCGATCCTTCGAACTCGGGGAGTAAAAACAATTGTTCTTACTGCTGGTCTATGATATTTTGATAATTACAAAGATATTTTTACCATCTTTCAAAGACATTTATTTGTTTTGTTGTTTTTTTTTGAGAGAGATTAATAAATATATATATATTTTATTAAAAATAAATATTTTTAATTTTATTTCGAAATTAAATAATGAATTTTAAAATATTTTAAATATAAAAAAATGTTAATACAATATCATTTAAAAAAAAAGCGGGATTAATAAATATATATATATATTTTATTAAAAATAAATATTTTTAATTTTATTTCGAAATTAAATAATGAATTTTAAAATATTTTAAATATAAAAAAATGTTAATACAATATCATTTAAAAAAAAGCGGGATTAATAAATATATATATATATATATTTTATTAAAAATAAATATTTTTAATTTTATTTCGAAATTAAATAATAAATTTTAAAATATTTTAAATATAAAAAAAATATTAATACAAAATTAAAAAAAGGCGGGAGTAAAATTTCAAAATGGATGCCATTTACGTCACCCATATATAATTTTCAATTAAGAAATTAATAATGAAGCTGTAAGTTTCAAGAGATGTAATCAATAAAACTCAATTTTTCTTTATAAATACTATATTTAGTGTGAATTTGAAAAAAATCGTTAGAGCGGTTTTTGAGAACCAATGGTTATAGATAAATAGATAGATATATACAATTTTAGCTAGCATAATAAGATAAGATATATATCGTGAAATAATTAAAATTCTCAAGTCAAATATACAGCGTGCACGCATACCGACGCATGTAATTGTGTGTGTGAACATGGTCGGCGATTCACACGCCAACACATACAGTTATGTGCGTCGATGACCATTCACGTTATTTATCCGAATCTCAACATTACTTTAACACTACTAAATCAATTTAAAATTATTATTGCATTTAAAACTGCTTTTCTCTACTCCACAGATTTCACTATGCCGAAAAAAAATAACGACCAAAATTTAGACGATATTATTTATTTCATACACCGTTCACTACTGGTTTATAGCCACACAGGTGCTAATGCACTTGAACGAGGCGAAGATAAAATCCCTCTAATTCTCGGGGGAGATTTTAATGTAAATTTTGGATCTGATGATTCGTTGCCGTTGATCAACTTTCTTCGAGAAACATTTGGTCTGCTTATAAATAACGATCCCAAGGAATCAACAACAAAATCTGGAACTACAATAGATGCTGTTTTTACACGTTATATAGAAAATATCGAATCACGAACATATATATCTTACTTTAGTTATCACAAGCCATTAATATCAGTATTACCAATTGAAGCACCAACCGACAATAGTACAGGCAATGTAGATATGATGATAGAGTAGATAATAATAATAATAAAGCGAATATTTGTTACGAAAATTTTATACTGTTATATGTCTTTCGAAATGATCCCTTTATTTTTCTCTATTTCTCTCTCACTCACACTCTCAACTAAAATTTATCTTATTCTCTAGATTGTAAGAAGTTTCACTTCCGCCACGTGTACGATGCTGCACATTTTGCTTTTTTTTCTTAGTAAATTATGAAGAGGTTCTAACAATTCTACCGATTTGTCTATATACTTATAATAAAAATTTATTTTACCGAGAAATTGCCGTACATTTTTCTTATCTTTTGGAATTTTGAAATCTTTTATTGCTATCAAGTTATCTTTTAAAGGTCTTATTTTGCCTTTTTTAATAATATGTCCTAAATATTTAATTTCATTTTTCGCGATATTGCATTTTGATAATTTCAGCTTAATACCTTCTTCTTTCAACATTTTAAAAACTAATTTTAAATGTTCTAAATGTTTTTCAAAACTTTCGGAGAAAATAAGGATGTCGTCAATATAATTCATACAGAACGTGTTTAAATTATTTCTCCTAATGGAATTTGCAAGAATTCTTTGAAAGATTCCAGATGATGCTCGAAGTCCAAATGGGAGTACATTCCATTGAAAGTGGCCATTTTGTGTTACAAAGGCCGACTTTTCCCTATCCTTTCTTCTTAATGGTATAGACCAAAAGGCCGAATTAACATCTAATGCCGTGAACCAATTGCAATTTCCTGCCTTTATCATTATTTCATCAATTCTTGGGAAAGGATGAGACTCAGGTAATAAAATCCTGTTTAGACAAGAATAATCGATACATAGGCGTGATTTTTTTCCTTCGTCTTTCTTATAAGCCAATGTTACTGGAGCCGCAAAAGGCGAGCTTGATTCTTCAATTAGATTCATTTCTAAAAGTTTTTTTATTTGACTGTCTATTTCATTCTGAGTTGTGACAGAACATCTATAGGGTTTTTTATATATATATTGATAATCACGCAGTTTTATTTGAGCCTCTGTATCATTTATTTTTCCTACATCGAATTTGTTTTTTGCAAATAATTCATTATTTTCTTTTAATTGAAAATGAATCAATTGAATTTATTGGTGTTTAGAATAAGAAATAAATAAGAATGATATATAATTCATAAATTTTATATTTCTATTTAAAAAAGTAGCATTTTCGCTAAAATCTTAATGATAAATGTCGTTTTTTCTATGAAATCCACGAAAATAATTGAGTTATCGATGAAATTTGAATTTATTGGTGTTTAGAATAAGAAATAAATAAGAATGATATATAATTCATAAATTTTATATTTCTATTTAAAAAAGTAGCATTTTCGCTAAAATCTTAATGAAAAATGTCGTTTTTTCTATGCAAACAACGAAAATAATTGAGATATCGATGAAATTTGAATTTATTCGTGTTTAGAATAAGAAAGTACCGGGACCTCGAGCCTCGGCTCGGTACTTAAGTTAAAAAAAATGATTCATTATTATTGGGTTTGGCTGATAATATTAATACCTGGGACACCGAGCTCTCACTCGACCCTTTAAGAAATATTAATATACAATTCTTTAATTATTTACTGCAATTATTAAATGTTGCATCATTGCATCAATCTGATTAAAATCAATTGAACTGGGGTCCTCAATAGTACAAACAAACAATTTTAGCTAGCATAATAAGATTAATCCAAGTAATATCGTCTATTTCTATTCGAAACTATTTTCAGTTATGAAATGAACAGTCAGTAGGGAGTAAAAAAAATGTAATTGAAGACCGAAGTTTTATAAAATAATTAAATTATTTTATAGATTATAAAATAAAAATTATTGTATTAACATTAAAAATATTGAAATAAAAAATAATAGTTTGATTTAATAAACTAAAATATTATAAACATTTTTAGTGTGAATTTCTCAGGGAGGTAGGGAGCCCAATTCATTTAACCACCTATGTTGTATAAGGAATCTTAATTTCTTAACACTCCGTTTTTTCAAATTTAAAATAGAGGGAGAGAAAGACTTTCAATTATATTCGAATAGTTTATATATTCTATATATGAGTATTTTTTTCTGAATTTAATACCAAGTTGATTTTCAAAATTTTTTCTATTCTTTATGCATATGATTGATTACATGTGTTAAAATTTAAACAAATTCAAATATTCTAATTTTTAAATTTATATACATTTAATATTATTTTTTCGAGACTAATGGCAAATACCGGTGGCCCTAGTCAGAGCAAGTGAAGACTCCTTATGGTATCGGCCCAGTCGATGAAAAAAAAAATAAATTTATTATTTTTATATATTAAATTTAATAAAAGAACATTGAATAAATAAATATAAATTAGTAATTTATTGAAAATAAACAATAAATAGATTAAAAAAAAAAAATTATTATTTTTAAATATGGAGGCACTTCGCGAGTTTCGATCCTGCGAAGTTGACTCGTCAAAAAAGTCCTAACCACTGGTCTAAGATATTTAGATAATAAAAATAACATTTTTTTACCATCTTTGGAAGCCAAATACCAAATAGTATTTGTTTTATTGATGTTTTTTTGGAGAGAAATTAATAAATATATATATATTTTATTAAAAATAAATATTTTTAATTTTATTTCGAAATTAAATAATAAATTTTAAAATATTTTAAATAAAAAAAAATATTAATACAATTTCAGTTAAAAAATAAAAATGGATGTCATTTGTGACGTCATCCATATATAACTATAATGGTACAATGGGAGGTGTTGATCGACTGGATCAACACCTCCATGACTACCCAACAACGAGGAAGAGAGGGAAAAAGTACTATAAGAAAATGTTTTTCCATTTGTTAGACATTTCAGTATGGAATGCATACATTTTATACCAAAAAAATGGTGGCCAAAAAAGTAACCTTGAATTTCGAAAATCGTTGATTGAAAGGATAATAGAAAAATTCCATACACGCACTAAAAAAGTTGGAAGACCTAGTGTTCAGCCTGGTCCATTGCGTCTCACTGAGAGGCATTTTCCAGAACATGTTCCACCAACCGAAAAAAAGGCTAATCCATATAGGTATTGCGCTGTATGTTGCAGTCAAAGGGATGAAAAGGGGAAGAAAAAACGGAAAGAAACCAGATTTTTTTGTAAAAATTGTAATGTGGCACTATGTGCAGTGCCATGTTTCATGATTTATCATACTCAACTTAATTTTTAATTCTTTTTCCTAAATTTATAATAATAAATAAATTTATTTCAATATAAGGTAGTACGCCACTGACATTTTTAGTTTATAATAATTTGTAAATTATATTATAGTTTTGTTACAACATACAAATAATTTTTATGTGTATAATCTACGAATAAACAATATTTTCTATTTTAGAATTTTTTTTTCCGCATCAACCCCCAAGTAGAAAACACATGATACGCCAATGGAAATATTTTTTTTCGTTTTAATTGAATATAAACATCAAATTCGAGCATTAAAAAAATTCGATAATTTTTTGACCGATAATTCAAAAATAATGTGTACATTAAGTGGTTAAGAAATAAATAATGAAGATGTATTTTTCCAGAGATGTGATGAATAAAACTTAATTTTTCTTTATAAATACTATATCTAGTGTGAATTTAAAAAAAAACGTTAGAGCGGATTTTGAGAACCCATGGCTATATATATATAGGTATATACAAACAATTTTAGCTAGCATAATAAGATAAGATTCCTGATTTTTTAATAATTACATTTAAAATCATTTTAAAGTTATAATTTTATCTTTATAAAGAGAGACTAAAAAAATAAGAAAATCAAAATATTGAAAAAATACAAAAGAGAGGTAGAAAAAAGGTTCGAACCCCACTCTTCTTATTTTTACTTAAGGGGTCTTCTGATTGGTTGCCTGTTCCGACACACCTTTTTTTGACATAAACGGCCTCCTCCAATTCCTTCAGCTATCATTTGCTCTCTGCATCTCACAAAGTCAACATTAGCACGCTTGCTAACTGAGTGTACTTTCCAATTTGTTTTGTTTTTGATTTTATTTTTTGTTTTTAAATCATGCCATCCAAAAAGATGAAAACAACCAACGAGGGTGTTCAGAAGATGACTCATGTAAATGAAACAACTGTAAATTACAGTTGTGATCAAGAATTACATCAACATATGAGGAGATTACCGCAAGAATTAGTAGGTAATATTCTGAAATATTCAACATTTCAACAATTGCTTGTTTTTAGTGAAGATCAATATTATTACGATGCGATTATCAATTCTGGAATTGTTTCTTCCTCACCTACAATTTTTTTCACCGATTCGGATTCCTTCCCCGCTAAGTTTTTGAAACGATTCTATTTTTTAATAAAAACTGTTGTTGTAACTGAGAGGAATTATAAATTTTTAATCAAGTTTATAAAACATTCATCCATGCTAAGAATAAAAAAAATTGATTTTCGAGATTTCTCTACAAGTAAATTAGATATAATACGAGATTTTCTAATAAAATTATCAAGTGATGTCGAAGAAGGTAAATCGCCAACTTATCCTATTTTCGATAAGGTAGAGGAAATTATTTTATATGATAAGATACATGATTATGATATTTTTGTATGGGCTATTAATTATTTTTTTCCTAATTTAAAAAAGTTTAGTCTTCCATTTGAAATTTATTTTAATAAAAATATAAATAAATTATTAATGAAAATGAACCAACTTGTAACATTAAATTTGCCGAGATTATTGATAACAACAATTGAACCATTGAAATCAATAGCTAACTTCTCTAATTTAAGAGAATTAAAAATCGCTTTTTTTTATATTAATAAAACCTGGCCATCTTATTTGTCAAAATTAGAAAATTTAGAACATCTACAGATTAGATATTCTGGCCCAGAAGAAATTCTCAGGAGTTATTTTGAAATTGCACCATTAGATAAATTGAAAAAAGTAATGCTTATGGAAATTGGATCCTTTACAGAGCAACTAGTTAAAGTGTTTCTTAAAAAAAGGTTACCATTAACAAATTTGAAAATAGTTTTATGCAACGATGTCCAGAAAAATGCCTTGAAAATGCTTAATCAGTTTGAAAATTTAACAGATCTCCGATTAGAACGGTGTATTTCATTAATTTCTAGTGATCTACAGGACATCCATAAAATAAAAAAATTAAATATTTTATCTTTGTATGGATGTCGAAACATATGTAATGAAGTCCTTCCATACATTTTTCAATGTAAAACATTCTATCAATTAAATCTTCATGGCACAAAGATAAAAATTGATTTTAGCACAATTAAAAATAATTTGCGTGTTCATACATTGAACATTAATCCATTCCCTTATGAAAAAAATAGGGCTTGGCCCTTTGATTCTAATGTGTATGCTCGAGATACTCATAAGAATTTAAAAAAATTGTTACCTTGTGCAAGTATTATCGAACGTTATTTATATTTATATTATTTAAATTTATGTTTATAAATATTTCTTATGATCGTTATAAAAGTTTAAGTTATTTTAATATTTAAGATTTATATTTTAAAATAATAATATTAAAATTATTTAAATATACGTTTTAATAATTGAAAATAAATACTACTTTAATATGAAAAAAAATTAAATAAATTACCATTGTATGCTTGTATTTAAATGAAAAAAAATATTGTTAAAGTTAAATATATTATAAATATATTATTCTAATATTTGTAAGTATTGCACAATTTTTAAAATATATTATTGTAGAATAATAATAAATAAACATTTTGTAATTTTGTTTTATTTTATTGAAATTAAATTATTTAAAAAATAATTTTAAATAATTTATAAAATTATTTTAGTATTTAAGTCATATATTATAAATATAATGTCTCTATTAAAATAAATACTATTCTTGTTCATTATATAGTAATTGATGTTTTATTTAAAAAATGAAGATTGTGTTTAATATTTTTAAGGTATATCTTAATTAATATTAATAATAATAATTCATTGAATATTAATAAATATTATAAAATGAAATTTGTGAATTTATTTTATTTTCCTTATTCAATCCCATATCCTTTCCTAAATTCTTTATATATAATATAAAAATAAATCCTTATATAATATATCTACATATTATTTATTATATGGTTTCTCTTACTTTTAGTCTAATAAATTAATACAAGTTTGTAAAAATTTAAATAATTAAGAATATTTTTAATAATGAATGTTTTGTTCTCGATTTTTAAATTAATAATTTATAATAATATATATTCTAATAATTAAAAATATTAAGATCAGTTAAAATAAGATGATTTAGAACTTTCTAAATACATTTTAAAATGTCAATAAATTCTTATTCCAACTTTTGTCACAACCAAAAAAAAAAACCCTTGAATATCTTTTTTCTTTTTTCTAAAATAGCACATCCGAAATATCTTTGGCCAAGATCCTTTTTGTTGTATTATTATTATTATTATTGTCTCTCTTCTTTTCAAGTAAACACAAAAGCTTTGAAAAAGTTATTTTTGTTGCTTTCTCCTTTTTTTCATTCTTCTACAAGTAAACAAAGTTCAATTGTTAATGAACAAGGAACCAAGTTAAAAATAAATTGTTTCATAGATTTTTCAAATACCTGAATATTTTGCTTCTTGAAAAATTATTTTAGATAATATATAAATTGAAATTTAATATAATATAAGAATCTATTACATAAAAACGTATAGCAAAATGGGTTGGTAAGGCCATAACTCTATTTTGCCAATTTTTTTTTTTTTAAATGTTCGTTGAAGTCCAAACATGGATCGAATAATTTCCGGGAAAACCCTAAATACAGCCCTTTTCTTTTTCCCATTAAGGGTTGGGAAAATACTTTTAAGCGCGAGCCAAAATACAATTTTCAAAATGTCTTCCGGGCCGGAGGACCATACTTCGAAAACACTAATAAAAATAAGCGGGAGTGTCCTCCCCTAGACTTTCCCGCATATAAATAGGTATAAAGAGTTGTGAATGAATATTTAGAATGTAATAAAGTGCTACTTCCGGTTAACTGATATTTTAAATGTAAAAAAAAACAGATATGGATATATTATAAATATTTTTAATTTTATTTTATTTATAATATATAAGGGCTGGCTGTGACGTCATGAAGTGCTGTGTGACGTCATATAATTTTAAATTAAGAAAAAACTAATGAAGATGATTTTTCTCGAGGATAAAACCAATACAAAGTGCATAACACGTAGAGATATGCCTTCACGTGAAATTTGATATGAAAATAACCCTTCACTTCCTCTCTTCGATCGGCAATACTAGCACTTCCGGTTTCCGGATTTGCACCAAAAGTTGATCAATTCATCCTACTGATGTATTAAGTAAATATACCGAATTTCATCAAAATCCGTTGAGCCGTTCAGGCTGTACACATCTATACGGACGGACGGACAGACGGACGGACGGACGGACAAACATCATGCTAAAAATACTTTTTTCTGTTAAGAAAATGCATGATTCGTGGAGATATGTACCTAAAAATATCCACAGGTGAAATTTGGTGTGAAAACAATACCTCCCTTACTATCGTCGGTCGGTAAAAAGGAAACGCTACTTGTATAGGTAAATTGTCACTTCCGGTAGTCAGATCATGATGAAATTTGGTATCTGAATTTTTTTCATATTTTTAAATCTATATACAAAATATGAAGCAAATATCTCGAAGCAAACTGGTACTTTACTTGAAAGGTAAACGCAACCATTGTAGGTAAAGTACCACTTCCGGTTAACCGATTTTGACGAAATTTTGATATAAATCTACAAACTGTGAATAATATCGGTGTACCAAATTTCGAAGTCCTAGCTTGATTAGTTTTTGGGTAAATTTGCTTACAGACATTACATACATACATACATACATACATACACACACACAGACATAATTCCAAAAATGGTATTTTCCGACTCAGGGAGGTCTAAAACGTCAAGATCTATCAAAATCTCGAAGTCGAAATTTTTGACGATTCCAATACTTCCCTTATACGAAGTATGCGGGAAAGTAAAAATTTATCTTTTTTGTTAAGAGACATATTGAAAGAAAAATCAAAATAAGAGCCAATAAAAGCGTGTAAAAAATAAATATAATTAACGTAACAATTATCACATTAATATCAAATATTAATTTAAATAAATTAAGACAAAAAATATTAAAAATATTCTCTATTGAAACAAAATTTATAATTATAAGGGATATTTTCATATTCTGTGGTGTGGAAACAAAGGATTAGAAAAGAAAAATAAATAAATAAAACACGTTTTTCTTAATTAATATTTGGTTAATTTTTTTAAAATAATCTATACAATAGAAAGCATTTATTCAAGCTTAGGAATGATATAAAAATATTTCATATATAACAAAACAATTTATATATCTATATATATATATTGAAAAGTTTTTATTTAGAATAATAAGAAAAAGAGGACGTTCAATTTTAATCGTTTTTTTATTATTTATGTAATTTATATATATATATTATTATATTTATTTATATATATGGTAAAATGCGTACTTGTCTTTTCGTTTTTATTTTATAATTATTTATCTTTTCAAGCTTAAAGTGTACAAATGATCTTTCTCTTTTGTTTTGTTTTTCTATAAAAATTAAAATTCTTGAGGTTTTATAAGAAAAAAAAATCAATTTTTTTTTGACACCTCTATAAATATTTACTTTAATGTTGTTATTATTATTATTGTTCATTTGGACTCTTAATTTCTACGTTATAACAAAAGTATTATTTTCTTTTTTTTTTTAATATAAGGAGAATGAACACAGAATATAGAATTAGTACCGGGACCACGAGCCTCGGCTCGGTACTTAAGTTAAAAAAAATGATTCATTATTATTGGGTTTGGCTGGTAATATTAATACCTGGGATACCGAGCTGTCGCTCGAAAAAATGTTTAGACATTATTATAGACATTTTCATTCTGTAAATTAAATAATTTTATTTCATTTAAAAAAATATCTATTTTTAAATAATTTTTTTCTCTACATTATTTATCTAATTCTGACAATATATTAAGATCACACCGGGACCCCGAGCCTCGGCTAGGTAATTAAGTTAAAAAAAAATAATTCATTATTATATTGGGTTTGGCTGGTAATATTAATACTTGGGACACCGAGCTGATATACAATTCTTTAATTATTTATTACAATTATTAATTGTTGCATCATTGCATCAATCTAATTAAAATGTATTATTAGGTATGTTTCTAAGTGCATGAATATTTTTTTTTTATTGGAAGAATGATAAATATATATCGTAATTTATAATTATAAAATATTATTAAAATATATATTTTTAATTTTATTTCGAAATTAAATAAACAATTTTAAAATATTTTTCTTTTAAAAAAAGGCGAGAGTCAAATTTCAATATGAATGTCATATAAAAAAAATTTTAATACAATATCCTTTAAAAAAAGGCGGGAGTAAAATTCCAAATTATATGTTTTTTTGTTTTTGTTTTTGTTTTTTTTGAGAGAGATTAATAAATATATATACATTTTATTAAAAATAAATATTTTTAATTTTATTTCGAAATTAAATAATAAATTTTAAAATATTTTCAATAAAAAAAAAATATTAATACAATTTCAGTTAAAAAATAAAAATAGATGTCATGTGACGTCACCCATATATAATTTTAAATTAAGAAATTAATAATGAAGCTGTATGTTTCAAGAGATATGATCAATAAAACTTAATTTTTCTTTATAAATACTATATCTAGTGTGAATTTGAAAAAAATCGTTAGAGCGGTTTTTGAGAACCAATGGCCATAGATAGATAGATATATATATAATTTTAGCTAGCATAATAAGATAAGATAAATAAGAATGATATATAATTCATAAATTTTATATTTCTATTTAAAAAAGTAGCATTTTCGCTAAAATCTTAATGAAAAATGTCGTTTTTTCTATTAAAACAACGAAAATAATTGAGATATCGATGAAATTTGAATTTATTCGTGTTTAGAATAAGAAAGTACCGGGACCTCGAGCCTCGGCTCGGTACTTAAGTTAAAAAAAATGATTCATTATTATTGGGTTTGGCTGGTAATATTAATACCTGGGACACCGAGCTCTCGCTCGACCCTTTAAAAAATATTAATATACAATTCTTTTATTATTTACTGCAATTATTAAATGTTGCATCATTGCATCAATCTGATTAAAATCAATTGAACTGGGGTCCTCAATAGTACAAACAAACAATTTTAGCTAGCATAATAAGATTAATCCAAGTAATATCGTCTATTTCTATTCGAAACTATTTTCAGTTATGAAATGAACAGTCAGTAGGGAGTAAAAAAAATGTAATTGAAGACCGAAGTTTTATAAAATAATTAAATTATTTTATAGATTATAAAATAAAAATTATTGTATTAACATTAAAAATAACATTAACATTGAAATAAAAAATAATAGTTTGATTTAATAAACTAAAATATTATAAACATTTTTAGTGTGAATTTCTCAGGGAGGTAGGGAGCCCAATTCATTTAACCACCCATGTTGTATAAGGAATCTTAATTTCTTAACACTCCGTTTTTTCAAATTTAAAATAGAGGGAGAGAAAGAGTTTCAATTAAATTCGAATAGTTTATATATTCTATATATGAGTATTTTTTTCTGAATTTAATACCAAGTTGATTTTCAAAATTTTTTCTATTCTTTATGCATATGATTGATTACATGTGTTAAAATTTAAACAAATTCAAATATTCTAATTTTTAAATTTATATACATTTAATATTATTTTTTCGAGACTAATGGCAAATACCGGTGGCCCTAGTCAGAGCAAGTGAAGACTCCTTATGGTATCGGCCCAGTCGATGAAAAAAAAAATAAATTTATTATTTTTATATATTAAATTTAATAAAAGAACATTGAATAAATAAATATAAATTAGTAATTTATTGAAAATAAACAATAAATAGATTAAAAAAAAAAATTATTATTTTTAAATATGGAGGCACTCCGCGAGTTTCGATCCTGCGAAGTTGACTCGTCAAAAAAGTCCTAACCACTGGTCTAAGATATTTAGATAATAAAAATAACATTTTTTTACCATCTTTGGAAGCCAAATACCAAATAGTATTTGTTTTATTGATGTTTTTTTGGAGAGAAATTAATAAATATATATATATTTTATTAAAAATAAATATTTTTAATTTTATTTCGAAATTAAATAATAAATTTTAAAATATTTTAAATAAAAAAAAAATATTAATACAATTTCAGTTAAAAAATAAAAATGGATGTCATTTGTGACGTCATCCATATATAATTTTAAATTAAGAAATAAATAATGAAGATGTATTTTTCCAGAGATGTGATGAATAAAACTTAATTTTTATTTATAAATACTATATCTAGTGTGAATTTAAAAAAAACGTTAGAGCGGATTTTGAGAACCCATGGCTATATATATATAGGTATATACAAACAATTTTAGCTAGCATAATAAGTTAAGATTCCTGATTTTTTAATAATTACATTTAAAATCATTTGAAAGTTATAATTTTATCTTTATAAAGAGAGACTAAAAAAATAAGAAAATCAAAATATTGAAAAAATACAAAAGAGAGGTAGAAAAAAGGTTCGAACCCCACTCTTCTTATTTTTACTTAAGGGGTCTTCTGATTGGTTGCCTGTTCCGACACACCTTTTTTCGACATAAACGGCCTCCTCCATTTCCTTCAGCTATCATTTGCTCTCTGCATCTCACAAAGTCAACATTAGCACGCTTGCTAACTGAGTGTACTTTCCAATTTGTTTTGTTTTTGATTTTATTTTTTGTTTTTAAATCATGCCATCCAAAAAGATGAAAACAACCAACGAGGGTGTTCAGAAGATGACTCATGTAAATGAAACAACTGTAAATTACAGTTGTGATCAAGAATTACATCAACATATGAGGAGATTACCGCAAGAATTAGTAGGTAATATTCTGAAATATTCAACATTTCAACAATTGCTTGTTTTTAGTGAAGATCAATATTATTACGATGCGATTATCAATTCTGGAATTGTTTCTTCCTCACCTACAATTTTTTTCCCCGCTAAGTTTTTGAAACGATTCTATTTTTTAATAAAAACTGTTGTTGTAACTGGGAGGAATTATAAATTTTTAATCAAGTTTATAAAACATTCATCCATGCTAAGAATAAAAAAAATTCATTTTCGAGATTTCTCTACAAGTAAATTAGATATAATACGAGATTTTCTAATAAAATTATCAAGTGATGTCGAAGAAGGTAAATCGCCAACTTATCCTATTTTCGATAAGGTAGAGGAAATTATTTTATATGATAAGATACATGATTATGATATTTTTGTATGGGCTATTAATTATTTTTTTCCTAATTTAAAAAAGTTTAGTCTTCCATTTGAAATTTATTGTAATAAAAATATAAATAAATTATTAATGAAAATGAACCAACTTGTAACATTAAATTTGCCGAGATTATTGATAACAACAATTGAACAATTGAAATCAATAGCTAACTTCTCTAATTTAAGAGAATTAAAAATCGCTTTTTTTTATAATAATAAAACCTGGCCATCTTATTTGTCAAAATTAGAAAATTTAGAACATCTACAGATTAGATATACTGGCCCAGAAGAAATTCTCAGGAGTTATTTTGAAATTGCACCATTAGATAAATTGAAAAAAGTAATGCTTATGGAAATTGAATCCTTTACAGAGCAACTAGTTAAAGTGTTTCTTAAAAAAAGGTTACCATTAACAAATTTGAAAATAGTTTTATGCAACGATGTCCAGAAAAATGCCTTGAAAATGCTTAATCAGTTTGAAAATTTAACAGATCTCCGATTAGAACGGTGTATTTCATTAATTTCTAGTGATCTACAGGACATCCATAAAATAAAAAAATTAAATATTTTATCTTTGTATGGATGTCGAAACATATGTAATGAAGTCCTTCCATACATTTTTCAATGTAAAACATTCTATCAATTAAATCTTCATGGCACAAAGATAAAAATTGATTTTAGCACAATTAAAAATAATTTGCGTGTTCATACATTGAACATTAATCCATACCCTGATGAAAAAAATAAGGCTTGGCCCTTTGATTCTAATGTGTATGCTCGAGATACTCATAAGAATTTAAAAAAATTGTTACCTTGTGCAAGTATTATCGAATGGTATTTATTGAATATTAAAAATAAATGTTTATAAATATTTCTTATGATCGTTATAAAAGTTTAAGTTATTTTAATATTTAAGATTTATATTTTAAAATAATAATATTAAAATTATTTAAATATACGTTTTAATAATTGAAAATAAATACTACTTTAATATGAAAAAAAATTAAATAAATTACCATTGTATGCTTGTATTTAAATGAAAAAAAATATTGTTAAAGTTAAATATATTATAAATATATTATTCTAATATTTGTAAGTATTGCACAATTTTTAAAATATATTATTGTAGAATAATAATAAATAAACATTTTGTAATTTTGTTTTATTTTATTGAAATTAAATTATTTAAAAAATAATTTTAAATAATTTATAAAATTATTTTAGTATTTAAGTCATATATTATAAATATAATGTCTCTATTAAAATAAATACTATTCTTGTTCATTATATAGTAATTGATGTTTTATTTAAAAAATGAAGATTGTGTTTAATATTTTTAAGGTATATCTTAATTAATATTAATAATAATAATTCATTGAATATTAATAAATATTATAAAATGAAATTTGTGAATTTATTTTATTTTCCTTATTCAATCCCATATCCTTTCCTAAATTCTTTATATATAATATAAAAATAAATCCTTATATAATATATCTACATATTATTTATTATATGGTTTCTCTTACTTTTAGTCTAATAAATTAATACAAGTTTGTAAAAATTTAAATAATTAAGAATATTTTTAATAATGAATGTTTTGTTCTCGATTTTTAAATTAATAATTTATAATAATATATATTATAATAATTAAAAATATTAAGATCAGTTAAAATAAGATGATTTAGAACTTTCTAAATACATTTTAAAATGTCAATAAATTCTTATTCCAACTTTTGTCACAACCAAAAAAAAAACCCTTGAATATCTTTTTTCTTTTTTCTAAAATAGCACATCCGAAATATCTTTGGCCAAGATCCTTTTTGTTGTATTATTATTATTATTATTGTCTCTTCTTTTCAAGTAAACACAAAAGCTTTGAAAAAGTTATTTTTGTTGCTTTCTCCTTTTTTTCATTCTTCTACAAGTAAACAAAGTTCAATTGTTAATGAACAAGGAACCAAGTTAAAAATAAATTGTTTCATAAATTTTTCAAATACCTGAATATTTTGCTTCTTGAAAAATTATTTTAGATAATATATAAATTGAAATTTAATATAATATAAGAATCTATTACATAAAAACGTATAGCAAAATGGGTTGGTAAGGCCATAACTCTATTTTGCCAATTTTTTTTTTTTAAATGTTCGTTGAAGTCCAAACATGGATCGAATAATTTCCGGGAAAACCCTAAATACAGCCCTTTTCTTTTTCCCATTAAGGGTTGGGAAAATACTTTTAAGCGCGGGCCAAAATACAATTTTCAAAATGTCTTCCGGGCCGGAGGACCATACTTCGAAAACACTAATAAAAAAAATTTATCTTTTTGAAGTGAAAACTTCTTTAGCGGCGTTGAGCACTTTTGCGGGATGGGGAAAAAATATAGATTTCGCGTGAGATTCCAAAACGACACCGACCCGACCGGACCGAACGACCCACCGACCGACCGACCGACCGATATACGCATGCGCAATACGCCAGAATGTTAGACACTAAACTTCTGATACATTCTTTACGAAATTTTACATATTTGCCATATTAAATATTATTATTTATATTTACATTAATAATCAGTATTACTAAATTATGTATATATAAAATAAAATATTTTAATATATTATTATGTGTTAAATTATATTAAATTAATTTCTAATATATTTATATAATTTAAAATTAATTTCAGAATATATATATATATATATTAAATTATATACTATATATAATATATTATATAATATATATTTTAATAAATTAATTTTTAAATATGTGTGTGTGTGTGTGTGTGACCGTAAAAATAAAGATATATGTTTGATAATTTTTCACATGATTAATAATTGTATAAAACTGCTATATATAGAATTTCAGCCTGATAGAATCGCTGAAAGTACCAGAATTAATTTTTTTACACTGGAAATCTCACGCGCCAACACGTGACGTGGTGCCATCAACAAAGAGCCAAACACTCCACTATCCACTCGACTATCTCGCAAATTTGAATTTGATTAAATAATATTTATTAATTTAAATTAAATTAAATTAATTAAATTATAATTTAATAAATATTATTTATAACATCAAAAACATCAAAATCTCAACATCGAAAATTGAATTGCTGAAAGTACCAGAATTAATTTTTTAACACTGGAAATCTCACGCGCAAACACGTGACGTGGTGCCATCAAAATAGAGCCAAACTTTCGCTGGTTTAATAAATATTATTTATTAATTTTAATTTATAATTGAATTAATTTAATTTCTTCTTCTTTTAATGCTGCCATATGGCGTCCGCGACTATTTGTTTATATCTCTCTCTGTCGTGCACTGCGCGTAGGACTTGTGCTGTTGTCAGATGAAGCCAATTCTTGATGTTATCCATCCATGTTGTTTTCCTTCTGCCAGGTCGTTTCTTTCCTTCTATTTTTCCTTCTAAGGCGATTTGTAACAGGTTGTATTTGTCGTTGTTTCTTGCCACATGTCCCAAGTAGTTACATTTTCTTTCCTTGATGATTTTGAGCAACTCTTGACCAGTGTGCATGTCATTCAGGACTTGGGTGTTAGTTATCCTGTCTGTCCAAGAGATTCTTAGCATCCGCCTGTATAGCCACATTTCAAAGGCTTGGAGCTTTTTCGTTGTTGTTGCGGTAAGTGTCCACGCTTCAACTCCATATAATAGTATTGGCCAGATGTAACATTTTAATGTTCTTAATTTGAGCTTGTTGTTTAAGCTCTTATCAGTTAGAATGACTTCCATTTTATGAACGCCGTTCTAGCTTGCTCGATACGGTTTTTGATTTCCAGCTCGTGATTCAGTTGTTCGCTAATTATTACACCAAGATATCTGAATTGCTGTACTTGTTCCAGTTTCTCGTTATCTAGTTTTATTGTGATTTTGCTTGGTGTTCGGCTTATCTTCATCACTTTTGTTTTCTTTTTGTTTATTTTTAGCCCCCAATTTTGGCTTTCAGTGTTGATCTCATTCAGTATGCTCTGTAGATCTTGTTCTGAATCGGCTATTAGTGCCGTATCGTCTGCATATCGTAGATTGTTGATATAGTGTCCATTCACTCGGATACCAATGTTCTTCTCAGCCAGGGTATTGTCGAAAATCATTTCCGAGTAGATGTTAAATAGAATAGGTGATAATGGACAGCCTTGTCTGACGCCTTTTTTGATTGGGATTGCATCAGTCATGTCATTGTCATATTTGAGTTTTGCAGTTTGATTCCAGTAGAGAGTTGTGATGAAGTTGATATCTTTGCTTTCCAGTCCGATTTTTCTGAGTTGGTCAGCTAATTTATCATGTTTCACTGAATCAAATGCTTTCTCATAGTCAATGAAGCATATGTATACTTCTTTTTGATGTTCGTAGCAGCGTTGCAGCAGCATTTGTAGGCAGAATATTGCTTCTCTTGTTCCTAATCCTTTACAAAAACCAAATTGTGTGTTCCCTGTCACATTTTCGCATTTACACCTTATTCTCTGCTCTATTACCTTGAGGAAAACTTTTAACATATGGCTCATCAGACTGATCAATCTATAGTCTTCACATCTTCGGTTGGTTGCTTTTTTAATTTAATTTAAATTAATATATGTTATTTAATCCAATTCAAATTTGCGAGATATGCTGAATATGCTTTTAAATAAAAAAAATTTTCAAGAAAGTAATTGGAATTATTAATATTAAGAATCAATAAATAAATTTATTAAATATACATTTAAACATGTAAATTAATCTATATATAAATTTAATAAATATTCAAACAATAATTGAAACAATATAAATAAAACGATTCAATATTTTACTTACATTGTGATTTATATTTTTATTTTTATTACAACTATTATTATGGGTATGTTATTTTTGGCAGTTTAAAAAAAATTAAAAATATTAATAAAATTTATCAAAATAATAATTGGAAAAGATTTCCAATTATTTTTATTTATTTATTGTAAATTTTTCAGTGTAACCATGGTAACCATAAATAGACTTTTACCAAAATATTACTATTTAAATTAATTTTGGATAAATTAATTTTGGATTTAACTACACTAAAACCTTCCCTGGGACGCCCACAACAATCCCTGAAAGTTTCATCGCAATCGGACGGGTAGTTTTTGAGTATTTGACAGACACACACAGACAGACAGACAGACAGACATATATATATATATTCATACACATCGTATTTTTAATATTTTTGTAATAATAATCAGTTTGCTGAAAAAAATAATTATGAATTTTATATATATATATATACGTATATAAATTTCATTTTTCTCGTGAAGCTGGTGCGCATTCCGTCTGCTTTCAAATTTCTTACGCACAAGTTTTCACTTCTGTCGGCCAGTCCCACGACTGCCAATTCGACTTTTTTTGTTAAGAGACATATTGAACGAAAAATCAAAATAAGCGCCAATAAAAGCGTGTAAAAAATAAATATAATTAACGTAACAATTATCACATTAATATCAAATATTAATTTAAATAAATTAAGACAAAAAATATTAAAAATATTCTCTATTGAAACAAAATTTATAATTATAAGGGATATTTTCATATTCTGTGGTGTGGAAACAAAGGATTAGAAAAGAAAAATAAATAAATAAAACACGTTTTTCTTAATTAATATTTGGTTAATTTTTTTAAAATAATCTATACAATAGAAAGCATTTATTCAAGCTTAGGAATGATATAAAAATATTTCATATATAACAAAACAATTTATATATCTATATATATATATTGAAAAGTTTTTATTTAGAATAATAAGAAAAAGAGGACGTTCAATTTTAATCGTTTTTTTTATTATTTATGTAATTTATATATATACTAGCTGCTCAGAGCGCCTACGGCGCTCTTCACACCTAGACGGGGGCTCCGCCCCCTGTACCCCCGAGTTGTACATAGTATTTGGTGGTTGAAAGTATTAAAAGGTTTTCATCCATTTTGTTTCAATCAGTATCTATCTATATATATAAAAGGCAATGTCTGTGTGTCTGGTGTCTGTCTGTCTGTCTGTCTCTTATAGACTCAAAAACTACCCGTCCGATTACGGTGAAACTTTCAGGGATTGTTGTGGGCATCCCAGGGAAGGTTTTAGTGTAGTTAAATCCAAAATTAATTTATCCAAAATTAATTTAATTAGTAATATTTTGGTAAAGGTCTGTAGTTACACAAATCTATATATATAAAAGGCAATGTCTGTGTGTCTGTGTGTCTGTCTGTCTGTCTGTCTCTTATAGACTCCAAAACTACCCGTCCGATTACGGTGAAACTTTCAGGGATTGTTGTGGGCATCCCAGGGAAGGTTTTAGTGTAGTTAAATCCAAAATTAATTTATCCAAAATTAATTTAATTAGTAATATTTTGGTAAAAGTCTGTAGTTACACAAAACTATCGACAGATGGCGCTACATATAAACTTAAAAATTCAAATATTTTAAATTTTTTTTAAACTGTCAAAAATAACATACCCATAATAACAGTTGTAATAAAAATAGAAATATAAATCACAATGTAAGTAAAATATTGAATCGTTTTATTTATATTGTTTCAATTATTGTTTGAATATATATTAAATTTATATATAGATTTATTAAGTATAATAATTCCATTTACTTCAAATTTTTTTAATTTTTTATTTAAAAGTATATTCAGCATTGAAATTGCCATTAAATATGCAGGTAATTGGAACTCCAACATGTAATATTAGCAAATATTCTGGGATGGGAAAAATACTAAGATCATGTCATGTCCTATTAAATATTTTGAATTTTATTTTGAATCATACAATGGTAATGAAATATTGTAGGTAGACTTTTGAGACAAACAATAAAAATCTCTATAAAATAAGAGAATATACTTATTCCGAAAACTGTTAATTAAAATGTAATAATTATTAACAAAAAAAATAAAAAATAAAAATAAATTATTAACAAAATAAGTTGACCTGTGGCTAGGTCCGAACCGACCGACGGTTTGAAGTAAATTAATTTCCAGCTACAGAAACAATTTCAAATAATTTTAATATATCTATTAATGTAATAAAAAAACAGATATGGACATAACATAAATATTTTTAATTTTATTTTATTTGTAATATATATGTAAGACCAGGCTGTGACGTCATGAATGGCTGGGTGACTTATATATAATTTTAAATTAAGAAATATTCGTGGAGATATGTAAAAATCTCCACATGTGAAATTTGGTGTGAAAACAATACCTCCCTTACTATCGTCGGTCGGTAAAAAATAAAAATAAAAATGTAATAATAAAAAATAAAATTTCAATTATATTAATTTAATAAATTATTATTATTATTATTATTATTATTTTCACGTATTAAACGGTATATTATTATTATTATTATTATTTGTAATAATTCCAATAAAAATAAATAAAAATAAAAACCAAAAAAAAGTGCAATTAAAACTAAAATTTCAATTATATTCATTTAATACATTATTATTATTATTATTATTAAGTGTTCAGTTATCATATACGTAGATATGTATGCAGACACATATGCAAATATTGGGAAACATCCGGTGGAAGACCAAAGATCAAGTTGGGTGGACAATGAAGGAAGGGACATGGGAGAGATGGGACAGGGTAGGATTTGGTTGTAGCTCAGGATAGGGACTCTTAGAGAAAAGTGGATGCTGCGGCTAAGAACTTTCGAAAACTGTATAGACACAGAGTTAGATAAATATAACATATACAATAATAATATATAATTAATTTACTGATTAAATTAAAATATATATTTTCTAAGAAAACAAATATATGTCTTATCTACTTATACTGATTGAAACAAAATGGATGAAAACCTTTTACATACAGACTTTCAACCAAATACTATGTATCACTCGGGGGTACAGGGGGCGGAGCCCCCGTCTAGGTGTGAAGAGCGCCTGGAAGGCGCTCTGATCAGCTAGTATTACATAAAACATTCATTTCTTTTTGTGTTCTTATTTAAAAAATATATTTTAATTTAATCACTATATTAATTATATATATTATTATTGTATATGTTATATCTATCTACCTATGTGGCTCAAAGATACTCTAAAGTTCTTAGCCGCAACAACCACATTTCTCCAAGTGTCCCTATCCTGAGCCCTTGTTCCATCTCTCTTACGTCCCTTCCTACGCGTCATTGGTTTTCCAAGCGGACGTTTTCCAATCGGTCTTCCCACCAATATCTTTTTCCTCTCCCATTCTAGCCACGTGCCCTGCCTATCGCAGCTTTTTCCCTTTTATAACCCTAACTATTTCTGAAGATGCAGAGAGGCCATGCAATTTCTTGTTATACAGTCTCCCTCATACCCGGTGACCTCATCTTTCTTTGGCCAATAAATGCAGGGAAGAATCCTATTCTCAAATACTCTGAATCTACTCTCATCTCCAAGGGTCATTGACCATGCCTCCCACCCATATAATGCAACAGGCAAAATAATCTTTTTATATATTCCCTTTGATAATAATTTTGAAGAGATAAGCCTCTTTATTGCAGATAACAGGCGTTTCCCGATTGCAACCCCGATTTAAATTCTTCTTAAATATTATTATCCTTCGTGATTACATTCAATTTTTATACATATTCAAATTCTACATTTTGTATCTTAAGATTTTGTATGTTAATACTCTTCCTCTTTGTTACTAAATATTTTTTCTTATCACTATTAATTTCAAACCTCCATTAAATTTTCCTCGCTATCTGTAATTGCAATTGCCGAATCTCCTATTATATTTAAGTCGTCTGAGTAACCTAATATTTTACAATTGATTTCCGCATCTTATTCTTTCTTTACTACCTTCAAGAGAAATTTGAAGATTGAAAATTTGAAAAAGTTTATCCGGATCTATTGAGTCATGCGTATGTTTTACTAAAGTCTACAAATAATTAGTGAACAGAAATATTGAATTCGCGGTTTTGTTCCTAATATCTGTCATAATGAAAATATCTTAATTAATGTTGGTCGATTTGGCCTGAACCCGCAATGATATTTATAATTTATAATATTTATAATTTTATATAATAATTTTATATATTTATAATTTTATATAATTTATAATTTTCTTCTAATTCAGATTTAGGACAAATCGTACAACATTATATCAAATCTCGCTAAGAACATTCAATATTTTTGTACACAAATTATTCAGAGTATTGGCTAAGCGTATCACTCACAATCAGTTTATATTGAAATTTATATAAATTAACAAAGTAAAAATTTTTATTTGTTTAAATTTTATTATAATGAATCAAAAAAAAATAAATATATAGATCACATGATTAAGAGAAGCAAAAAACTTAACAGAAAATAACTGTTGGATGGAGGTCGGACATGACAGACTGTAAGCGAAATCTTCATATTGCGACGAATAATTTTCAAATCCCCTAGCACCACAGAATTTAAGTTTCTTTTAAGGAAAATAACTATGATCTAAAAAAATTAATAAATGAACTTAATAATAAAAAAAACAAATAAATCAATTAATTTAAATTAATACTATTAATGAATGTATATATTGGTCATTTATCTATAGTTTTATACCGTTAATTTTTATAAATTGTCTCAAGTCTATATTTTTGCATTTTCTCAAGTTTCATTATAATTAAAAATATTCAATAATAATCTAGCAATGAAAATAAAATACCAAAATGTAATGATCAAGAAATATTATACTCTATTTCACTATTATAACATATACAATACTTAAGAACCATAGGCGGAGGAAATATTAGGAGATATCATTGCGGGTTCAGGCCAAATCGACCAACATTAATTAAGATATTTTCATTATGACAGATATTAGGAACAAAACCGCGAATTCAATATTTCTGTTCACTAATTATTTGTAGACTTTAGTAAAACATACGCATGACTCAATAGATCCGGATAAACTTTTTCAAATTTTCAATCTTCAAATTTCTCTTGAAGGTAGTAAAGAAAGAATAAGATGCGGAAATCAATTGTAAAATATTAGGTTACTCAGACGACTTAAATATAATAGGAGATTCGGCAATTGCAATTACAGATAGCGAGGAAAATTTAATGGAGGTTTGAAATTAATAGTGATAAGAAAAAATATTTAGTAACAAAGAGGAAGAGTATTAACATACAAAATCTTAAGATACAAAATGTAGAATTTGAATATGTATAAAAATTGAATGTAATCGCGAAGGATAATAATATTTAAGAAGAATTTAAATCGGGGTTGCAATCGGGAAACGCCTGTTATCTGCAATAAAGAGGCTTATCTCTTCAAAATTATTATCAAAGGGAATATATAAAAAGATTATTTTGCCTGTTGCATTATATGGGTGGGAGGCATGGTCAATGACCCTTGGAGATGAGAGTAGATTCAGAGTATTTGAGAATAGGATTCTTCCCTGCATTTATTGGCCAAAGAAAGATGAGGTCACCGGGTATGAGGGAGACTGTATAACAAGAAATTGCATGGCCTCTCTGCATCTTCAGAAATAGTTAGGGTTATAAAAGGGAAAAAGCTGCGATAGGCAGGGCACGTGGCTAGAATGGGAGAGGAAAAAGATATTGGTGAGAAGACCGATTGGAAAACGTCCGCTTGGAAAACCAATGACGCGTAGGAAGGGACGTAAGAGAGATGGAACAAGGGCTCAGGATAGGGACACTTGGAGAAATGTGGTTGTTGCGGCTAAGAACTTTAAAGTATCTTTGAGCCACATAGGTAGATAGATATAACATATACAATAATAATATATATAATTAATATAGTGATTAAATTAAAATATATTTTTTAAATAAGAACACAAAAAGAAATGAATGTTTTATGTAATATACTGATTGAAACAAAATGGATGAAAACCTTTTAATACTTTCAACCACCAAATACTATGTACAACTCGGGGGTACATGGGGCGGAGCCCCCGTCTAGGTGTGAAGAGCGCCGAAGGCGCTCTGAGCAGCTAGTTATTATATATATATTATAGAAAAGAAGAAATATTCAATTAAATAAAAAATAATTTAAGATAAAAATATGATCTAATAAATATTTTAATTAAATTGAGAACTTTTAGAATAAATTATTTAATTGAATTGATATTTGTATATTAGAATTTAAAATAAAAAGTGAAATATTATAATAATTCTTCGATTGGGAATCGCTATGATAATTCATTGTTTGAAATGATTCCGCTAGGCCGACAGTGAGCCGCGAGCTGCTCTTGAATGAACAACACGGAGAATTATATAAACTTTAAAAAATTAATTTCTGCGGTTATTGATAAGATATTAATAAAATTTATAGCCTATGTTACTCTAGAGGTATATAAGAATATTGTGATGTAATTTCAAAGAAATCGGTTCAGCCAATTCTGAGTCTATAAAATAGTAATTTTCCGGACAGACAGACCGACAGACCGACAGACCGACAGACAGACAGACAGACAAACAGACAGACGTGAAAAATTCTAAAGTCACTTTTGGATTCTAGAGGTCATGAAACGCGAAGATATGCAAAAATTTTTAAATTCTGAGCAATGTGCAGACAAAAACCTTTTTTTATATATATAGAAGATATTATTATATTTATTTATATATATGGTAAAATGCGTACTTGTCTTTTCGTTTTTATTTTATAATTATTTATCTTTTCAAGCTTAAAGTGTACAAATGATCTTTCTTTTGATTTGTTTTTCTATAAAAATTAAAATTCTTGAGGTTTTATAAGAAAAAAAAATCAATTTTTTTTGACACCTCTATAAATATTTACTTTAATGTTGTTATTATTATTATTGTTCATTTGGACTCTTAATTTCTACGTTATAACAAAAGTATTATTTTCTTTTTTTTTTTTTAATATAAGGAGAATGAACACAGAATATAGAATTAGTACCGGGACCACGAGCCTCGGCTCGGTACTTAAGTTAAAAAAAATGATTCATTATTATTGGGTTTGGCTGGTAATATTAATACCTGGGATACCGAGCTGTCGCTCGAAAAAATGTTTAGACATTATTATAGACATTTTCATTCTGTAAATTAAATAATTTTATTTCATTTAAATAAATATCTATTTTTAAATAATTTTTTTCTCTACATTATTTATCTAATTCTGACAATATATTAAGATCACACCGGGACCCCGAGCCTCGGCTAGGTAATTAAGTTAAAAAAAAATAATTCATTATTATATTGGGTTTGGCTGGTAATATTAATACTTGGGACACCGAGCTGATATACAATTCTTTAATTATTTATTACAATTATTAATTGTTGTGTAACGCCGAGATTGAATAGTAGAGGAAAAGTCGTACAGGCACAAATGGACATACCCGTGCCATCTATCGGAATCAATATGATTGACTAATGGATTGGAGGGGATATAGCCTAGTGATAGGATGAAGTAAAAAGAAATATATATTCTCGCTTGTCCAGCGGATGACATATTAAATTGGAGCTATCGAATTACCTAATGTGTTGAAATTTTATAGAAGAGTCTACCGTGATTGTTATCTTTAGTAGTGTTTATTAATTATATCTATTGTTGTTATTTTACCTGCCATAAATACCGCCTTCCCTATCAGATATCGTACCGGTGAGTGAATTATAATATATGTCTTTATGAATAACGCTTATAATAATACCCGTACCTGTTATTAATGAGTTATTACAGTTTTTAGGTTACGGCCAAGTTTTAGGTTACGGCCAAGTTTAGGTTACTGCCAGTTGTGGGTTACGGAAAGTTTTAGGTTACGACCTGTCTTAGATTGTTGCAAGTTTTGGGTTACCGAAAGTCTTCGATTATCGCCGTTTCCAGATACTGCCTTTACGTGATGGCTTTTGGTCTCTAGCTGGAAAACCAAGAAAATACACCTACTTCCTATATCACCACAGCATTACCGTATCGTACTGACATTTACTATTAATAACGTCCATCTATTAAGTGTTTCGTGTTAAAGGTTATAATATAAATAAAAACCAGTAGATCCCCCCGTTGAGTCTCTATCCAGCAACCTAAGTTAAGCTTAGGCATTCATGTATCTTAAATTGTACAATAAACATAAACATAATATAAATCAAAGTTTATATATATATCTTGTTTATAATATTAATATCTAAATAAAATAAAATTTCTTTTTTTTTCTTTTTAAATAAATTATTCTTATGTAATTTCTCTCTTATGTTATTTATTTAGTACCGATTGTACAATTAAGGTCGCATGAGTACAGTTGCATCATTGCATCAATCTAATTAAAATGTATTATTAGGTATGTTTCTAAGTGCATGAATATTTTTTTTTTATTGGAAGAATGATAAATATATATCGTAATTTATAATTATAAAATATTATTAAAATATATATTTTTAATTTTATTTCGAAATTAAATAAACAATTTTAAAATATTTTTCTTTTAAAAAAAGGCGGGAGTCAAATTTCAATATGAATGTCATATAAAAAAAATTTTAATACAATATCCTTTAAAAAAAGGCGGGAGTAAAATTCCAAATTATATGTTTTTTTGTTTTTGTTTTTGTTTTTTTTGAGAGAGATTAATAAATATATATACATTTTATTAAAAATAAATATTTTTAATTTTATTTCGAAATTAAATAATAAATTTTAAAATATTTTCAATAAAAAAAAAATATTAATACAATTTCAGTTAAAAAATAAAAATAGATGTCATGTGACGTCACCCATATATAATTTTAAATTAAGAAATAAATAATGAAGCTGGATGTTTAATTTTAAAATATTTTAAATATAAAAAAAATATTAATACAATATCCTTTAAAAAAAGGCGGGAGTAAAATTCCAAATTATATGTTTTTTGTTTTTGTTTTTGTTTTTTTTTGAGAGAGATTAATAAATATATATATATATTATTAAAAATAAATATTTTTAATTTTATTTCGAAATTTATTTTATTTTAAAATATTTTAAATATAAAAAAAATATTAATACAATATCCTTTAAAAAAAGGCGGGAGTAAAATTTCAAATTATATGTTTTTTTGTTTTTGTTTTTGTTTTTTTTTGAGAGAGATTAATAAATATATATATATATATATATATATATATATATATATTATTAAAAATAAATATATATATATATATATATATATATATATATTATTAAAAATAAATATTTTTAATTTTATTTCGAAATTTATTTTATTTTAAAATATTTTAAATATAAAAAAAATATTAATACAATATCCTTTAAAAAAAGGCGGGAGTAAAATTCCAAATTATATGTTTTTTTGTTTTTGTTTTTTTTGAGAGAGATTAATAAATATATATATATATATATATATATATTATTAAAAATAAATATTTTTAATTTTATTTCGAAATTTATTTTATTTTAAAATATTTTAAATATAAAAAAAATATTAATACAATATCCTTTAAAAAAAGGCGGGAGTAAAATTCCAAATTATATGTTTTTTTGTTTTTGTTTTTTTTGAGAGAGATTAATAAATATATATATATATATATATTTTATTAAAAATAAATATTTTTAATTTTATTTCGAAATTTATTTTATTTTAAAATATTTTAAATATAAAAAAAATATTAATACAATATCCTTTAAAAAAAGGCGGGAGTAAAATTGACGTCACCCCATATATAATTTTTAATTAAGAAATTAATAATGAAGCTGTATGTTTCAAGAGATATGATCAATAAAACTCAATTTTTCTTTATAAATACTATATCTAGTGTGAATTTGAAAAAAATCGTTAGAGCGGTTTTTGAGAACCAATGGCTATATATATACAATTTTAGCTAGCATAATAAGATAAGATAAATAAGAATGATATATAATTCATAAATTTTATATTTCTTTTAAAAAAGTAGCATTTTCGCTAAAATCTTAATGAAAAATGTCGTTTTTTCTATGAAATCCACGAAAATAATTGAGATATCGATGAAATTTGAATTTAATGGTGTTAAGAATAAGAAATAAATAAGAATGATATATAATTCATAAATTTTATATTTCTATTTAAAAAAGTAGCATTTTCGCTAAAATCTTAATGAAAAATGTCGTTTTTTCTATGCAAACAACGAAAATAATTGAGATATCGATGAAATTTGAATTTATTCGTGTTTAGAATAAGAAATAAATAAGAATGATATATAATTCATAAATTTTATATTTCTATTTAAAAAAGTAGCATTTTCGCTAAAATCTTAATGAAAAATGTCGTCTTTTCTATGAAATCCACGAAAATAATTGAGATATCGATGAAAATGTTTTTTCTTTTTCTTTTGCATTTAAATGATTTAAATAGTGTCCATATTCTTCTAATTTTATATATTCGTCTATATTTATATTATACAATGTATTATTAAATATAATTTTATTTTTTTTATTAATATGGTTTAAGGAAAAATTATTTGTTACAATTTTATTTTTAAATGGGTTTGAATTATTTTCTAAACCTTTAATATCTTTATTTTTATTTAACGGTATATTTTTAAAATATTTTTAATTATTTTGACATAGTTTAAATTCCGTTATTAAATCTAATCCCAAAGGAAAATTTATTATTATTAATACAGAATATATTTACTTGTTTTTCAATTAAACCTATTTTTAATTTTAAAGAAATTTGCCCATCAACACGACAAAAACCAGCTAATGTTTTGAATAAAATTTTATTGTGGTCCTTCAATTTATCATTTAATCCTTTCACCACATTTAAATTGATGATTGATATATTAGAACCGGTGTCATAGATTCCTTTTAAATATCTATTCTTATTAATTATTACATTTAATTTGATCAGCTGGGTTTTATCGCAGGGCATAATTAGTTTTTTTTAACCAATTCATATTAAATTGTTCTTCACCAAGCATTACTTTTGGGCGTGTTTTATTTTGAATATTCCTACATAGTTGCACTGGGTGAAATCTCTTAGAAAAACCTAGTTTTAAACATTCAGGACATTCAATTTTATTACTTTGTTTTATATTAATATTTTTTTTATTTAATGGAATATTCTCATATTTCTGCAATATACTTATGAGATCATCATATTTCTTTATTTGAAATCTATCTAATTCATCTTGAATTTTTAATGGTAATCCAATGACAATTAAATTGGTAATGGTCCATCGTAACTAATCCCTCAACGGATCGAAAAAAAAAATACCAGTGCGTACCTTAGATTATCCTGATTGATTTTTGATATGAAATAATTGGTGCTCATTTCGTGTTTACGGGAGAAAAATTAATATAATTTGCATATAAATTGGGGGAGGGGGGGCCATGTTTTGATAGTTATAGTATGACTTATGATCAAAAGAGGGCGAGATCTTCACCTTGTCCAGTAGATAGCGCTATTAAATACAATTTGAATTTAAATATATATTAATTTCAACATTTGCCTAAACATTTATAAAAATAAATATACATATGAAATACGTTTAATATTAAAAATAAATAAATATACATATGAAATTTGTTTTTTTTATATTAAAAAATATTTAATTTGAGATTAATTATATATAAAAAGATCAACTATCAAATAGATTCAAACTTTTATTTTCATTGATTAGATTATAATTAAATATTTTTTATATTATTTAAAAATTATTATTTTTCTATTTATTAAGGATGTCTTTTAAAAAATTGTAATTAACCCTATCATATGTCAAATATTATAGCTAAGTTTTTTTGAATTTTTTAAAATTAAAATAAATATTAATTAAATAAAAAACCTTTGTACTGTATAAATCTAAATTATATAACCTTATACTAATAATAATATCCTAAAGGATTTTTAGAAATATAATTATAATAATTAGAAATATAATATAATATAAGGTTATATAATTTAGAGATACAGTACAAAGGTTTTTTATTTAATTAATATTTATTTTAATTTTAAAAAATTCAAAAAAACTTAGCTATAATATTTGAGATATGATAGGGTTAAAGCAAACACAATGGTGAAGGCCCCGCCATCTCTTGGCCTGTCTTGACCTAAAGCCAAGCGTGGTTGTTGGTTACGCCCTCTTAGGGACAATCATTTCTATCTCGGAGCCACGGATGTAAATAATTACCATTAAATTAATTTTAGTTTGTTCTGAGATATGAGGGTCCGAATCTATTAAAATATTTTCTTTCTCAATGCAATAACTTATTATGGAGCCCCCTAGAAATTTAAAATTAAAAGCTTTTCTAACTTGGGACCATCCTCTCTTTTGAAAAGTTAATAAGATTGATTTTTTCCAATCTGCCCATAAATGTAGATTTTTTTTTAGATTTAATTCATACCAATTTTTAGCAATGTCTGCCAAAAAATATTTTAATGCTTGAATTTTTATTGTTTCATTTTGTAGATCGAACCTCAAACATTCTTTTTCAAATTTTTCAATCCATACATCGACATCTTGGTTTTTGCCTAAAAATATTTCTAAATTGATTTTTTTTTCAATATCCTTTAATACGTGGATTGAATTATTTATATCAATGGTGTTATCCATGTTAGTTAAATTAATAGAATCATTTAATTGTTCTTCAAGCAATTCGCCTTTAAAAATGAAATTATCATCATTGTCTAAATATAATTTCCTTATATCTTCATCTAGAGCCGCCACCTTTGGGTTTCTGAAATTCCCGACCCTTGTCATACCTTTACAGGCTGCCTGAATAACGCTTAATTTCATCAGCTTAGGGTGATGAGATTCGTGACGGTACTTTACAGGAAATAAGTAAGTCAGGGAAGAGCCCTGGAAACTGATAGCGTGGAAAGAACTCACCATAGCGCCATCAACTTGCTCCTTGACCAAATGTATTATAACCTTCGCTGCCATCTCGGAAGAAGCTCGATTTGTTTTATAAGTGAGGGTTTTATTTGGAGATAAAAGAAGTGAGATGTAGTTTCTGAAATGTATAAAGGTATTTATTTACATATGTACATTGATTTTAAAGTGGCCAATCTAGTACCTGAAATGTATAAAGAAACAAATCTCAAGTCTCTTGGTAGCGTAACTTGGTTAAATTTATAAGGTGAAAAATATATAACAAAATAATAGTGGATAAAATTAATAAATATATATGAAAGATTTTAAAATAAGTTCAAATTGAATTACTCATGACATTAGTTTAAAATTATGTCAAAGATGACGGGATGGGTATTAAAAAACAAGCGTTTATTTCTATATTATTTATGTATATATTTATATATATATATATATTAAAAATTAAAATATTTGTTCATTTATGTTTATTAATAAAAAATAGCAATATAATTTATTAATTAATATTAAATTAATACTAATACCAGAAAAATTTTGAATAATAATGAAACAACCAATTGAATATATTTGGTAGCTCCTATATACTTTTTCAATTGATATATACAGTGGTGTAAATATATTTGTTTCCATTCTCTATTCTCTTTCTAATATATTTACAAATAAGTTTGAAGCACAGTAAAATAGTATTCAATGGCATCTTAGAAAGAATCTAAAAACAAAAAAAAGATTATTTTCAATATATATGTTATTAAAATAATTATCAATTGATCCAACTCCCAATTGGATGTACACCTGTAATGAGGATAATTTTAGTCTTACATCTAATTATAATAAATATATATATATAGAGAGAGAGAGAGAGAGAGAAAATGAAAGTGTAGAAAAAATAAAAAATATTGAATATAAAAATAAAAATATTAAAAAATATTTAGATATAAAGATAAGATTATGTGTCAAAGAAAGATGAGGTCACCGGGGAATTGCGGAGACTGCATAACGAGGAATTGCATTTACCTCAATGCTTTCCAGATATAGTTTGAATTATAAAATCGAGAAGGCTTCGATGGGCAAGGCACGTGGCTAGAACGGGAGAGTATGGCAAAAAATAGTTGGTGGGGAGACCGACTGAGAAACGTCCCTTTGGAAGACCAATGACGCATTGGGTGGATAATGTACGAATGGAGGTGAGAGAGATGGGAGAGGGTAGGGATTGGAGGGTTGTGGCTCAGAATAGGGATACTTGGAGAGGTGTGGTTGCTGGGGCCAAGAACTTTCATATTCCACCAAAGAGATAGATAGATAAAGATAGGATGATTTCGAAAATCTATTAAAAAAACAAAGTAATATAGCAATAACGAGGAAAAAAAAACAAATAAATTAATAACTGTTAAAATAAAAAATAAATGGAGAATATATTAATAAAATGTAATAAGAATAATTATATAACTAAATAATATAATACAATATAATATATTATAATGGTAATTATAAAATTCATATTAATTGCCAAAATTATTTCCGGTTTGTTTAGGAAAACGATTTTTTTCTAGTTTGACCATTTTATGTGGCACCATATATAATATCAATGTTTTTTTTGTTTGTTTTTTTTATCATATTTAACTGTTTTATTATGTTGAAAAGTATTTTGTCATGTTTCTTATAATTTCATAATCTTTAATTATTAAGGAGAAATATATATTATAATTCATTGTATATAGTTTTATCAAATATACATAAAATATTAATAATTTTTTAATGATTTGATTAAAAATTTATACAAATAATTGATGTAATGATTAAGCAATACATAAATGTAAAAATTGCAAATTTATTTTTCAAGATTTATATTATAATACGTATTATAAAAATTAAAATTTATTAAATAATTATAAAAAATTAAAAGAAATTTTGTTTATTATAAATTGATTAAATATTCTTAAATATGTATAATTAGTATAATTAGATATATTTATAATTGTATGATTATATAATCTATAATATACATATATATATTAATAGTTTTCAATTCTCTACCAACTCTATGTATGTTTTCTTAACGAATATTTTGGAAATTTTCTAGCAAAATATTATTTTTCATCAATTCTTTTCCCTGAATGTATTTCCTATTTATTTATTTATTATTTCATTCAAATATCAATATATTTTATTATCATAATAATTATATTTTTAGTTGTTTTTTTTATTATATTTTCTAATAATTTATATATTTAATATACTTAAGGAAAATTGGTGCAATTCTTTGTCTTTTTCAGAAGGAGAACACCTTACATCAATGAGAAAGAAGAAGGAAGAAAAAGAAGGGGAAGGTGGAATCTTTCCAGAAATATTGATTGAATTTTTATTTATTTATTTATTAATAACTATCATATGTAACTTTCTGTAATTTGTGAATTACTAATAATAATAAAGCAAACAAATATAAATAATTATGAAGTTTTAAATTGAAATTAAAATTCCTATCCTTTCCTTTTATACTTCTCTTCATCATATATACTCAATAGATATATATAGATAGTTAGATATACCAGTATAAGGAAAATAGGTGCAAATAGAAATAGAAAGAGAAAATACCAAAATAATAAATTATAGGATTTTTATTATTTCATTTTTATTTAATTTGATAAAAGTTTCAAACTGATAAGAAAAAATAAATAAAGTTACGAAAAGAAAGGTTCAAATGAGACTAATAGTATTAGATTAAGACTATTTAATTATATTATTTATTTATATTATATTTAAAGATGAGATATACGTTTTTATTATTAATATATACTAAATTAATTGATGTAAAAAAGAAAAGACTCATAAGATGCTGAGACAACAGAGAATCAGAAGAAAGGTGATCAATAAGATTAATAATATATTGAAATTTATAATATATATGAGTAAATAAATTTGAAATAGAGAAATGCGATAAAGAATAATATTTAATAATTAGAAATGAAATTTGGTTGAAATCGGATGAAAAATATAGAAATTATAAGGATAAATATGAAAAGCGGGTGGAAAGTGGGTGGTAAATGCGCGCGTGCAGCCGTAAGACTAATTGCCTAACTCCAAGGGCCAAAGTAAAAAATGACTTTTTTATGAAATTTTATAACAATCAACCCCTATTTTTGATCATTGGATATTGTTTTAACTGATATTTCTGACGTGGGGTGTACTCAATAGGGGGGGATAAAAATTTTATCGATTTTGCTCTAACTCACCCCTAAATACGTTTTTTCTTAGAAAAACACCCTTTTTTCAATTAATTCAAATTTCTCTTAGAAATGATTTAATTAATTTCATTATCTATCGTTCAATCTTATCTAGGTTCTTATCTTTAACAAAGGTTTTTTCATTTTTTTAAAATTCCAATCCCTTCAGGGTATAATGTAGATACCAGTATAAATAAAGAAAATAGATGCAAATAGAAATAGAAAGAGAAAATACCAAAATAATAAATTATAGGTCATCTAATAATTGAACTATAGAGAAATAAATATCTTTTGAATTTTGGTGGGCTGTGTACATTCAATTATCGAATTTTTACCGACAGACGATAGTAAGGGAGGTATTGTTTTCACACCAAATTTCACATGTGGAGATTTTTACATATCTCCACGAATCATGCATTTTGTTAAGAGAAAAAAGTATTTTTAGCATGATGTCTTTCCGTCCGTCCGTCCGTATAGATGTGCACAGTCTGAACGGCTCAACGGATTTTGATGAAATTTGGTATATTTACTTAATGCATCAGTATGATGAATTGGTCAACTTTTGGTGTATATCCGGAAAGGTGGTAGTATTACCGATCGACGATAGGTAGGGAAGAGTTATTTTCACACCAAATTTCACATGTGGAGATTTTTACATATCTCCACGAATCATGCACAATTAGGTCATCATGACGTCACAGCAATTATAAATAAAATAAAATTAAAAATATTTATGTTATATCCATATCAGTTTTTTTTTTGTTATGTTGGTACACATATGTTTCTCATATGTTCACATTACCAGCCATTTTGGATTAGTAGTTTGTTGATGAAAACTGAAATAGATAGTCACGTTTTTGTATGTTTGGTAAATGTTTAGTTTGATGTATGTATCATGGATTTTGATAAAATTTTTAAAATTATTACTAACTAAAAATAATCACCAACTAGTGGTTGGAAAATTCAAGCGCACCTTCACCACCTTCTGCTGGGCGAATCAATAAAACCAATATAAAATAATAATAAAGCAAACAAATATAAATAATTATGAAGTTAAATTCAGCTTTCATAAGTACTGTATGTGCCAAAGTTTAATAATTTTTATCTGTTAAAGTAGAAGGAACCGCCACATACTTCTTAAGAAAGTTTGTTTGGAATCAAAAAAGGAATTTACTGGTAAAGTTTTATCAAAATCAAATCCATCATACATACGTTAAACTGAACAATTACTAAAAAATTCAAAATGCTCTTCTCGTGTAAGAATTAAAATAAGAATTTTTATAAAAGTTTTTAAGAATTAAAACATTCATAAAGTTTCTTTTTCATTTACAATTATAGACTAGTAAAAAGGAAGAATTTAGACTTGTGTAAATAAATAATAAATAAATAAACAATATTATTTTAAATAGAAATATTATTTTGAATAGGATTAAATGTTATTTGAATAAAAATTAAATATTTTTATAATTCAAATTATATATATTATAAAAAAATATTAATATATTATTGAATATGTATCCTATATATATATAAGGAGATGTATATCCATGAAGAGTGCTGAGTTGTTTTTTAATTATTCAACCTGTATCCATTCAGATATATTCTATTATTACTATTAACTAGTAAAATATTTTATAAAATATTAATATGTTTTATTAATAAATAACCTTCTGTTTATAACTATGAAGAAGTCATTGGATTTAACCACAATCCAAAGAATCATTAGAAATATTGTATAAATAATTAATAAATAAACTAACATGAATAATAAAATGACAGGATTCTTAAATGTAATAGATAATTGGTAATAATGTATTTATTAAGGGACCAAATAAAATAGTAAGTACTAAGTTGAATATATATAAGATTTTTATTTATTTAAACTATAATTAGAGTATATAAGTTGTATTCAAAGAAAATCTTCTTGTCAATATTAAGCCTATTTTTCAAACATTATGTTTTAATAAATGTCTTGTTAAATGTGATTTTTGATTAAATTTCTTTTTACAAGAATTACATTCAAAAGGTTTTTCTCCTGTATGAATTAATAAATGTTTATGTAAATTTGTTTTCAAATTAAATTTCTTTTTACAATAATTACATTCAAAAGGTTTTTCTCCTGTATGAATTAATAAATGTTTATGTAAATTTGTTTTCAAATTAAATTTCTGTTTACAAGTATTACATTCAAAAGGTTTTTCTCCTGAATGAATTATTAAATGTCTTTTTAAAGTTGATTTCTGATTAAAATTCTTTTCACAATAATTACATTCAAAAGGTTTTTCTCCTGAATGAATTATTAAATGTGTTTTTAAAGTTGATTTCTGATTAAATTTCTTTTGACAATAATTACATTCAAATGGTTTTTCTCCTGTATGAATTAATAAATGTTTAGCTAAATCACATTTTTGTCTAAATTTCTTTTTACAAAAATTACATTCAAAAGATTTTTCTCCTTTATGAATTAATGAATGTCTTTTTAAAGTTGATTTCTCATTAAATTTCTTTTCACAATAATAGCAGTGAAAAGTTTTTACTCCTGTTTCAATTAATAAGTCTGTATTTAAAGTTGATTTCTGGTTTAATTTCTTTTTATAATAATTACATTGATAACGTCTGTCTTCTTTATGGTTTGAATCAGTTTCTTCTATACAATTTTTGTCTACATATTTGTCTGTATCCTTTTTAAATTTTACATCATTTTTGAAAATAGAAAATATTATTTTATGAATACATTTTTTTATATGTTTATTTAAAAATTCCTCACTTATAAAATTGGTATGACAATATACACAAGAGTATAGAGGACCTAAAAAAGAATTGATTTTGTTATTTGAAATCATTTTATTTATATATATCTAACTATTTTATGATTCAATTTAAGAAATAATATTATTACAAATAATATTAAAAAAAAATGTGCAGCATCGTACACGTGGCGGAAGTGAAACTTCTTACAATCTAGAGAATAAGATAAATTTTAGTTGAGAGTGTGAGTGAGAGAGAAATAGAGAAAAATAAAGGGATCATTTCGAAAGACATATAACAGTATAAAATTTTCGTAACAAATATTCGCTTTATTATTATTATTATCTACTCTATCATCATATCTACATTGCCTGTACTATTGTCGGTTGGTGCTTCAATTGGTAATACTGATATTAATGGCTTGTGATAACTAAAATAAGATATATATGTTCGTGATTCGATATTTTCTATATAACGTGTAAAAACAGCATCTATTGTAGTTCCAGATTTTGTTGTTGATTCCTTGGGATCGTTATTTATAAGCAGACCAAATGTTTCTCGAAGAAAGTTGATCAACGGCAACGAATCATCAGATCCAAAATTTACATTAAAATCTCCCCCGAGAATTAGAGGGATTTTATCTTCGCCTCGTTCAAGTGCATTAGCACCTGTGTGGCTATAAACCAGTAGTGAACGGTGTATGAAATAAATAATATCGTCTAAATTTTGGTCGTTATTTTTTTTCGGCATAGTGAAATCTGTGGAGTAGAGAAAAGCAGTTTTAAATGCAATAATAATTTTAAATTGATTTAGTAGTGTTAAAGTAATGTTGAGATTCGGATAAATAACGTGAATGGTCATCGACGCACATAACTGTATGTGTTGGCGTGTGAATCGCCGACCATGTTCACACACACAATTACATGCGTCGGTATGCGTGCACGCTGTATATTTGACTTGAGAATTTTAATTATTTCACGATATATATCTTATCTTATTATGCTAGCTAAAATTGTATATATCTATCTATTTATCTATAACCATTGGTTCTCAAAAACCGCTCTAACGATTTTTTTCAAATTCACACTAGATATAGTATTTATAAAGAAAAATTGAGTTTTATTGATTACATCTCTTGAAACTTACAGCTTCATTATTAATTTCTTAATTGAAAATTATATATGGGTGACGTAAATGGCATCCATTTTGAAATTTTACTCCCGCCTTTTTTTAATTTTGTATTAATATTTTTTTTATATTTAAAATATTTTAAAATTTATTATTTAATTTCGAAATAAAATTAAAAATATTTATTTTTAATAAAATATATATATATATTTATTAATCCCGCTTTTTTTTTAAATGATATTGTATTAACATTTTTTTATATTTAAAATATTTTAAAATTCATTATTTAATTTCGAAATTTTATATTTAAAATATTTTAAAATTTATTATTTAATTTCGAAATAAAATTAAAAATATTTATTTTTAATAAAATATATATATATATTTATTAATCCCGCTTTTTTTTTAAATGATATTGTATTAACATTTTTTTATATTTAAAATATTTTAAAATTCATTATTTAATTTCGAAATTTTATATTTAAAATATTTTAAAATTTATTATTTAATTTCGAAATAAAATTAAAAATATTTATTTTTAATAAAATATATATATATTTATTAATCTCTCTCAAAAAATATGAAATACGTTTAATATTAAAAATAAATAAATATACATATGAAATTTGTTATTTTTTAATATTAAAAAATATTTAATTTGAGATTAATTATATAAAAAATTTTAAAAAATTCAAAAAAACTTAGCTATAATATTTGACATATGATAAGGTTAATTACAATTTTTTAATAGACATCCTTAATAAATAGAAAAATAATAATTTTTAAATAATATAAATAATATTTAATTATAATCTAATCAAAGAAAATAAAAGTTTGAATCTATTTGATAGTTGATCTTTTTACATATAATTAATCTCAAATTAAATATTTTTCAATATTAAAATTTTTCAAAAAATAACAAATTTCATATGTATATTTATTTTTATAAATGTTTAGGCAAATTTTGAAATTAATATATATTTAAATTCAAATTGTATTTAATTGCGATATCTACTGGACAAGGTGGAGATCTCGCCCTCTTTTGATCATAAGTCATACTAATTTTTATTCTTTGACCCAGTAGAAGCTGAGAAATATTATTCCGGGTCAACGTACTCGCGCGCATGCGCGCCATGGACTTTGGACCTAGCGAGAGGGTATTAGAACGAAAGACAGCACAAAAGCAACACGCAGATAGCCTCTTTCTCAAGAACGAAAGACCGGACAAAAGAAAGACGCAGATAGCCTCTTTCTCAAGAACGAAACACCGCACAAAAGAGAGACGGAGATAGAGGCTATCTCATTCTCACTCGTTATATCTATATCTTTTTTCTCTCTTGCGTTACGAATGCGTTACGAAATTTCAATTTTTCAATTCACTCTCCATTCTCAACCAAATGTCAGGACGCCGCTAAAGAAGTTTCACTTCAAAAATAATTTTAGTGACAATTAATTAATTTTGATGAAAAAAATATAGAAATAAAAACTAACCTATATATATTGGATATTTTCTGTCTTCTTGGGAATAAAGTTCCATTTTTAATTGATTAATGTATTATCAATTATATAATATGGTAATGGTTTACAATTGAGTTTCCGAGATGAAAATGATTAGCCCCAAGAGAGCGACACCTTCACCCAAGGATAGATTTAGGTCAAGAGATGGCGGTCTCACCATTGTTATTGCTTTGTCCAAACAGTAGATAGCGTGAACTTGAATGGGAAGGATATACTATTTGAATATACATTAAATATAACAGAATTTTTTTTTAATTGGTGATAATTGCAAAATTTCCCTAAACCTTTATAAAAATAAATAAGCATATAAAATAATTTTTTTGAATGACTTTTGTATGAATTTATCTTTTTCTACAATAAAATAAACCGTATTTAAAAAACCGAAAGAGCGTTGAAATGACTAGTATGAATCTAACTTTTTCAAAAATAAAATAAACCGAATTTTCCCATTTAATTATACAATAATGCACCCATTAATGCGGAAATAATTAATTTTACTGTTATATAGTATTTATAAAGAAACACCAAAAGAATGCTGAATGTTAATTACAATTTTTTAAAATGTGTAAAAAAAATATGTAAAAAGGATTTTTTTAAGAGTGAGACAATCACAGATTTTGTTAATAATTTATTGTAATAATGAAACAAAAATTCCAGTATGCATTTTTAGTAAGATTTTGGTTAGATTTTAAGGGAGAATATAATATTTTATCAAAAAAGTATTAAAAGTATGGATGCCGTTCGCAACATTTTATGCGAAACAGGATTTTCCGTCTTAACTTCAGTGAAATCCTCATATCGTGCTCTTTTAGTTGTAGAAAAGGAGCTTCGTGTATTGCCTCATCAATGACGTCCAGATTTGGTAAACTTTGCGCCAATAGGCAATCGCATTCATCGTATTAAGAAATAAGTTGACCTGGCCAGGTCCGAACCGACCGACGGTTTGAAGTAAATTAATTTCCAGCTACAGAAACGATTTCAAATAATTTTAATATATCTATTAATGCAATAAAAATCAGATATGGATACATAAATAATAAATATAAACATTTTTAATTTTATTTTATTTATAATATATATGTAAGACGAGGCTGTGACGTCATGAATGGCTGGATGACGTCATATAATTTTAAACAAGAAAAAACTAATAAAGATTATTTTTCTCGATGATAAAACCAATACAAAGTGCATGATTCGTGGTGATATGTAAAAAATCTCCTCATGTGAAATTTGGTGTGAAAATAACCCTTCCCTTCCTATCGTCGATCGCTAATACCTCCACTTCCGGTTTCCGGATTTGCACCAAAAGTTGATCAATTCATCCCACTGATACATTAAGTAAATATACCAAATTTCATCAAAATCCGTTCAGCCGTTCAGGCTGTACACATCTATAGGGACGGACAGACGGACAGACATCATGCTAAAAATACTTTTTTCTGTTAAGAAAATGGATGATTCGTGGAGATATGTAAAAATCTCCACATGTGAAATTTGGTGTGAAAACAATACCTCCCTTACTATCGTCGGTCGGTAAAAATATAAATATAAATATTATAGTTGAACATTCTTTGATTTGTATTCTTTGCTCAGGCAACATGTAGATATCAAATTTTAAAAAATTAATTACTGATATATGCAAAAATATTGTGATGTAATTGCATCGAAATTGGTTATAAAAATGCTTTTCTCGTGTAAGAATTAAAATAAGGATTTTTATAAAGTTTCTTTTTTATTTACTATAGATTAGTAAAATGAAAGAATCATAGACATATTTTAGATTTGTATAAATAAATAATAAATAAATTAACATATGGATAATAAAATGATAGGATTCTTAAATGGAATAGATAATTAGTAATAATGTGTTTATTAATAGAGCAAATAAAATAGTAATTATAAATACTAAGTTAAAAAAAATCAGATTTTTATTGATTTAAACTACAATTTGTTCTAAAAAGTATATAAGGTATATTTAAAGAAAATGTTTGTTTCATTATTAAGCCTATTTTTCAAACATTATGTATTAATAAATGGTTATCTAAATGTGATTTCCATTTAAATTTATTTTTACAATATTTACATTCAAAAGGTTTTTCTCCTGAATGAATTAGTAAATGTATTTTTAAACTTGATTTCTGATTAAATTTATTTTTACAATATTTACATTCAAAAGGTTTTTCTCCTGAATGAATTAGTAAATGTCTTTTTAAAGAAGATTTCAAATTAAATTTCTTTTCACAATAATTACATTTAAAAGGTTTTTCTCCTGTATGAATTAATAAATGTTTATCTAAAGTTGATTTATCATTAAATTTCTTTTTACAATGATTACATTCAAAAGGTTTTTCTCCTGAATGAATTAATAAATGTCTTTTTAAAGAAGATTTCAAATTAAATTTCTTTTCACAATAATTACATTCAAAAGGTTTTTCTCCTGAATGAATTATTAAATGTGTTTTTAAAGTTGATTTCAGATTAAATTTCTTTTCACAATAATTACACTTAAAAGGTTTTTCTCCTGTATGAATTAATAAATGTTTATCTAAACTTGATTTCCATTTAAATTTATTTTTACAATATTTACATTCAAAAGGTTTTTCTCCTGAATGAATTCGTAAATGTGTTTTTAAATATGATTTCACATTAAATTTCTTTTCACAATAATTACATTCAAAAGGTTTTTCTCCTGAATGAATTATTAAATGTCTTTTTAAAGTTGATTTCTGATTAAAATTCTTTTCACAATAATTACATTCAAAAGGTTTTTCTCCTGAATGAATTATTAAATGTGTATTTAAATGTGATTTCTGATTAAATTTCTTTTGACAATAATTACATTCAAAAGGTTTTTCTCCTGAATGAATTATTAAATGTGTTTTTAAAGAAGATTTAAGATTAAATTTATTTTCACAATAATTACATTTAAAAGGTTTTTCTCCTGAATGAATTATTAAATGTCTTTTTAAAGTTGATTTCATAATAAATTTCTTTTCACAATAATTACATTCAAAAGGTTTTTCTCCTGAATGAATTATTAAATGTCTTTTTAAAGTTGATTTAATATTAAATTTCTTTTCACAATAATTACATTTAAAAGGTTTTTCTCCTGAATGAATTAATAAATGTTTATCCAAATTTGATTTCTGATTAAATTTCTTTTTACAATAATTACATTCAAAAGGTTTTTCTCCTGAATGAATTATTAAATGTCTATTTAAATGTGATTTCTGATTAAATTTCTTTTTACAATAATTACATTGAAAACGCCTGTCTTCAGTATGGTTTGAATCAGTTTCTTCTTTCAATTTTTCGTCTAAATATTTCTCTGTATCCTTTTTGAATTTTACATCATTTTTGAAAATGGAAAATATTTTTTTATGAAAACATTTTTTTAGATGTTTAGATAAAAATTCCTCACTTATAAAATTCATATGACAATAAACACAAGAATATAGAGGACCTAAAAAAAAGAATTGTTTTCGTTATTTTAAATCATTATATTTTTATATATCTAACTATTATTTTATAATTCAATTTAAGGAATAATATCATTACAAATAATATTAACCAAAATAATTTTAGTGACAATTAACATTACTTTAAATGCAAAAAAACATAGAAATAAAAACTAACCTATATAAATTGGATATTTTGTGTCTTCTTGTTTATAAAGATCCATTTTAATTGATTAATGTATTATCAATTTTAAAATATATACTAGATAATAAGTAATATAAACCAGATTGTCTGTGATATAAACGTTTTAAATTTTGATTTGGATTTACAATTAAAATAATAACCAAATATTTGTCGTTAAGATTGCAATCAAGTGTTTAACACGCAAATTGGACTTCCGGGAATCATATGTGTTTTTACTATTATTTTTGTTAGATGGCGCTGCTGTCGACAAATTATATTTTTACTGACCGACGATAGGAAGAGAAGGTATTGACTTCACACCAAATTTCACATGTGGAGATTTTTACATATCTCCACAAATCATCCATTTTGTTAATAGAAAAAAGTATTTTTAGCATGATATCTGTCCGTCTGTCTGTCCGCTGTGTATCCGTATAGACGTGTACAGCTTGAAATAAAATTACGAATTATATATTATGTTATATCCACAGGCCATACTTTTGTCTTTCAGTGCATTAATAGGTGCATTTAAGGAGTGTACGTTTTATGACCAATTTTTTAAAATTTATGTTCTTTTAAATTATTTGAATGGCGATTCAGTGAATCAGGTATTAATATTATCAGCCAAACCCGATAATCAAGAATCATTTTTTTTTAATGACCGAGCGGCGGTTCGGTAAACCTGGTACGTTTATTATTATAAAATGTTTATTTTAAATAATTTTTTTAAATAAATGAATAAAATATATGAAATATGTTTTTTTATAATATACATATAAATATGTTATAATTATATGTCTATCAATGTGCATTTATCATAATACGGAAGCGATTTTAATATTATTTATCAGGTCGTCAATCAGTTCCTGATATATTTATATTGGTTGGATTAGACACGTCTCCTTGTAAAAAAGATCTTTTCCAATCATGCTTAAGATTGAATGTCATGTAAGAGACGTCGCCTTACTTACCTGATTTATTACTCTCAGGATAAACAATAATTAATTTCGATATTGTAATTTATAAACAAAAAATAGTTAAACTTTAATAAGGACAATTTTCAAATAACTATTTTCTAAAAAATATAATAATTTCAATTGGATATTTATTTAGTTTTATTTATTTAATCCAGATTTTGATGGTTAAAGTATCAATTGACTAGCTCTGAGCTTAGATTAAATTTAAATATAGAAGGAAGGAAATAAATAAATCTGGAGTGTCTTCAATCGACTATCTCGCAAATTTGAATTGGATTAATTAACATATATTATATTTAAATTAAATTGAATTAATTAAATTATAAATTAAAATTAATAAATAATATTTATTAAATCAGTGCGTGTTTGACTCTTTGTTGATGACACCATGTCACGTGCTGGTGCGTGATTTGCAGTTTTAAAAAATAAATTCCGGTACTTTCAGCGATACAATCAAGCTGAAATTCTATTTATAGCAGTTTTATACAATTTTTAATCATGTGGCAAACTATCAGACATATATATTTATTTTTACGTTCAGTTTTGAGGAAAAAAAATCAAAACGTTTTAAGTTAACCTACATTTCTCAAAAGTTGATAGAAAACTACAAATTTTTTAATAATGCCTGTGTACCAAATCTCATTATTCTAGCTTAAACCGTTTTTGCGTAATCTTGTCTACATACACACACATACACACACAAACATTTTTCTCAACCTTAATGAATATGATTCAGGGACCTTCAAAACGTATAAAATTATCAAAATCTCGACATCGAAAATTTTCACAATACTATCTCTAGAATAAATAAATAGTAAAAATATCAATCTATATTTTATTTATTTATTTTTTTAGTTTTTAGTTTTTAGTTTAAAAAAGTATGTTTATTAGCCAATTTGTGATACGTAATTTTTTTTTATCCCATAACATAACAAATAAGGGTTTACAATAATTTTTGCAATCAATTGGTGACTTATAGTCGTAATTAGTATAAATTTACATTTTTCTTTTTACAGCGAACTTCATTATTTTCATTCTACATAATATTGAAATATTTATTTTTATTTGATTTACTAACTAGGAAAAGGATATATAAAGAAAAACCTAGTCTATATATTGGTGGGGGAGGGGGGGAATGGTTTTTGTAATACAAAAAAAAAATTTTTTTAATTTTTTACATTATTATACATATTTTTTCTATTTACCAAATACATGATAATTAATATGGTGACATTGAATCTGTTAACCACCAGCATTTGCTGGATATTTTGATCCTATCTGTTTTGTCTTTATTTGGAATAGCATTGCTATATCCATAGCTAAATTTTTGTTTGAAGATTATTATTATTTATTTATTTACACACACATCCGTTAACAGGAAAAAACTTTTTTAAAATCAGAATGGTTGAAACATGGAGATGTTTAAAAAAACGCATATCAAAGGTGAATAGGGATTACAAGTACTTTACTCTCAAAAAAATTAGAAATTTGTTTCGATTGAAAATTTTTTAAAATCAATCTACAATTTAATTATATTTTTTTTTCTCAATGTTTATTGTTTTTCTTCAAATTTTAAAACGTCGTTTAATATAAAGTACAATAATTTAAATTTTTTTTTTTTTTTTTTTATAAATATAATTATGATTAATGTTCTATTAAACACCTCTTGCCTATTTTTGTGCTTACACATATTCATTTACTAAAAAAAAAAGCTTTTTTTAATACTATAGTTAAATTAATTTTATATGAAATTGTAGATAATAAGCGACCTAAAAATTATTCATTCATTCTGTTTTTTTTTTATCTATTTATCAAATTAATTATTAATTCTTTAATTATATAAAATATAAATATAAATGCTATTTATATTACAATTTTATATGAAAATAACCCTTCACTTCCTCTCTTCGATCGGCAATACTAGCACTTCCGGTTTCCGGATTTGAACCAAAAGTTGATCCATTCATCATACTGATGCATTAAGTAAATAGTACCGGGACCCCGAGCCACGGCTCGGTACTTAAGTTAAAAAAAATGATTCATTATTATTGGGTTTGGCTGGTAATATTAATACCTGGGATACCGAGCTGTCGCTCGAAAAAATGTTTAGACATTATTATAGACATTTTCATTCTGTAAATTAAATAATTTTATTTCATTTAAATAAATATCTATTTTTAAATAATTTTTCTCTACATTATTTATCTAATTCTGACAATATATTAAGATCACACCGGGACCCCGAGCCTCGGCTAGGTAATTAAGTTAAAAAAAAATAATTCATTATTATATTGGGTTTGGCTGGTAATATTAATACATATTATTAAAATATATATTTTTAATTTTATTTCGAAATTAAATAAAAAATTTTAAAATATTTTAAATATAAAAAAAATATTAAAACAATATCTTTTAAAAAAAGGCGGGAGTCAAATTTCAATATGAGTGTCATTTGTCCATATATAAATTAAAAGATAAGATTAGTTAATTAAAATATATATATAAACAAAAGCAAAATTAAATAATAAAAATTTATAAAAAATAAAAAAAAAATTTGAATTAATATTAAATTATTAGTTAATGACTAATAAGTAATTAATAAAATAAAAAAAATAAAATTTATTACAATATTACAATTATTAAATGTTGCATCATTTTAATTAATAAAATAAAATAAAAGAAATTAAATTTAATCAAAGAACAATGAATAAATAAATATAAAATAATAGATAAAAAAAAAAAAAAATTTTTTTCCGCCGGTTTCGATCCTGCTAAGTTGACTATTCAAAACAGTGCCTTTACCCATTAGACTGATATATATTTAGTTAATTAACATGACATTTTAACTCTCTTTGCAAGAATTATATGTTTTTTTGTTTTTATTTTTGTTTTTTTTGAGAGTGATTAATAAATATATATATATATTTTATTAAAAATAAATATTTTTAATTTTATTTCGAAATTAAATAATGAATTTTAAAATATTTTAAATATATAAAAAAATGTTAATTCAATTCATTTAAAAAAAAGCGGGAGTCAACCAACCATATTTTATTTTGTTAATAATTAATTAATTAAGATTAATAAATATATATATATATATATATATATTATTAAAAATAAATATTTTAAATATAAAAAAAATATTAATTGAAGTAAAATTGATGACGTCACACCCATATATAATTTTCAATTAAGAAATTAATAATGAAGCTGTAAGTTTCAAGAGATGTGATCAATAAAACTCAATTTTTCTTTATAAATACTATATCTAGTGTGAATTTGAAAAAAATCGTTAGAGCGGTTTTTGAGAACCAATGGTTATAGAAAGAAATATAGATATATAGAAAGAAATATAGATATATATATACAATTTTAGCTAGCATAATAAGATTAGATACCAAATTTCATCAAAATCCGTTGAGCCGTTCAAGCTGTACAGATCTCTACGGACAGACATCATGCTAAAAATACTTTTTTCTGTTAAGAAAATGCATGATTCGTGGAGATATGTACCTAAAAATTTATATGAAAATAACCCTTCACTTCCTCTCTTCGACATTCGAACAGACATTACATACATACATACATACATACATACATACACACACACAGACATAATCCGAAAAATGGTATTTTCCGACTCAGGGAGGTCTAAAACGTCAAGATCTATCGAAATCTCGAAGTCGAAATTTTTGACGATTCCAATACTTCCCTTATACGAAGTATGCGGGAAAGTAATTATACGAAGTATGCGGGAAAGTAAAAAAAGGAAAACAATTTTCATTTTTTTTTTTTTTTTTTTTATTTAATAAAAAACAAGTTAATTTTGTTCATTTTTTTAAATTTTTTGAATATTACTAGCAGGACACTAGAAATCACTACTTACTGTGTCTTTGCTAATACCCAATTCTTCGGTTATTAGTCGCAGAGTCAATCGCCGATCTTTTGTTAGCATCTTTCGTACACGTTCGGTGTTTTCTGGTGTCCTGCTTGTGAATTGCGGGCCTGATCGTTGTGACGGCTACTCTGAGAACGATTCCACATCAAGACTTCTCCAACAGTTTTCAAGCGTTATACGAACGTTGTCAGAAGTGGATTGTGACTAGTGGAGAGTATTTTTGAAGGTTAATAAAAGTATTTACAATTAACATTCTCTTTTTAATGTTTTTATCATACCATTCACCGAACTTTTTAGACACACCTCGTATATCTATATTATAAATATGAAAATATAGTACAGTTTAAATACGTACTTTTTTAGTGTCTAGTGACGAAGATTTCGAGTATGTAGAGGTGTAAGGCAGGGTGACACCCTTTCTCCGCTGCTATTCAACTGTGTCCTGGAAGAAATATTTAGGGAACTTCAATGGGAAAATAGAGGACTGAAAATAGATGGAATACGTCTGAATAATTTAAGATTTGTTGATGACATAATTATTTTAGCAAATACAAAAGAACTCACTCAAATAATAATAGAACTAAATGAAATAAAGAGTTGTGAATGATTATTTAGAATGTGTAAACTTGGTATTGATAAAGAACCAGTTCGTATTAGTTTATTGGTGTTAAATTTGATATTTGGTAACATTTATATATATATATATATATAGAATAAAGTGCTACTTCCGGTTAACTGATATTTTAAATGTAAAAAAAAAACAGATATGGATATAATATAAATATTTTTAATTTTATTTTATTTATAATATATAAGGGCTGGCTGTGACGTCATGAAGTGCTGGGTGACGGCATATAATTTTAAATTAAGAAAAAACTAGTGAAGATGATTTTTCCTCGAGGATAAAACCAATACAAAGTGCATAACACGTGGAGATATGTCCTCACGTGAAATTTGATATGAAAATAACCCTTCACTTCCTCTCTTCTATCGGCAATACTAGCACTTCCGGTTTCCGGATTTGCACCAAAAGTTGATCAATTCATCATACTGATGCAGTAAGTAAATATACCAAATTTCATCAAAATCCGTTGAGCCGTTCAAGCTGTTTCTGTTAAGAAAATGCATGATTCGTCGAGATATGTACCTAAAAATATCCACGGGTGAAATTTGGTGTGAAAACAATACCTCCCTTACTATCATCGGTCGGTAAAAAAGAAACGCTACTTGTATAGGTAAAATGTCACTTCCGGTAGTCAGATCATGATGAAATTTGGTATTTCAATTTTTTTCATATTTTTAAATCTCATTCAGTGAGTAGCTCTCGAATAGATTGGATGTGTTAAATCGGATTCCTGCTCCCGAAGTGGATTTGTGGGACGTTCTAGCTTTTTTTGTTTCAAGTCTGCCAATTTTGGTGAGATCTGATTCACTACGCATGTATATATGTATATTTACTTAAATGAAACAAACTGAATTGTCAAATTTTGACAATTTTGTTGTGTTTTTATAAAAATTTTATATATTTTTTCTATAATTTTCTTGCTAAATAATAGGATTGTTAGTTAAATACTTTCTTATTTTAGATTTTTATCCTTAAATCGCCTTATTCCAAATCCTAGTTAAAGATTTTATTTTAATTTTAGTTTATTACTATCTCGCCAGAGATAGTATTGCGATCATGAAAATTTTCGATGTTGAGATTTTGATGTTTTTATACGTTTTGAAGGTTCCTGAATCATTTTCACTAAGGTTGAGAAAAATGTCTGTGTGTGTGTGTGTATGTGTGTATGTGTGTGTGTATGTATGTAGGCAAGATTACGCAAAAACGGTTTGAGCTAGAATGATGAAATTTGGTACATGGACATTATTCAAAATTCATAGTTTTCTATCAACTTTTGAGAAATGTAGCTCAACCGGAAGAGGGTCATTACCTACAACGTTTTGATTTTTTTTCCTCTAAAGTGACCGTAAAAATAAAGATATATGTTTGATAATTTTTCACATGATTAATAATTATATAAAACTGCTATATATAGAATTTCAGCTTGATTGATTCGCTGAAATTACCAGAATTAATTTTTTAACACTGAAAATCTCACGCGTCAACACGTGACGTGGTGCCATCAACAAAAAGCCAAACATGCGCTGGTTTAATATTTATTATTTATTATTTATAATTTATAATTAATTAAATTTAATTTAAATATAATATATTATGTTATTTAATCCAATTCAAATTGCGAGATAGTCGAGTGGAGACACTCCAGCTAATTTTTAATTTTCCAAGGCTTTATCTCCTAAGGTCAGTCACACCAAAGAGCCAGGGCTGTGTGAAGAAAATTTAAATTTATCCTCTCACCTCCCCCCATATCCTTCCCTTGTACACACCTTTTATATAAATGTATATATTTGTATATTTTTGTTTCTTTACAATAAGTAAATAGTTAATTAAATAGATTATAGGAATAATTATTGTTTTTATTTTTGTTTTTATTTTATTATAATATGAGTCGGCATGAACTTGGATAAGGAGTCAATAAACCCTTTCCAAGGGACAAAATTACAGAGAACCCCGCCGCTCAAATCTCAAATGGAAGATGTGTGTAAGAAGGATGTAAATAGGGAAATTACTGAAAATTCAAATAATGAATTAGTAACATTATCTGAGAATGAAATCTTAAAAAATGAAAATAGTCATTTAAAAGAGGTGATAAAAAACCTCACAAAAGATCTGCAAGAAATTAAAAGCAAGATCTTAGGAAATCCTTGCCCTGAAATTACATCAGATAAACAGGAAGTAGACACTAAATTACAAAATTTGAAAACTTCTGACAATGCAATTGTATATCTCACGGATGAAGAGGAACTGGAAAATGAAATAGGATGGTCAACGGTAAATAGATATGGGAATAAAAAAAGGAAAACTTGTTACTCTCCGGAAAATTTACAAAATAAAGAGGACAATTTTGAAAAATCTAATAATAGAAATATCAAACAGCAAACTACTGAATCTTATTGGTTAAACAATCCAAATGTAAAAACGGCAAATCGTTTTGAAAATCTTCAGGTTGAAACTGTAAATAAAAAAACAACTGGAAAAGCAGTAAAACCTCCTCCGATCTTTGTAGCGGGAGTTGAAAATATTCAACTGCTAATGAATCTATTAAATAAAATGGGACCAAATTGCTTTAATATAAAATGTTTGAAAGAAAATGAGGTTAAGATCCAACCATATGAACCTCATATCTATACATCAATTATTAAAGAGTTGGAATCTAAAAACACACAATTCCATACATATCAGCTAAAGAAAGATAGGCCATTTAAAGTTGTATTAAGAAACATGCATCATTCAATGCCTGCCGAAGATATTCAAGAGGCACTACTAAATCACGGACATGAAGTAATAAATATGCACAATATAAAAAATAAAAATAAAAACCCTCTACCTTTATTCTTTATAACCTTAAACCTAAACCTAGTAATAAAGATATATACAACATTAAAAATATCCTTAATACAATTGTCACATTTGAACCACCATATCCTAAAAGAGAAATTCCTCAATGTTTTAATTGTCAACTTTTTGGCCAAACAAAAAATTTTTGTGCAAGAAAACCCAAATGTGTGAAATGTGCTATGGCACATTTAACAAAAGACTGCAAAATTAAGGGTAACAATACAACTCCTTTATGTGCTAACTGCGGCGAAAACCATCCAGCAAGTTATAAAGGATGTACAATATATCAAGAGTTAAAAAATAAACAGTTTCCACCTTTGAGGATAAAGGTATCTCAACAACCAAAAGAGAAAATATCCCCCAATTCCAAAAATGAGACCATTGAGAGTGTTCCACCCGTACAAAATGCATGGACTAAAGAGAAATCTACACCAGTAAATGTTCAAGAATCAAATTTACATAAACTTGAAGATTTTATGCTTAAAATGATGGTTAAAATGGACAAAATGTTAGATATTCTAACAGTTCTTGTAACTAAAATGGCATAATGGATAGAAAAACACTTAAAATTGTAATATGGAATGCAAATGGTTTATTTAATCATTTGCTCGAAATCAAAAAATTTCTTATAATTAACAACATTTACATTATGCTCATAAGTGAAACACATATAACTAATAGAAGCTACATTAAAATACCCCAATACAATATATATGACACTAAGCATCCGGATGGAAAAGCTAGAGGAGGAACTGCTATTATAATTAAAAAAAATATTCAACACCATCAATTAAATAGCTATTCGGAAAAGCATCTTCAAGCAACAACAATTGAAATTGATGAATGGCTAGGGAAACTTTCACTATCTGCAGTTTACTGCCCGCCGGGTACTAAAATTGAGTGTGAACATTTTAAACAGTTCTTTAATACCTTGGGCCACAAATTCATCTCAGGTGGAGATTTCAACGCTAAGCACACCCATTGGGGCTCAAGATTGACAACACCTAGAGGGAGGCAACTTTACCAAGCTATTCAAGAAAGAAATCTGAATGAAATTTCAACTCGTCAACCAACCTACTGGCCTTCAGATCCAAAAAAAAACCCTGATCTATTAGATTTTTGTATTTTTAAAGGTATTTCTCTTGATTGCTTAAATATTGAATCTAGTTTGGATTTATCATCTGATCACTCCTATAATTTTAACTGTATCAACCCAATTAGATAAAAGAGTAAAAAATGTTCCGCTTTTCAATAGATATACAAATTGGAACCACTATAGAAATGTAATAACAAAAAATATAAACCTCAATATTTGTATAAAAGACAAACTTGATATTGAGGATAAATAATATAAACAATTTAACAAAAATAATTCAAAAAGCTTCTTTGCAATCTACCCCCATAGCAAATATTAAAAATCAAAAAAACCTTTGTTCTCAATCAATTAAGGACAAAATAGATGAAAAACGCAAAGCTAGACAGAGATGGCAAAAGACAAGGTCCCCTACGGATAAAAAAACTCTAAATAAATGTATAAAAAATTTTAAAAAAATGTTAAAAATTGAAAAAGAAAAAAGTATTCAGAAATACTTAAGTAACCTTAGTCCAGGGGAAGAAAGCAATTACTCTTTGTGGAAGGCTACTAAGACCTTAAAAAGACCCCAAACCCAAATTCCACCAATAAAAACATCTAAGGGATGGGCTAGAGGTGAGAAAGAAAAAGTAGATAATTTTGCTAAGCACTTATTTAATGTGTTCAATGAACCCCCTGAAAATAAAAATAAATACAAGTGTGATGAAATCATCATAAAAACTAGTAAATTACATAAGGACCCCAATAAATTTAAAAAAATCAAATTTGAGCAGGTTCTTGACGAAATTAAAAATATAAAAGATAAAAAATCTCCTGGATATGATCTGATTTCAGGCAAATTATTAAAAGAACTTCCCAAAATAGCCTTTATTTTTATTGCAAATATCTATAATGCTATAATTAAATTAAATTACTTTCCAACATTATGGAAAGTAGCTCAAATTATAATGATACCAAAACCAGGTAAAAATCCAAATGAATTAACATCATATAGGCCTATTAGTCTTCTTCCAATTTTGGGAAAGATCTTGGAAAAAATTTTATTCCGAGAATTAAAGCCTTACTTAACAAATATAATTCCTGAATATCAATTCGGCTTTCGTCAAGAACACTCTACTATCGAACAGGTGCATAGGGTAGTTAAAAAAATTAAAGATGCATTTGAAAGTAAATCTTACTATGGAATAGTATATCTTGATATAACACAGGCTTTTGATAAAATTTGGCACACAGGGTTAATTTATAAAATTAAAAACTATTTACCAGACACATTTTATCAATTATTAAAGTCTTATCTATCGAATAGACACTTTTTTGTTAAATATGGGTGTTCTTCCTCCAACTTAATGCAAATTAGAGCAGGAGTCCCTCAGGGTAGTATTCTAGGGCCAGCCCTTTTCCTATTATATATGATAGACATGCCTCTCTCTCCTTATAATGACATAGCAACTTTCGCTGATGATACTGCAATCATTTCAACAAATGTAAATCATAATGTTGTATCTGAAAGACTTCAAACTCATCTCGATATGTTATATCTTTGGTTTAAAAGATGGCGGTTAAAGATAAATGCAACCAAATCTATATTTGTCACCTACACCTTAAATAGGCAAACATGCCCACCAATATACATGAATAAATCTATCATTCCGCAAAAAGATGAGGAAAAATACCTAGGAATCCATCTAGATAGGCGCTTGACTTGGAAAAAACATATTTCAGCTAGAATTGTCCACTCAAGGGAAGAGTATAGAAAACTATATTGGCTTTTAGGGAGACATTCTAGCCTAGGATTAGAAAGCAAAGTTCTTCTATACAAATCCATAATCAAACCAAAACTGATGTATGGGATCCAACTCTGGGGATCAGCCTCAAAAACTAACATAAAAAAAATTGAAAGTTTTCAAAACAAAACACTTAAAAATCTTGTAAGAGCCCCGTGGTATGTTCCAATTAGATTAATACAAAGGGGCTTAGAAATTAAAAACTTAAATGATGAAATAAACATCCTAAGTGAAAAGTATATTAAAAAAATGGAAAACCATCCAAATGTGTTAGTTAAAAAATTACTAGTTAGGGATGATACAATCAAGAGATTAAAAAGATATGATATATTGGATCTCGTTAATAGAAAATTTTGACATTCATGTGTGACAAAGTGAAGTGCGTGTTTATGAAATGTTCGGGATGAGTGTGTGTGTTTAGTGTATAATATTTAAAACTAATATGTGTGTTAAGTGCAAATATGTTGCTTGGCATGATATTGTATTGCCAATGATATGTATGTATTGTGTGTATTTCATATTTTATAAAAATTACTTATTGCCTATATTAAAATAGGCAGATTGTATATTTCTGAAATAATATATAAAAAAAAAAAAAAAAAAAGAAAATTTTTAAATCTATATACAAAATATGAAGCAAATATCTCGAAGCAAACTGGTACTTTACTTGAAAGGTAAACGCAACCAGTGTAGGTAAAGTACCACTTCCGGTTAACCGATTTTGACGAAATTTTGATAGAAATCTACAAACTGTGAATAATATCGGTGTACCAAATTTCGAAGTCCTAGCTTGATTAGTTTTTGAGTAAATTTGCTTACAGACATTACACATACATACATACATACATACATACATACACACACACACAGACATAATTCGAAAAATGGTATTTTCCGACTCAGGGAGGTCTAAAACGTCAAATCTATCGAAATCTCGAAGTCGAAATTTTTGACGATTCCAATACTTTCCTTATACGAAGTGTGCGAGAAAGTAAAAACTGAAGAAAATTTAAAATTTAACATATTTAATATTAATATTTAATTAATTAAAAATAAAAACAATTATAACAAAATTAAGAGATTCAATACTTCCCTTATACGAAGTATGCGGGAAAGTAAAAATAATTTATAATTACAACTCAATATTCGTTGATTTTGAGAACTCGACTAGACTCAACGTTTGCTTTCATACCCTATAGTGGACGCTGGTTGGGTTTTCCCAATTTGGGTTTTTCCCAATAATAAATGAAAGCAGATTCCCATTATTTATTACATTTTAAATGAACAGATCGAAAAAATATTTAGATCAGATTTATTCAACAATTTATTTTGAATAAGATATACTTTAAATATCATTTTAAATGAATGAATGGATGAAAATTCAAATTTTATATATAGTTTATTTATGCACAAAAAATTAATTGACATAATTATTAATTTAATAAAATAAAATTTAATATTAAAATTTAATAAAATAAAATTTAATATTAAAATTTAATAAAATAAAATTTAATATTAAAATTTAATAAAATAAAATAATTTAATAAAATATTTAGAAATGGTAATGAGTAGATGATGAAGAATGATTTTTCTCGATGTTAAAACCAATACAAAGTGCATGATTCGTGGTGATATGTAAAAAATCTCCACATGTGAAATTTGGTGTGAAAATAACCCTTCTCTTCCTATCGTCGATCGCTAATACTACCACTTCCGGTTTCCGGATTTGCACCAAAAGTTGATCAATTCATCCTACTGATGCTTGTTTGCCAAATAATTTATTTTAAAGATGGAATAGTTGGTAAATATTAATAAATATAATATCTGGTTTTGATAGTAAAAATAAATGAAGTGTTGGCTTTAAAAACCAATTGTTTTTTTAAGGTAACTGGGTTATATAATTTGTATATATTTTTAATTTGTATATATGTTTTTATTAAATTGTTTTTTTAAGGAATCCATTGGTCAAGTCATTTAACCTCAACTAATTACCAACTTATATATATATATATATAAGAAAGGGGGCGCTAATTTCTCAGTTGCCCCCAGACGCAAGAACCTCACGGTACGCCACTGATTATGGATTTGTTGAAAGACAGCTGGTGAAATCTTTAGGCCAAATGGAAGTCTCGTCCACTGATATTGACCACTTTGGGTGACAAAGGCTGTCTTATATCTATCCTTTTCTCTCACCGAAAGTGACCAGAAAGCTGAATTTATGTCCAATACGCTGTACCATTTACAATTGATAGTTTTTAACAACGTGTCTTCAATTCGAGGAAATGGCTGGGATTCTGGCACTAATATTTTGTTTAACTCTCTAAAATCAATGCATAGTCGAGATCGTCTGCCATCTTCCCTTTTATATGCCAGAGTTACAGGTGCTCCAAACGGAGAACTAGATTCCTCAATTAATCCTTTTTCTAATAGTTTTCCTATTTGATTTTCTATTTCCTTTTTATCAGAAATAGAGAGAGAGAGAGAGAGAAGCATCTGTAAGACTTTTTAGAAATATATTTATTTTCTAAAAGTTTTATATGTGCTTGTTGGTTTCTTACTTGGCCTACATCATATTTGTCTTCTGCAAAAATTCTAAAATTTTTATTTAATATTCTTTCAAGTAATTCCCTTCTATTTTTATATAAATGATTCAATTTGTCATTTAATTCAACTGAATTTACCTCTTCGTTCCGATTTGTCTTTAATCTACTTTCATTTTTATTAGAAATCATTTCAATATTTTCATTATTAATTCTCTGAAATATTTCTAATTTTTCATTCTGTATCAATTTGAATTTCCTTATTGAATCCAGACCAAGAATTAAATCATATGAAAAATTGTCATTCTTTATTATATGGGCTTCAATTTCTTTTTCAATTTTATTAATCTTTAAAATTATTTTTGTTTTTCCGAAACTCTTTTGAACACCACTAATCGTCTTAAATATTTGCACAATCTATTCTGAATTATTCCTTCTCCAAATCTTTTAATATTTTCGAATTTATGAGTGTTACATTTGATCCAGAGTCATAAATGCCTTTCATTTCTTTTTTCTTATTTAAAATAATATTTAGACGTATTAGTGGTGTGAATTCCCGTTTTTTGATTCATTATATTCTTCCTCCTCTTCTTCGTCTTTAACAAGATTCACATTCAACTGTTTCCTATTATTTCTGCACAATTCTATTGTGTTTGAAAGTGCCCTGGATACCCCAAATCTTCACAAATCCTACAAGGTAATTTTTTTTTATATGTGATATTTTTTTGTATATGCCTTTTTGTCTCTTCTGAATTTTTTTTATTTTCCAAATTATACCTTCTTAACTGATTCATCAATGCTTCTGTTGTTTCAATTTCTTCTTTGTCCAACTTCTCTTGAATAGATATAGGTAAACCCACTACTATATGGTTTATCCTTGACTGTTCTGTTATTTTGTTTTCGGTTTCCAGTAAAAGACGTTCTTTCTTTAGAGCATAATCTATTAGGGCTCCTGAAATGTATTTAAAACTATATGCATACCTTATTGAATGCCAGTCTTTATCAGCATAAGTCGTAAGAAAAGAGTTTTTCCATGTGTCCCACTCTTCATTAATCGTTAATTTTTGTAATGTCGATTTATACCAATCCATTGCATTTTCTTTTAAAAAAATTCTTAAAATTCCGATTTTCCTTTCCTCATTCACTATTTTATTTCTTAGGCATTCCTGTTCAAAAACTTTCATCCAATTCATTGCATTACTTCTTCTATTGTGTGAATTTTTCTAAAACAAAAATTTTCTCAATATTATCATTAGATATAACCTCCTTCGATCCTTGATTCAGAGATAAATTTTTAATAGCTTCCATTATTTCATTCTTCTTTTTTTCATCATGTAAATGATCTGTTTCCTTTTCTTCTTCTTCTAGGTATAAATTATTAAAAACAAAATTTTTATCATCATCCATATATAAAGGAACAATGCCTGGGGAAAGTGTAACACTAATATTTCTAAATTTTAACATATTACTACAAGCATTCTTCACTGTGTCAATATTAAATAATTCAGCATGGTGTTTTCTGTCTTGAAACTCTTCTGGAAAAATATAATTTGTATTATCCGATAGTAGTCTAATGGATTTCACTGAGATCATCTTTACCTTTCCTTTTTCTTCCTTCATGAATAAGATCTTTACTTTTTCCATTTTTGTATATTGAGCAAAAACCAATTTATAAGTTGGTAATTAGTTGAAGTTAAATGACTTGACCAATGGGTTCCTTAAAAAAACAATTTAATAAAAACATATATACAAATTATATAACCCAGTTACCTTAAAAAAACAATTGGTTTTTAAAGTCAACACTTCATTTATTACTATCTCGCCAGAGATAGTATTGCGATAACGAAAATTTTCGATGTTGAGATTTTGATGTTTTTATAGGTTTTGAAGGTTCCTGAATCATTTTCACTAAGGTTGAGAAAAATGTCTGTGTGTGTGTGTGTATATGTATGTATGTATGTAGGCAAGATTACGCAAAAACTGGGCCAAATTATTAGTTTCGAGGATAGGATAACAAAAGAAATTAACAGAAAAATAAGCCTTGCATGGAAAAAGTATTGGTCAATCAAGTTAATAATAAAAAATAAAGAAATAAACAATAAATCAAAAATTAACATTCTAAAGAAATACATAGTGCCATGGGGATCTACTACTTGTAATAAAAAGAAAAGACAAAGTAAAAATAAATGATATAAATAAAATTACAAAAATGGAAAATGTCAACAAAATAATAAGAAAAGCAAAATTGAAATGGGCCGACCATATTGTTAGATTGAAGGATGATAGGTGGACCAAGAGAGTGACTGAATGGTGCCCTAAGAACTGTATACAAGGCAACAACATAAAAGATGGAGTGATGAAATAAAACAAGAAGTAGGACCAATGTGGAACAGAATAAACTAATGATGTGTTAATGAGTTAATCAAATTATTTATGTAAATATTGTAAATGTAAATTGTAAATATAACATCAAATAAATTAGATAATTTTAAAAAAGAACCAAATAAAGGCAATTAATAAATAATAAATAATAAATATACTTTCTCAATTCATCTATACAGTGGTGTAAATATATTTGTTACCATTGTTTATTCTCTTTCTAATATATTTAAAAATAAGTTTGAAGCACAGTAAAATAGTATTCAATGGCATCTTAGAAAGTATCTAAAAACAAAAAAGAAGATTATTTTCAATATATACGTTACTATATATATATATATCAATATTAAATATATGAAAAATTAGTATAGAATGAATCCTTAGTTTTTATGGTCTCTATAATAATTAAAAAGTAACAATTTTTAATTTTGATTAAAATTTAAATTGAAGTTGGTTTTGTCATCATTCATAAGATTTGATTATTATTTTATAATTAATATTATATCAATTTAATTTATGGTTTATAAAAGAATACTAATCAATTGATAATTATCTTAGAGTCTGCGTCTGGCTTTTTGTAAATATTCAATGGCAACTTAGTTAGTATCTAAAATAAAAAAAAATCATTATTTTCAATGTATGTATATGTAAGTATATATATCTATATTATAAATATGAAAATATAGTACAGTAAATATTTAGGGAACTTCGATGGCAAAATAGAGGACTGAAAATAGATGGAATACGTCTGAATAATTTAAGATTTGTTGATGACATAATTATTATAGCAAATACAAAAGTAGAACTCACTCAAATAATAATAGAACTAAATGAAAAAAGTAAAAGAGTCGGTCTTCAAATAAGTTCGAACAAATCCATAATACTAACTAATGATAATTGTGAAGAGATTAGATTTGATAAAAATCAACCACCTATAGCATTTATCTGGGCCAAATTATTAGTTTCGAGGATAGGATAACAAAAGAAATTAACAGAAGAATAAGCCTTACATGGAAAAAGTATTGGTCAATCAAGTTTATAATAAAAAATAAAGAAATAAACAATAAATCAAAAATTAACATTCTAAAGAAATACATAGTGCCATGGGGATCTACTACTTGTAATAAAAAGAAAAGACAAAGTAAAAATAAATGATATAAATAAAATTACAAAAATGGAAAATGTCAACAAAATAATAAGAAAAGCAAAATTGAAATGGGCCGACCATATTGTTAGATTGAAGGATGATAGGTGGACCAAGAGAGTGACTGAATGGTGCCCTAAGAACTGTATACAAGGAAACAACATAAAAGATGGAGTGATGAAATAAAACAAGAAGTAGGACCAATGTGGAACAGAATAAACTAATGATGTGTTAATGAGTTAATCAAATTATTTATGTAAATATTGTAAATGTAAATTGTAAATATAACATCAAATAAATTAGATAATTTTAAAAAAGAACCAAATAAAGGCAATTAATAAATAATAAATAATAAATATACTTTCTCAATTCATCTATACAGTGGTGTAAATATATTTGTTACCATTGTTTATTCTCTTTCTAATATATTTAAAAATAAGTTTGAAGCACAGTAAAATAGTATTCAATGGCATCTTAGAAAGTATCTAAAAACAAAAAAGAAGATTATTTTCAATATATACGTTACTATATATATATATATCAATATTAAATATATGAAAAATTAGTAGAGAATGAATCCTTAGTTTTTATGGTCTCTATAATAATTAAAAAGTAACAATTTTTAATTTTGATTAAAATTTAAATTGAAGTTGGTTTTGTCATCATTCATAAGATTTGATTATTATTTTATAATTAATATTATATCAATTTAATTTATGGTTTATAAAAGAATACTAATCAATTGATAATTATCTTAGAGTCTGCGTCTGGCTTTTTGTAAATATTCAATGGCAACTTAGTTAGTATCTAAAATAAAAAAAAATCATTATTTTCAATGTATGTATATGTAAGTATATATATCTATATTATAAATATGAAAATATAGTACAGTTTAAATACGTACGTTTTTAGTGTCGTAACAATATTAAATGTAGATTATGATATAAATTAAAATTTTGGATATTTCTTGTGATTCTCATATTACTCTCTTGATTTTCAATGAAATTAAATTAAGAATAAAATATTTAATTATTTTTCTTTCATAGAACAAATTAAGTTTTTTTTAAAAGTATTTTTATTTTAAGAAAAGATAAAATAATTATTTATTTTTTAATTATTAATATTTATATTATAATGTATTTGATTGATTTATGGAATTTAACATTAATTTAAATTTATGGTAAACATTTTGATATGTCAATCATATTTGATAACACTTAGATTATATATATATTAGGTATAAGATAAAAACTTATATATAATATGAAAGTGAAAATGTAGAATAGATTAAATAATTAAAATTAATAAATATATATGAAAGATTTTAAAATAAGTTCAAATTGAATTACTCATGACATTAGTTTAAAATTATGTCAAAGATGACGGGATGGGTATTAAAAAACAAGCGTTTATTTCTATATTATTTATGTATATATTTATATATATATATATATTAAAAATTAAAATATTTGTTCATTTATGTTTATTAATAAAAAATAGCAATATAATTTATTAATTAATATTAAATTAATACTAATACCAGAAAAATTTTGAATAATAATGAAACAACCAATTGAATATATTTGGTAGCTCCTATATACTTTTTCAATTGATATATACAGTGGTGTAAATATATTTGTTTCCATTCTCTATTCTCTTTCTAATATATTTACAAATAAGTTTGAAGCACAGTAAAATAGTATTCAATGGCATCTTAGAAAGAATCTAAAAACAAAAAAAAGATTATTTTCAATATATATGTTATTAAAATAATTATCAATTGATCCAACTCCCAATTGGATGTACACCTGTAATGAGGATAATTTTAGTCTTACATCTAATTATAATAAATATATATATATAGAGAGAGAGAGAGAGAGAGAAAATGAAAGTGTAGAAAAAATAAAAAATATTGAATATAAAAATAAAAATATTAAAAAATATTTAGATATAAAGATAAGATTATGTGTCAAAGAAAGATGAGGTCACCGGGGAATTGCGGAGACTGCATAACGAGGAATTGCATGACCTCAATGCTTTCCAGATATAGTTTTAATTATAAAATCGAGAATGCTTCGATGTGGGCAAGGCACGTGGCTAGAACGGGAGAGTATGGCAAAAAATAGTTGGTGGGGAGACCGACTGAGAAACGTCCCTTTGGAAGACCAATGACGCATTGGGTGGATAATGTACGAATGGAGGTGAGAGAGATGGGAGAGGGTAGGGATTGGAGGGTTTTGGCTCAGAATAGGGATACTTGGAGAGGTGTGGTTGCTGGGGCCAAGAACTTTCATATTCCACCAAAGAGAGTGATAGATAAAGATAGGATGATTTCGAAAATCTATTAAAAAAACAAAGTAATATAGCAAAAACGAGGAAAAAAAAACAAATAAATTAATAACTGTTAAAATAAAAAATAAATGGAGAATAGATTAATAAAATGTTTTAAAAATAATTATATAACTAAATAATATAATACAATATAATATATTATAATGGTAATTATAAAATTCATATTAATTGCCAAAATTATTTCCGGTTTGTTTAGGAAAACGATTTTTTTCTAGTCTGACCATTTTATGTGGCACCATATATAATATCAATGTTTTTTTTGTTTGTTTTTTTTATCATATTTAACTGTTTTATTATGTTGAAAAGTATTTTGTCATGTTTCTTATAATTTCATAATCTTTAATTATTAAGGAGAAATATATATTATAATTCATTGTATATAGTTTTATCAAATATACATAAAATATTAATAATTTTTTAATGATTTGATTAAAAATTTATACAAATAATTGATGTAATGATTAAGCAATACATAAATGTAAAAATTGCAAATTTATTTTTCAAGATTTATATTATAATACGTATTATAAAAATTAGAATTTATTAAATAATTATAAAAAATTAAAAGAAATTTTGTTTATTATAAATTGATTAAATATTCTTAAATATGTATAATTAGATATATTTATAATTGTATGATTATAATCTATAATATACATATATATATTAATAGTTTTTTTATAAATTCATAATTTTTAATTCGATTTATAGAATGTTTATATATTATATTAAAATTATTATGTTAAAAAAATCCATACTCAACTATTTTTTAAATTATATAAAATAGAAATTTATATACTTGAAAAATAATTTTTTTTTTATATTTCATTTAAGTATTTTTCTTTTGACTTTTTGTAATACAATAAGAATGATATGATCACTGATTGGACAAGGTTTCACTTCTTTTGAATGTTTTTATGTTGTCACACCTTTATGGGTGGAGCTCTGAGTTGAAGCAAAGTAAAATGGGTGGAGTCTTATGAAAAGAAAATATATTATATTTAGTTTTTTGTTTTGATAAATTTAAATAAACTATGTTTAAAATATTTTTGGAAATTCATTATCATTAAAATTACAAAATCTATTGAATGTATTTTAAAAGAGTTACTATGATACATTATATTTATTTATAATAAATTAAAAAATTATTATTTATTTCATTTTTTATCATCAATTAACAAAAACTAACTACTTACAAACTAAATTTTCTTAAAATTTAACTTCTAATTATATTCTAATTGAATTAATCTAAATGTAATAATATAGTTTTTACTTATCATTTGAATATTATTCTAGATTAATTTTTTTATATTTTTATTCTTTGTAATTAATAATAATTAATCAGTGTAAGATATGTTGGTATTTTCTTAATATAATTCTTTTTCTTTTATAATATATTTTATTGTAATTTGTTTTAGATTTTTTATTTATTTTTTTTTATTAATCTTCTTCATTTTTATTAAAATTCTTCCAAGTTCCATTTGATGGAGAATATTATGTTTTCAGTTCTAGATTTCTAAAAAAAAGTTACAACTTTTAAAATATGATGATAAATATTCCTGAAGATAATTTAAAAATAATATAACATCAGTAAATAGACAATAGTTAAAATTATTATTTAGTATTAAGTAAGAATTTATTTACTATTATATTATAAATTAAATTATTAAAATATTGGACATATTTTTTATATTAGGAATTGATATAGATTTCAATAATTACTTGAAAATGTTTACAAAAAACCCACATTTACCAGTTCTTTGACATGTCATTGGGATTGAGATAAAAGTTATTCCTAAATTGCACCTGAAGATAATGTTTATAAGCTGCACTTTTTGTTCTACAAAAGTTTTTGAAACTAATCAAGTTATTTGTTAAAAGGATTTTCACTCAAATTAAGCCTTGATTACTATATTATTAAATTATTATTCAAGTCAGAATCATCATTTATTATTATATTATTTTTTATAGATAAAACTTATTAAAGATGTTCATTATATTATTTCATGTATACATATATATAGAGTTTTTATGATTCTATTACTCAGCTAAAAAGAAATAAAAATATATTATGGAATTGTGTTGTTATTTCAATTCAATGGAAAAAAATATACTCAACCTTCTTTTTTTGCATGTTATCTATAGAATAAATTAAATTAAAATATTTTCTTTTGGAATTCATTGGGACCGAAAATATCATTAATCTAACTTATATCAATTATTTAAGAAATAAAAAATTTGACAAAGATAATAAATAATGGTGATTTGATATTATTTTTATATTCACTGGATGAGATGGATAATTAATTTCAAAGAAATATTATAATTATTTTTCTGTTTTTTACATATAAAATATGCACTTATTGACATTTTATATAATAATATATATTAATAATATAATAATAAAAATTATTTTCTTATTTTTTTTAATAAAAATGAATACCTTCATAAATCAATTTTTTTTTCAAAAAAAAAAAATATACCTCCCATAAACATATTATAAATATAAAAAAACTTTAAAATATTTTATAATTATTTTTTATTAAATTTTTTATGAATTTATTTTTATTTTTAATAAATTAAATTTTTATTAACACCTTTCTTTACAAGCAAAAAATTGGAAAAAAATTAAACTATAGAATATATATGATTTAACTTAATATAAATCATTATTATAATTTTTTATATATAAAATTAATTTAAAATTATTTTTTCATATATTTAATCATTCAATTAATAAGTCTCTTATATATTTTTTTTAAATAAGACATTGGAAATCAATGACCAATCACAATTAAGGAATTTTTATATGGTATTTTCATATCTTTCTCTTTCTTTCTCTTTCCTGCTCGCTGCTATCAAGATGGATCCAGAAAATTTGTATAAAATTTTAGTTTTTATAAAATTTTTAATAATAATCAAAAAAGAAATATTTATCAAAAGTAAGTAATAATATTATAGTTTTATTTATCTGAATGCAATTTACTTTAAGTACTTTAATAAAGCCGATGAACATAGATAAATTTTTTTTACTATTAATATTTCTCATAATGACATATATCTATACCTATATTATATAAAAATCAATATACAAAATTAAATTTTAGGTAAATTTTATGTAATTTTTTGTTAAAGTATTCATGGCTATATATTTGATTATTTTCTGTTTTTTATATAATTAAGTCATTTTAAATAACTATATATATATAATATATACTGATTTTTTCAATCAACTGTACTTTGGGAATTTAATAAAACAAATAATATACAATTATTAGTTCTATATTTGTTAATAATAATCAAAAAATAAATTCATTAATAAATATATTATTCACACACATTGATTTATAATTTATGTTTATTACTAAATTTCTTAATTTTATATTTAAATATTAAAAATAAATTTATGAATCTTCAAAAGCAATATATATATATATATATATTATACAATATATATAAATATAATTAAATCTAGTTTCATTTTTAAAATTTTAATTATATTCTTGATAGGATTGTTAGTAGTTTGAGAGGAAGGGATATTTTTGAAGTGCGTATCAGCCATCCGCCAATCAGATGTAAGGAAGCCTAACCCTGTCAAGTCCCGCAAACAATATCTCTCTTATTAATAGTTAAGCCCAGCTTTCGCACACATAGTTCAATTATCAAGATATCATAAATTTAAGCCCACAAAATATTAATTTTAAAAGAAATATAAATATTTGTATGAACGTTTTCGGTGAGTGTAAAATGAAATATAATTATTATAATTTATTATGATTACGATATAATATAATATGATTAATAATTAATAAATATTATTAAAATTAAATACCTATATAATTTAATTTATGATATATATTTTTAAATATTATCTTTTTTATTTTATTAATAATTTTATATCTTAAAAAATATTACATATTTAATAATAATTTTTCAAAATTTAAAAAAAAAAATAATATTAAGGAATTGTTTCATAATAAATACCCACCATTTTGGTTTTTGGCGTCAGCAACTAATTTACATGAATATTTTCAACTATTCTCTATTTTTTGTTTTTAAATTTACAATTATATTTATAAAAATTAGTATTTAATAATAAATGTAAATATGTATATTCTAATAAATTATATTTCAATCATTGATTTGAAGTTTAATAAATATATTTATATAATATTTTAAACTTAAAAATCAAAATAAATGATTCAATTCATTCAATTAAATGATATATTCAAAAAATTTTATATATATTCATTATTTTTTTTTTATTTTCTAATTAAAATATATTTTATAATTAACATATATAAATAATTAATTTTATAGAAATCTTATTATATAAATTGGTTTAATATGAGGGGAGGGGATAATATAAATAATAAAAATTAAAGTACATAAAAGTATGAATATATATTTATTTCTTACCTGAATATTTAGTTGACTGTTAAATCTAACTCCAGACAGGCTCACCATTCCCTTCTCTTGTTTGAAGTAGTTGAATAAAAATTAATATAAATGACATAATATCATTTTAAGATTTCATGAATAACACCAGAATCACTTAACATTTTGTCTTTGATTAACACCATTCACCAATAACATTACACGAATTAACGAATTTCACTTAATTGCACTAATATATATATAGTCATATTAACAAAATATGTAACACATTCTTCTATTTCCAATCAAGTTTATCATTTCTTGCACATTTTTTCTTTGATCAACACCAATCACCAACAATAAGAATTTCACTTGATTGTACTATAAATATATAGTCATATTAATAAAATATGTATCATATATTCTTCTATTTCTAATAAGTTTAAAATTTCTTGCAAATAAACATATTCAGATGTCAATATTTTGCAGATATAATTTAATTTCAAATAAAGATTTTTTCTTAAAACTGATAACAAATTTGTTATATCTCAAATTATCCTAAAAAAGTTTAAAAATTATGTTGTTAACTATTATAAATAAAAAGAATAATTATACTTATGTGCATGGGCGGTGCAATAGAGGTGTCCAATGTGTCTACTATACGAATTTATAATATATTTTCATAAAGATATTTTTTTTATTGACTAAAAAAAAAACATCAATCAAGGTCAGGAGAATATTATTTAAAGACAAAATTTTTCGTTTTTTTTTTATAAACTATCATAAAATTAAAAAAAATATTTAATGTTTGATATATATATATATATAATATTAAATACTTTAATAATGCATATTTATATTATATATATATAAGAATATTATATTTAAATAATTCACATTGCATGGTAAAATGGAATAAGAAAATTTTTCAAAAATTACCTAGTAATTATGATTTGCAAATAATGAGGAATAAATAAATTAATAATAAAATAAAATATATAACGGAATTTTGTAAATTAAACCACATATTGATATTTGTTATTGAAAATTTATTCAAAAAATACAAACATATACACAACGTTTCGATTGCTATTTCTGTATTGTTATTGTAAATTTATTCAAAAAATACAAATATCAATATGTGGATTAATTTACAAAATTCCGTTATAAATAAAAAAAAACCAAAGCTTTAATAATTAAATAAAATATAAATAATAAGATTTAAAGTATATAAAGTATGAATATGTATTAATTTCTTAACTGAATATTTAGTTGATTGTTAAATGTTAACTCCAGACAGGCTCAGCTTTCTTTTCTCTTGTTTGAAATAGTTGAATAAAAATTAAAATAATTGACATAATATCAATTTAAGATTGTAAAAATAATACCAGATCATTTAACTTTCTTTTCTTTGATCAATAGCTCTACACTAATGAATGAATTTCACTTGATTCTACTATATTTTAATCATATATATATAGTCATATATATATATATATATATATAGTCATATTAACAAAATATGTAACACATGTTCTTCTGTTTCCAATAAAAGAATATCATTTCTTGCAAATCAACTTATTCAGATATCAAAATTTTTTGCAGTTATAATTTAATTTTAAATGAAGATTTTTCCCCTTAAAACTGAATAAAAATTTGTTATATCTAAAAGTATCTAAAAAAAAGTTTAAAATTATATTGTTAACTATTATAAATAAAATGAATAATTATATTTATGTGAGTGGGCGGTAAAATTGAGGTGTTCAATGTGTCTACTATACGAATTTTTAATATATTTTTATAATTTTTTTTTTTTTTATTAACTCAAAAAGTGAACATCAATGAAGGTCACGAAGGTTTTATTTATAGAACAAAAAATTTTCTTAACTATCATAAAATTAAAAAAAATATTTCACGTTTTATCTTATAATAATAATAATAATATTCTTATTCCAATTTAAGGTGAAATGAATTAATTAAATATTTTTATATATATATATATATTATAATTATGCAATATTATAGTATTTAATGTTTAATATATATATATATATATTTTACGCGGTGCAATGAATGAATTAATTAATTAATTAAATATAATATTCTAATATATATATATATATATATATATATATATATATTATAATTATGCAATATTAAAGTATTTAATGTTTAATATGATATTTAATTAATTCATTGCATCGTAAATTGGAATAAGAAAATTTTAAAATAATTAGAAATTATGATTTATAAAATGAATCTTCAGAAAATTAAATAAAATATATATAAATATATTAAGATTAATTTACCTGATCATAGATATTAACGCAATTGGAATTATTTTTAATAGATAAAATCAAAATGATAAAGTGACTGATCGTCCTAATAATTTATCATAGTTTAAAACGACCGTTAAAATTAAAAGTTTATTATACACGTAAGACCAAAAATACAATAGAGAGAGCGCTCATTGAATTTAATGGCAAGGCAATAGAAATTAAAAGTATATACGAAATTTAAATTATGTTTAATAATTTTTAATTTAATTATTAAAATTAAATTAGAAAGATGAAAAAAAATATTAAAATTGAAAATATAATTTATGATTTATATAATTTGAAATTTATTACATTTAAAAAACATTTACTATAAAAAAATTAGCTGGTGTGTCTCCACTCGACTATCTCGCAATTTGAATTAGATTAAATAATATAATATATTATATTTAAATTAAATTTAATTAATTATAAATTAAAAATTAAAATTAATAAATAATATTTATTAAACCAGCGCATGTGTGGGTCTTTGTTGATGGAACCACTTCACGTGTTGGCGCGTGAGATTTGCAGTGTTAAAAAATTAATTCTGGTACTTTCAGCTATTTAATCAAGCTGAAATTCTATATATAGCAGTTTTATACAATTTTTAATTATCTGAAAAATTATCAAATATATATCTTTATTTTTACGGTCACTTTAGAGAAAAAAAAATCAAATCGTTGTAAATAATGACCCTCTTCCGGTTGAGCTACATTTCTCAAAAGTTGATAGCAAACTACGAATTTTGAATAATGCCCGTATACCAAATTTCATGATTCTAGCTCAAACCGTTTTTGCGTAATCTTGTCTACATACACACACACACACACACACACACACACACACACAGAAACAGAGAGAGAGAGAGAGAGACAGACATTTTTCTCAACCTTAGTGAAAATGATTTAGGAACCTTCAAAACGTAAAAACGTAAAAACATCAAAATCTCAACATCGAAAATTTTCGTGATCGCAATACTATCTCTGGCGATATAGTAAAAATATTATTTATACTCGAATTCTTTAGTAACAATTTCTTATTCAAGAATTCATTGGCATTATTGTTAAATATATTTTGTTGATAATAAACTATCCTTAAAATTAAATGAATTCAACATGAATCTTAATTACTTATGCTAGCACAACACATTTCATCGAGCCATTTCATCAACATATTTATTTAAAAACAACGAACAAAATATACATGTTTATTGAGATTGCATTGTGAGAGCATTTTTTTAGCCAAATAACCCAAATTTATATATTCATTTTACCCAATAAATTATATTGAAAAATATATAAATAGATATAGGATAGGTTCGAACAAATATTAAAAACTGTTAAAATCAAATTAAGAAATAAAGCATCTCTATATTTATAGTAATCGAATCGATATTTCCACACATAGTCATGCTTCTTATAAAGTTATAAAAAATTTAAAATAACGCTTTCCTACCACATTCGACTCAATTTGTATAATAAAAGCAAGAAAAATAGCAGGGCTTCGAACCGTTATTTTTTTCGTTTCGGTTTTCGTTCCGGTTCAATAAAAAAAAAATATCAGTTCGGTTCCGGTTTTCGTTCCGGCAAAAATACCGGTTTTTTTCGGTTTTCGGTTTTCGGTTCAGAGTTCCGATTAATTAATTTTAAAGACCTTTTATTTGTATTAGAAATTTAGGTCGGGGTATGCTGAGTCTGCCATAAATATATAAAAATATTTCTTGCTACCACCCTAAATCATACTACATGAATTGATACAATATAATATAAATAATAATAATTAATTAAAGGTATAATAATTAGAAGTATATAATATAAGATGTTAATATAATTTATTAAACGGGACAAATAAGTATGAATATTTTTTTACATCCTTCTACTTTCAAACACTCAACAAACGAAACAAATTCGTATATTTAATGTTAAAGTATACAGGATTCTTGGATATATTTACTTACAATTATAACTATAATTATAAAAAGATGAAAATTACCTCTAATTATTAAAATATCTTCCAATATATTTGTATTTAAACTATTTCTATTGTCTCGTAAAATAAACTTTAAACCAGAGAAAGCTCTTTCAACACTAACTTGTGTTGCAGTAGCTCCTAAAACCACCATTGCAATTTTGTATAAATGAGGAATTGTATTTTTATTTTCCTCCCAAAATTCTAAAATAAGTTTTTTACTGTCTAATCTTCGTACCAGGTCAAAGTTATTCAATATTTGTTTAAATTTATTTAATAATTTTATTTATATTTATGAATCATTTTCTTTATATCAATACATAACCCTGTAACAAATGGAATAAATAATTTAAAAAATTAATACTATCATTAAATCAAAATATCAGTATTAAACAAACGATGAAAACATTAAATTCTGTATTGCGACTACGAGACGCTGCCAACACAACCGAAGGGAGAGTATGACTAGGACACTAATTTTTGAAACAAAGTTTTTAGCGACACCATGCAGTACGAGACATAACTAATTGAAAAAAAATCGGGGTTGTGTGTTGCCAAAAAGCCCAAAAACACCACTTCTGGCAACTCTGGATTGAACACTGAACTGAAATAAACCCATATTATTTTTTTCGGTTCAGCTCCGGTTTTCGTTCCGACAAAAATACCGGTTTTTTTCGGTTTTCGGTTTTCGGTTCAGTTCCGGTTCGAAGCCCTGAAAAATAGGCTCGTGTTTGAGGAGAATTGAGCGAGCAAGGTTTCGAAGGAGGGAAAACGAATGAAACTTACTGGATGATCCAAGGTTCAGAGGTTTCAATTTATCGTTCAACTTGAACTTAAGGTTCAACTTGAAAAACCAAGGCTATATATATATAGTAGAACTAGAAGGCGGCAAACTGGGCATTTGTTCAGAGGGGGAAATCTGAATGACGGCATTTTGTTTATGAATGTAATAAATTTTACGAATATAGGGGCCCCAATTTATTCATTTACCCGAGGCGCCGCAAATGTTAGATCGGAGACTGGAACGACAAAAGTTTGTCTCACAGTCAGTAAAATTTTTCTTGATCCACTAAAAAGATGGTCAAATGAAACAAATGTTCTACTAGGTTTTTCATTTGATTTTAATTAACCAACTAAAATTGATCAACAATATAATTACATATATATATATATATATATATATCTTATCTTATTATACTAGCAAAAATTGTATATATATTTGTATTTTGGATATAGTAAACCGCTCTAACAAAGGACTTTTTTGAAATTCACACCATAGAAAATTGTTTATAAAGAAAAATCGATCTATCTATGGTTTCAGCCTCAGGAAAAATTTCTCATCTTCATTAGTGTTTTCTTAATTTTAAATAGGAATTTTAATAATAAAAAAAAAAATGGCACCGGGCAACGCGGGACATCTTCCTTAAATACAAAATATTATAAATAAAATAAAGTTAAAAATATTTATGTTATATTCACAGACCAGACTTTTCTCTCTTTCAGTGCATTAATACTACGTACGTTTAAAAGCTGTATGTTTTATCACTATTTTTTACTCGTAAGAGATAGTATTGCGATCACGAAAATTTTCGATGTTGAGATTTTGATGTTTTTATACGTTTTGAAGGTTCCTGAATCATTTTCACTAAGATTGAGAAAAATGTCTGTGTGTGTGTATGTGTGTGTATGTATGTAGACAAGATTGCGCAAAAACGGTTTGAGCTAGAATGATAAAATTTGGTACATGGACATTATTCAAAATTCATAGTTTTCTATCAACTTTTGAGAAATGTAGCTCAACAGGAAGAGGGTCATTACCTACAACGATTTGATTTTTTTTCCTCTAAAGTGACCGTAAAAATAAAGATATATGTTTGATAATTTTTCACATGATTAATAATTGTATAAAACTGCTATATATAGAATTTCAGTTTGATTGAATCGCTGAAAGTACCAGAATTAATTTTTTAGCACTGCAAATCTCACGCGCCAACACGTGCCATGGTGCCATCAATAAAAAGCCAAACATGCGCTGGTTTAATATTTATTATTTATAATTTATAATTAATTAAATTTAATTTAAATATAATATATTATGTTATTTAATCCAATTCAAATTGCGAGATAGTCAAGTGGAGACACTCCAGCTAATTTACTATCTCATAAGAGATACTATTGCGATCACGAAAATTTTCGATGTTGAGATTTTGATGTTTTTATACGTTTTGAAAGTTCCTGAATCATTTTCACTAAGGTTGAGAAAAATGTCTGTGTGTGTGTGTGTATGTATGTAGACAAGATTGCGAAAAAACGGTTTGAGCTAGAATGATGAAATTTGGCATACGGGCATTATTCAAAATTCGTAGTTTGCTATCAACTTTTGAGAAATGTAGCTCAACCGGAAGAGGGTCATTACCTACAACGTTTTGATTTTTTTTCCTCTAAAGTGACCGTAAAAATAAAGATATATGTTTGATAATTTTTCACATGATTAATAATTGTATAAAACTGCTATATATAGAATTTCAGCTTGATTGATTCGCTGAAATTACCAGAATTAATTTTTTAACACTGCAAATCTCACGCGCCAACACGTGACGTGGTGCCATCAACAAAAAGCCAAACATGCGCTGGTTTAATATTTATTATTTATTATTTATAATTTATAATTAATTAAATTTAATTTAAATATAATATATTATGTTATTTAATCCAATTCAAATTGCGAGATAGTCGAGTGGAGACACACCAGCTAATTTTTTAAAGTAGCGAACATGGGCTTGGTGAACCAGGTACGTTATATAATATAGAAGTTAAAAGAAACATTTCATATTCTAATTCTAATATTTAAAGAAATAAATGTAGCTATATGGTTCAAAATTTAAATGGATATATTTCAAACATTTAATCTTCAAATATGAATATTGAACTGGATAAATATCAATTAAACTTGCAAAAATATTAAAAAAACATAAAAAAAAACCTCTTGGAACACAAGGACAACGCCTATCAAGTCGGTTATATCAATGAGGTGTCCTATGATCAGTAGAACGGGTCATCTCAACCTTTACCTTGATTTTCTTGATTGGAGGCGCTACTTTTTATCAAGTAACTTCCCATTGTTGATCCCAGAGGCTGGGTTGACTCCGTCCCATAGAACCCAGCTAGAGAAATTCCTTTGCCAGGCCTAGGACTTGAACCCGGGATCATGTGAATGTGAGACAGCGAGCTAGCCTCTCACCCAATGGCGCCCTTAACAAAAAAAAACATAAAAATATTAATATAAATAACTATGGAAGGATAACGAAAAACACAAATTGATAAGCACGTACCTCTTTTTGAACCGGTCAATACGATTTTTTCATATTTTTCCGTGCCTATAAGAATGACAATTTTGTTAAGTTTAAAACTAACGATAAAAAAACTTAAATTGTATTGAGGTGTGTAAAAGGTTTTATGATTAATCTATTAAAAGATCGAAATTAGCTGAAGAATGCACCAATAAATAGGGAACACCAAGTATTTTTATTTAAACTTTTTCAATTTCAATCAATATCTATTAAACATTTAAAAATATATGGAAATTAGTTGGAGTGTCTCCACTCGACTATCTCGCAATTTGAATTAAATTAAATAACATAATATATTATATATTTAAATTAAATTTAATTAATTATAAATGAAAAATTAAAATTAATAAATAATATTTATTAAACCAGCGCATGTTTGGGTCTTTGTTGATGGAACCACTTCACGTGTTGGCGCGTGAGATTTGCAGTGTTAAAAGATTAATTCTGGTACTTTCAGCTATTTAATCAAGCTGAAATTCTATATATAGCAGTTTTATACAATTTTTAATTATCAGAAAAATTATCAAATATATATCTTTATTTTTACGGTCACTTTAGAGATAAAAAATTCAAAACGTTGTAGGTAATGACCCTCTTCCGGTTGAGCTACATTTCTCAAAAGTTGATAGCAAACTACGAATTTTGAATAATGCCCGTATGCCAAATTTCATGATTCTAGCTAAAACCGTTTTTGCGTAATCTTGTCTACATAAATACACACATACAGACGCACGGACATTTTTCTCAGCCTTATTGAAAATAATTCAAGGAACCTCAAAACGTATAAAAAGAACAAAATCTCAACATCGAAAATTAGCGTGATAGCTATACTATCTCTGGCGAGAAATATAGAAAAGATATTGAGCTAGGTTTAGCTAGGTTTATTTGCGATATAAGCAACAATTATATTTTAATAAAAATATTTACAAAGTGTGTGTTTATTGACCGAAAAACCCAGGAAAAATAATTTTAATTAATAATTGTAAAGAATATGTGAATCAAAATTGAAAAAAATAATTTTTAATATTATTTAAATTTAAATATTTGATAATTTGTAGTTTTTTGATTTAAAAGGTTCGGGGCTTACGAATATGTACTTGCCAATAGTGAAGAAAGTAAGGGAGGAATATTGAATCTTGAAAGAAATAAAAAGATTATTCTATTGTAGGGATAATCGACCGTGCTGAGTATAGATATTAATATTCAACAAGAAATTTTAATTTTACTAAAAATTTATATAGTTTTAAATTAGAAAAGTAATAAAAAAATAATTGATAAATAAATAAAATAAATGAACGATTATTATATTATAGCAAATATAGAGATATTAGAACGCACTTAATAAAGTATTAAAATTTAATAAAAAAAATATATAATATTGAAAAGGAAAAATAAAATAACATTCATATAGATATTACTATTACTCCAGATTGTAGTGTAAATTTATAATAATAATTGTTATATTTAAATATTTATTATTTAGTTAAGTGGCGAATATCATATTATATGAATCTTAATTAGAATCCAAAATGGAAAAAATTAATATATAATAACTTAATAAATCCCTCGAATTTCAAAAAAGTAGAATTATCCCCAAAAAATTGAAAAAAATCATATTTTTTCAATGACGATGCCTGATATTCCAAGGAAACTTTTTAAATATCGTAAACATCCAAATTGAATCTTAATTACAATCCAAAATGGTATAAATTAATATATAATAACTAAATAAATCCCTCGTATTTGTAATCCTATTCATGGATATTTATGGCAATTCAAATTTTTCAATTTTCTTCTAAAATCACGAGATAGTCTGTTATTAAACGATGTCAGATAAAAATTAAAATAACCCAGCAGGTTCAAATTTCAAATTTATTTTAATATTATTATTATTTTAAAAACTTTTAATCATTACGGACATAGATACTTTATAAATTGTTTTTTTCATTTTAATATATTGGAAAGGATAAATAAAAAAAATAACATTCCTATAGATATTAATTATAATCCGGATTGTATTGTAAATTTAAAATAATAATTGTTATATTTTCATATTTATTATTTAGTTAAATAGAAATTATCCCATTCATGAGAGCAATTGTTTTCAGGGAGCTGAAAAGAATCGGATGATATAAGTACGACATCGAGTTCGGCCATCGGCTGGCTGCGAGTTGGCTCCCCATTTAAAACTTCGAGGTCAGTATCTATATTTATCTAGTAGTATATTATAAAATAATTTTAGTGATTTATTCAAAAAAATCAATCTTATGTATGGTTTTGTTTTGTTTTGTTACATGTAACATCATTTGTCCTGGCGATAATTTGGTTCATCTTCAACTTGGAAAAATGTTTTTCTACCCTCGACTTGATTAACAGCCCACCAAATGTGAGAATTCAACACCTTTATTTTTTATGGCACAAATAGTTCGTTTTTTGATATTTGAATTAATAAGGGCAAAATTGATATAATTTTTGTTATTACATTTCAATATTTAAAAAAAAAATAAAAATTATTTTTTTAAATTTTTATTCAATTAAATAAAGTAATTTTTATTTCAATTTTAAATAATATGTAATAAATATTTTACTAGACTACTAGTTTAGGAAAAGGTGTTTTATTAACATTTTTATTAAATAAAACCCCTTTTAGAGTATTTGACATTTAGTGAGTGGGTGGAGTGGGATATGTGCCATAAATATGTTATGATTGCATGTGTATTGTGCATGAATTGTTTCCCAAGTCGTCTATTGATGACAATACCCTGGTTTGTGTACAGTTATGTGTATCTCTTAGAGTGATTTTGATGTGGCTCTATGTTCTCGATCAGACATTTGGGAAGGTAGTACAACAATGTTCCTTAATGGGAATATCCCGAAGGATGTATTGACTGCCTTATCGCTAGGGTTAACTTTCTTTCATGGGTGACCCGCCCATTATGGCGGGGCCTATGAATCCCCGGTTAGGTAGGATGTTTTCTCTTACAGGTTGCCTCAAATGTGGTGTTCAGACATAATCCAAAAATTCAAAACCACTCTCAGCTGATCCACAGAAACTCACAAACACCTCCCCAATTAATCTATTTTCTTTTCCCAATTTTTTTTTTCTTCTTCTTCTTCTAAGCGTCGCATTCCCTCGAACAATAAAATACATTTTAGACCATACTGTGTCTAACCGCGTTTCGGTAGTGCATTTCATTTTTTTTTTTTTTTTTTTTCATCGTTTCCGCGATCGCGATCTTTTCTAGCAAGGAGAGCGTCTCGTGAAGATAGAAGATAGAAAAAATTGTTAGATGGCCATCTGAGCCATAGAATTAGGTCTGGGATAGAATAGATTGATTAGGGAAGACATCATTGCGTAACCAAGCAGTCTCCACGGTTAGTATTTTCATTGTATAGTTTACATACATTCTTAAAACGTTAGAGTCTCATTAATAATATAATACATTTAGTCAACTATATAATAATTTATGAACATTTCTTTTTCTTTTCATATTTTGAAGAGCATCAAGAAGAAACGGGTGGTTGGTTTGTGGGGGCAGAGATTCAACGCATCTCTTCATAATGACGGCGAGGCTTCTCAACGGTGAATTGAAATTTTATTTCTATAATATTTAATGAAATAATTTCAATATGTTTGAAAATAATTAAAATTTCAGAATTTTTAAATGAAATCACAAAACTAATTATGAATCTATTATTTCTTGTTTTTAGATTTACATTGAATGGAATGGAGCGAGCATAAGATTTCATATACCTAATATGATGAAGGTTACTAAAAAGGAAAATAAAAAAACAATACTCAATCAATGGGTAAGAGTTTTATTTATTTTTTCTACTATTTAAATAATTAATATTGAAATATTATTTTAACTTTTAAAATATCACCTACAAGAACGCTTACTGTCCAAAATTTTATGTATAATCAATCCTATTTCTATGATAGTAGATATCCTCCAATTTCTATTAAATAATATTCAATATAAATATTCATTGAATTAAATTAAATTTAAAATATTAATGATGCTATAGATCAGGGCTTCTTAAACTTTTTTATATAGCGACCCCCTTCAAGCTTAGGAAATTTTAAACGACCCCCTCCTCCATATAATGAAATATATATTAACCGTAGATGTAGATGTAATATCGCACTATTATACAATGTAAATAAAATAAGGATTAAAGAATACATACCCATTCATTTCACATATATATAATTTAATAATTTTAAAATTTTATTTATAATGATTCAAAAGTATCAGATCTTTGCGACCCGCTTTCAGTAGTCTCGCGACCCCCCAGGGGGGTCGCGACCCACAGTTTAAGAACCCCTGCTATAGATTATAGAAATTTCTATAAAATGATAAGATATAAATAAAAAGACTTATTAAAAACATTCTTTGACTATTCTTCTTCATCTTCTTCAATTATTAATTTTTTAAGTTTAAAACAAGTTTTAATTAAATTTTAAATTATTATCATATGTTTGATCTATCACCATTAGATGATGATGTTCGTACCCGTGGATGATTCTGTCTTGACTCTACTCTCTGGTCACTAAGAAATGATGGAAGAAGCTAATAAGAAGCTAATAAGCGCATGCACAACCAGTGAGTAGAATGATGAATACAATATCGTTTCAAAATATCAAATCCAGATATATAAAATGTTTAATTTCTTGTATAGATATTTCTAGAGTTTTTTACATTGATGAATTTATAAAGATACTACACGCGTATATTAAATTACTAAGTGAAATGGTTTGTTAATTTTTTAGTCCTAATTGATGTGCACCATTGCATAAACAAGAGAGAGAGAGAGAGAGATTGACAACATAATGACTTCCAGATCATCGTCAACATACATCGGGCTATTGCAAGGGGGTGAAACCCCCCCCCGTAAGTATTTGTTTAAGATATTTAAATATTATTCTACTCTATTTTCAATCTTAATAAATATGTGTTTTATTTTTCTTGTTTTTCATGTAACCTCGATCAATGTTGTTGTTTCACTTTTACGGTTTCATCAAAAAGATGAGTAGATTTCCAATAAATGAATTATTCCAGGAAAACATTATTTCATATTAGTCTTTGTTTTACAGGGATTGAAGACGATGATACTGTTGAATAATCAATACATTGTAAGTATTTTATATGTAAAAAATTGAAAAAAAAAATCATATTTTATCTACCGCAATGCATATTTTCTAAGGAAAGTTTTAAAATATCGTAAACATACAAATTGAATCTTAATTAAAATCCAAAATGGTATAAATTAATATATAAAAAGTTAAAAAATCCCTTGTATTTACCAAAAGTAGAAATTTCCCTAAAAAAATTGAAAAAAATCATATTTTTTCAATGACAATTCCTGATTTCCAAAGAAATATTTAAAATATCGTAAATATCCAAATTAAATCTTAATTAGAATCCAAAATGGTAAAAATTAATATATAATAACTTAATAAATCCCTCGAATTTCAAAAAAGTAGAATTATCCCCAAAAAATTGAAAAAAATCATATTTTTTCAATGACGATGCCTGATTTCTAAGGAAATTTTTAAAATATCGTAAACATACAAATTGAATCTTAATTACAATCCAAAATGGAGAAATGAATATATAGAATTTTCCACCAAAAAATTGAAAAAAATCATATTTTTTCAATGACAATTCCTGATTTCCAAAGAAATATTTAAAATATCGTAAATATCCAAATTAAATCTTAATTAGAATCCAAAATGGGAAAAATTAATATATAATAACTTAATAAATCCCTCGAATTTCAAAAAAGTAGAATTATCCCCAAAAAATTGAAAAAAATCATATTTTTTCAATGACGATGCCTGATATTCCAAGGAAACTTTTTAAATATCGTAAACATCCAAATTGAATCTTAATTACAATCCAAAATGGTATAAATTAATATATAATAACTAAATAAATCCCTCGTATTTGTAATCCTATTCATGGATATTTATGGCAATTCAAATTTTTCAATTTTCTTCTAAAATCACAAGATAGTCTGTTATTAAACGATGTCAGATAAAAATTAAAATAACCCAGCAGGTTCAAATTTCAAATTTATTTTAATATTATTATTATTTTAAAAACTTTTAATCATTACGGACATAGATACTTTATAAATTGTTTTTTTCATTTTAATATATTTGAAAGGATAAATAAAAAAAATAACATTCCTATAGATATTAATTATAATCCGGATTGTATTGTAAATTTAAAATAATAATTGTTATATTTTCATATTTATTATTTAGTTAAATAGAAATTATCCCATTCATGAGAGCAATTGTTTTCAGGGAGCTGAAAAGAATCGGATGATATAAGTACGACATCGAGTTCGGCCATCGGCTAGCTGCGAGTTGGCTCCCCATTTAAAACTTCGAGGTCAGTATCTATATTTATCTAGTAGTATATTATAAAATAATTTTAGTGATTTATTCAAAAAAATCAATCTTATGTATGGTTTTGTTTTGTTTTGTTACATGTAACATCATTTGTCCTGGCGATAATTTGGTTCATCTTCAACTTGGAAAAATGTTTTTCTACCCTCGACTTGATTAACAGCCCACCAAATGTGAGAATTCAACACCTTTATTTTTTATGGCACAAATAGTTCGTTTTTTGATATTTGAATTAATAAGGGCAAAATTGATATAATTTTTGTTATTACATTTCAATATTTAAAAAAAAAATAAAAATTATTTTTTTAAATTTTTATTCAATTAAATAAAGTAATTTTTATTTCAATTTTAAATAATATGTAATAAATATTTTACTAGACTACTAGTTTAGGAAAAGGTGTTTTATTAACATTTTTATTAAATAAAACCCCTTTTAGAGTATTTGACATTTAGTGAGTGGGTGGAGTGGGATATGTGCCATAAATATGTTATGATTGCATGTGTATTGTGCATGAATTGTTTCCCAAGTCGTCTATTGATGACAATACCCTGGTTTGTGTACAGTTATGTGTATCTCTTAGAGTGATTTTGATGTGGCTCTATGTTCTCGATCAGACATTTGGGAAGGTAGTACAACAATGTTCCTTAATGGGAATATCCCGAAGGATGTATTGACTGCCTTATCGCTAGGGTTAACTTTCTTTCATGGGTGACCCGCCCATTATGGCGGGGCCTATGAATCCCCGGTTAGGTAGGATGTTTTCTCTTACAGGTTGCCTCAAATGTGGTGTTCAGACATAATCCAAAAATTCAAAACCACTCTCAGCTGATCCACAGAAACTCACAAACACCTCCCCAATTAATCTATTTTCTTTTCCCAATTTTTTTTTTCTTCTTCTTCTTCTAAGCGTCGCATTCCCTCGAACAATAAAATACATTTTAGACCATACTGTGTCTAATCGCGTTTCGGTAGTGCTTTTCATTTTTTTTTTTTTTTTTTTTCATCGTTTCCGCGATCGCGATCTTTTCTAGCAAGGAGAGCGTCTCGTGAAGATAGAAGATAGAAAAAATTGTTAGATGGCCATCTGAGCCATAGAATTAGGTCTGGGATAGAATAGATTGATTAGGGAAGACATCATTGCGTAACCAAGCAGTCTCCACGGTTAGTATTTTCATTGTATAGTTTACATACATTCTTAAAACGTTAGAGTCTCATTAATAATATAATACATTTAGTCAACTATATAATAATTTATGAACATTTCTTTTTCTTTTCATATTTTGAAGAGCATCAAGAAGAAACGGGTGGTTGGTTTGTGGGGGCAGAGATTCAACGCATCTCTTCATAATGACGGCGAGGCTTCTCAACGGTGAATTGAAATTTTATTTCTATAATATTTAATGAAATAATTTCAATATGTTTGAAAATAATTAAAATTTCAGAATTTTTAAATGAAATCACAAAACTAATTATGAATCTATTATTTCTTGTTTTTAGATTTACATTGAATGGAATGGAGCGAGCATAAGATTTCATATACCTAATATGATGAAGGTTACTAAAAAGGAAAATAAAAAAACAATACTCAATCAATGGGTAAGAGTTTTATTTATTTTTTCTACTATTTAAATAATTAATATTGAAATATTATTTTAACTTTTAAAATATCACCTACAAGAACGCTTACTGTCCAAAATTTTATGTATAATCAATCCTATTTCTATGATAGTAGATATCCTCCAATTTCTATTAAATAATATTCAATATAAATATTCATTGAATTAAATTAAATTTAAAATATTAATGATGCTATAGATCAGGGCTTCTTAAACTTTTTTATATAGCGACCCCCTTCAAGCTTAGGAAATTTTAAACGACCCCCTCCTCCATATAATGAAATATATATTAACCGTAGATGTAGATGTAATATCGCACTATTATACAATGTAAATAAAATAAGGATTAAAGAATACATACCCATTCATTTCACATATATATAATTTAATAATTTTAAAATTTTATTTATAATGATTCAAAAGTATCAGATCTTTGCGACCCGCTTTCAGTAGTCTCGCGACCCCCCAGGGGGGTCGCGACCCACAGTTTAAGAACCCCTGCTATAGATTATAGAAATTTCTATAAAATGATAAGATATAAATAAAAAGACTTATTAAAAACATTCTTTGACTATTCTTCTTCATCTTCTTCAATTATTAATTTTTTAAGTTTAAAACAAGTTTTAATTAAATTTTAAATTATTATCATATGTTTGATCTATCACCATTAGATGATGATGTTCGTACCCGTGGATGATTCTGTCTTGACTCTACTCTCTGGTCACTAAGAAATGATGGAAGAAGCTAATAAGAAGCTAATAAGCGCATGCACAACCAGTGAGTAGAATGATGAATACAATATCGTTTCAAAATATCAAATCCAGATATATAAAATGTTTAATTTCTTGTATAGATATTTCTAGAGTTTTTTACATTGATGAATTTATAAAGATACTACACGCGTATATTAAATTACTAAGTGAAATGGTTTGTTAATTTTTTAGTCCTAATTGATGTGCACCATTGCATAAACAAGAGAGAGAGAGAGAGAGATTGACAACATAATGACTTCCAGATCATCGTCAACATACATCGGGCTATTGCAAGGGGGTGAAACCCCCCCGTAAGTATTTGTTTAAGATATTTAAATATTATTCTACTCTATTTTCAATCTTAATAAATATGTCTTTTATTTTTCTTGTTTTTCATGTAACCTCGATCAATGTTGTTGTTTCACTTTTACGGTTTCATCAAAAAGATGAGTAGATTTCCAATAAATGAATTATTCCAGGAAAACATTATTTCATATTAGTCTTTGTTTTACAGGGATTGAAGACGATGATACTGTTGAATAATCAATACATTGTAAGTATTGTATATGTAAAAAATTGAAAAAAAAAATCATATTTTATCTACCGCAATCCATATTTTCTAAGGAAAGTTTTAAAATTTTCTAAGGAAAGTTTTAAAATATTGTAAACATACAAATTGAATCTTAATTAGAATCCAAAATGGTATAAATTAATATATAAAAAGTTAAAAAATCCCTTGTATTTACCAAAAGTAGAAATTTCCCTAAAAAAATTGAAAAAAATCATATTTTTTCAATGACAATTCCTGATTTCCAAAGAAATATTTAAAATATCGTAAATATCCAAATTAAATCTTAATTAGAATCCAAAATGGTAAAAATTAATATATAATAACTTAATAAATCCCTCGAATTTCAAAAAAGTAGAATTATCCCCAAAAAATTGAAAAAAATCATATTTTTTCAATGACGATGCCTGATTTCTAAGGAAATTTTTAAAATATCGTAAACATACAAATTGAATCTTAATTACAATCCAAAATGGAGAAATGAATATATAGAATTTTCCACCAAAAAATTGAAAAAAATCATATTTTTTCAATGACAATTCCTGATTTCCAAAGAAATATTTAAAATATCGTAAATATCCAAATTAAATCTTAATTAGAATCCAAAATGGGAAAAATTAATATATAATAACTTAATAAATCCCTCGAATTTCAAAAAAGTAGAATTATCCCCAAAAAATTGAAAAAAATCATATTTTTTCAATGACGATGCCTGATATTCCAAGGAAACTTTTTAAATATCGTAAACATCCAAATTGAATCTTAATTACAATCCAAAATGGTATAAATTAATATATAATAACTAAATAAATCCCTCGTATTTGTAATCCTATTCATGGATATTTATGGCAATTCAAATTTTTCAATTTTCTTCTAAAATCACAAGATAGTCTGTTATTAAACGATGTCAGATAAAAATTAAAATAACCCAGCAGGTTCAAATTTCAAATTTATTTTAATATTATTATTATTTTAAAAACTTTTAATCATTACGGACATAGATACTTTATAAATTGTTTTTTTCATTTTAATATATTTGAAAGGATAAATAAAAAAAATAACATTCCTATAGATATTAATTATAATCCGGATTGTATTGTAAATTTAAAATAATAATTGTTATATTTTCATATTTATTATTTAGTTAAATAGAAATTATCCCATTCATGAGAGCAATTGTTTTCAGGGAGCTGAAAAGAATCGGATGATATAAGTACGACATCGAGTTCGGCCATCGGCTAGCTGCGAGTTGGCTCCCCATTTAAAACTTCGAGGTCAGTATCTATATTTATCTAGTAGTATATTATAAAATAATTTTAGTGATTTATTCAAAAAAATCAATCTTATGTATGGTTTTGTTTTGTTTTGTTACATGTAACATCATTTGTCCTGGCGATAATTTGGTTCATCTTCAACTTGGAAAAATGTTTTTCTACCCTCGACTTGATTAACAGCCCACCAAATGTGAGAATTCAACACCTTTATTTTTTATGGCACAAATAGTTCGTTTTTTGATATTTGAATTAATAAGGGCAAAATTGATATAATTTTTGTTATTACATTTCAATATTTAAAAAAAAAATAAAAATTATTTTTTTAAATTTTTATTCAATTAAATAAAGTAATTTTTATTTCAATTTTAAATAATATGTAATAAATATTTTACTAGACTACTAGTTTAGGAAAAGGTGTTTTATTAACATTTTTATTAAATAAAACCCCTTTTAGAGTATTTGACATTTAGTGAGTGGGTGGAGTGGGATATGTGCCATAAATATGTTATGATTGCATGTGTATTGTGCATGAATTGTTTCCCAAGTCGTCTATTGATGACAATACCCTGGTTTGTGTACAGTTATGTGTATCTCTTAGAGTGATTTTGATGTGGCTCTATGTTCTCGATCAGACATTTGGGAAGGTAGTACAACAATGTTCCTTAATGGGAATATCCCGAAGGATGTATTGACTGCCTTATCGCTAGGGTTAACTTTCTTTCATGGGTGACCCGCCCATTATGGCGGGGCCTATGAATCCCCGGTTAGGTAGGATGTTTTCTCTTACAGGTTGCCTCAAATGTGGTGTTCAGACATAATCCAAAAATTCAAAACCACTCTCAGCTGATCCACAGAAACTCACAAACACCTCCCCAATTAATCTATTTTCTTTTCCCAATTTTTTTTTTCTTCTTCTTCTTCTAAGCGTCGCATTCCCTCGAACAATAAAATACATTTTAGACCATACTGTGTCTAATCGCGTTTCGGTAGTGCTTTTCATTTTTTTTTTTTTTTTTTTTCATCGTTTCCGCGATCGCGATCTTTTCTAGCAAGGAGAGCGTCTCGTGAAGATAGAAGATAGAAAAAATTGTTAGATGGCCATCTGAGCCATAGAATTAGGTCTGGGATAGAATAGATTGATTAGGGAAGACATCATTGCGTAACCAAGCAGTCTCCACGGTTAGTATTTTCATTGTATAGTTTACATACATTCTTAAAACGTTAGAGTCTCATTAATAATATAATACATTTAGTCAACTATATAATAATTTATGAACATTTCTTTTTCTTTTCATATTTTGAAGAGCATCAAGAAGAAACGGGTGGTTGGTTTGTGGGGGCAGAGATTCAACGCATCTCTTCATAATGACGGCGAGGCTTCTCAACGGTGAATTGAAATTTTATTTCTATAATATTTAATGAAATAATTTCAATATGTTTGAAAATAATTAAAATTTCAGAATTTTTAAATGAAATCACAAAACTAATTATGAATCTATTATTTCTTGTTTTTAGATTTACATTGAATGGAATGGAGCGAGCATAAGATTTCATATACCTAATATGATGAAGGTTACTAAAAAGGAAAATAAAAAAACAATACTCAATCAATGGGTAAGAGTTTTATTTATTTTTTCTACTATTTAAATAATTAATATTGAAATATTATTTTAACTTTTAAAATATCACCTACAAGAACGCTTACTGTCCAAAATTTTATGTATAATCAATCCTATTTCTATGATAGTAGATATCCTCCAATTTCTATTAAATAATATTCAATATAAATATTCATTGAATTAAATTAAATTTAAAATATTAATGATGCTATAGATCAGGGCTTCTTAAACTTTTTTATATAGCGACCCCCTTCAAGCTTAGGAAATTTTAAACGACCCCCTCCTCCATATAATGAAATATATATTAACCGTAGATGTAGATGTAATATCGCACTATTATACAATGTAAATAAAATAAGGATTAAAGAATACATACCCATTCATTTCACATATATATAATTTAATAATTTTAAAATTTTATTTATAATGATTCAAAAGTATCAGATCTTTGCGACCCGCTTTCAGTAGTCTCGCGACCCCCCAGGGGGGTCGCGACCCACAGTTTAAGAACCCCTGCTATAGATTATAGAAATTTCTATAAAATGATAAGATATAAATAAAAAGACTTATTAAAAACATTCTTTGACTATTCTTCTTCATCTTCTTCAATTATTAATTTTTTAAGTTTAAAACAAGTTTTAATTAAATTTTAAATTATTATCATATGTTTGATCTATCACCATTAGATGATGATGTTCGTACCCGTGGATGATTCTGTCTTGACTCTACTCTCTGGTCACTAAGAAATGATGGAAGAAGCTAATAAGAAGCTAATAAGCGCATGCACAACCAGTGAGTAGAATGATGAATACAATATCGTTTCAAAATATCAAATCCAGATATATAAAATGTTTAATTTCTTGTATAGATATTTCTAGAGTTTTTTACATTGATGAATTTATAAAGATACTACACGCGTATATTAAATTACTAAGTGAAATGGTTTGTTAATTTTTTAGTCCTAATTGATGTGCACCATTGCATAAACAAGAGAGAGAGAGAGAGAGATTGACAACATAATGACTTCCAGATCATCGTCAACATACATCGGGCTATTGCAAGGGGGTGAAACCCCCCCGTAAGTATTTGTTTAAGATATTTAAATATTATTCTACTCTATTTTCAATCTTAATAAATATGTCTTTTATTTTTCTTGTTTTTCATGTAACCTCGATCAATGTTGTTTCACTTTTACGGTTTCATCAAAAAGATGAGTAGATTTCCAATAAATGAATTATTCCAGGAAAACATTATTTCATATTAGTCTTTGTTTTACAGGGATTGAAGACGATGATACTGTTGAATAATCAATACATTGTAAGTATTGTATATGTAAAAAATTGAAAAAAAAAATCATATTTTATCTACCGCAATCCATATTTTCTAAGGAAAGTTTTAAAATATCGTAAACATACAAATTGAATCTTAATTAGAATCCAAAATGGTATAAATTAATATATAAAAAGTTAAAAAATCCCTTGTATTTACCAAAAGTAGAAATTTCCCTAAAAAAATTGAAAAAAATCATATTTTTTCAATGACAATTCCTGATTTCCAAAGAAATATTTAAAATATCGTAAATATCCAAATTAAATCTTAATTAGAATCCAAAATGGTAAAAATTAATATATAATAACTTAATAAATCCCTCGAATTTCAAAAAAGTAGAATTATCCCCAAAAAATTGAAAAAAATCATATTTTTTCAATGACGATGCCTGATTTCTAAGGAAATTTTTAAAATATCGTAAACATACAAATTGAATCTTACTTAGAATCCAAAATGGAGAAATGAATATATAGAATTTTCCACCAAAAAATTGAAAAAAATCATATTTTTTCAATGACAATTCCTGATTTCCAAAGAAATATTTAAAATATCGTAAATATCCAAATTAAATCTTAATTAGAATCCAAAATGGGAAAAATTAATATATAATAACTTAATAAATCCCTCGAATTTCAAAAAAGTAGAATTATCCCCAAAAAATTGAAAAAAATCATATTTTTTCAATGACGATGCCTGATATTCCAAGGAAACTTTTTAAATATCGTAAACATCCAAATTGAATCTTAATTACAATCCAAAATGGTATAAATTAATATATAATAACTAAATAAATCCCTCGTATTTGTAATCCTATTCATGGATATTTATGGCAATTCAAATTTTTCAATTTTCTTCTAAAATCACGAGATAGTCTGTTATTAAACGATGTCAGATAAAAATTAAAATAACCCAGCAGGTTCAAATTTCAAATTTATTTTAATTTTATTATTATTTTAAAAACTTTTAATCATTACGGACATAGATACTTTATAAATTGTTTTTTTCATTTTAATATATTGGAAAGGATAAATAAAAAAAATAACATTCCTATAGATATTAATTATAATCCGGATTGTATTGTAAATTTAAAATAATAATTGTTATATTTTCATATTTATTATTTAGTTAAATAGAAATTATCCCATTCATGAGAGCAATTGTTTTCAGGGAGCTGAAAAGAATCGGATGATATAAGTACGACATCGAGTTCGGCCATCGGCTGGCTGCGAGTTGGCTCCCCATTTAAAACTTCGAGGTCAGTATCTATATTTATCTAGTAGTATATTATAAAATAATTTTAGTGATTTATTCAAAAAAATCAATCTTATGTATGGTTTTGTTTTGTTTTGTTACATGTAACATCATTTGTCCTGGCGATAATTTGGTTCATCTTCAACTTGGAAAAATGTTTTTCTACCCTCGACTTGATTAACAGCCCACCAAATGTGAGAATTCAACACCTTTATTTTTTATGGCACAAATAGTTCGTTTTTTGATATTTGAATTAATAAGGGCAAAATTGATATAATTTTTGTTATTACATTTCAATATTTAAAAAAAAAATAAAAATTATTTTTTTAAATTTTTATTCAATTAAATAAAGTAATTTTTATTTCAATTTTAAATAATATGTAATAAATATTTTACTAGACTACTAGTTTAGGAAAAGGTGTTTTATTAACATTTTTATTAAATAAAACCCCTTTTAGAGTATTTGACATTTAGTGAGTGGGTGGAGTGGGATATGTGCCATAAATATGTTATGATTGCATGTGTATTGTGCATGAATTGTTTCCCAAGTCGTCTATTGATGACAATACCCTGGTTTGTGTACAGTTATGTGTATCTCTTAGAGTGATTTTGATGTGGCTCTATGTTCTCGATCAGACATTTGGGAAGGTAGTACAACAATGTTCCTTAATGGGAATATCCCGAAGGATGTATTGACTGCCTTATCGCTAGGGTTAACTTTCTTTCATGGGTGACCCGCCCATTATGGCGGGGCCTATGAATCCCCGGTTAGGTAGGATGTTTTCTCTTACAGGTTGCCTCAAATGTGGTGTTCAGACATAATCCAAAAATTCAAAACCACTCTCAGCTGATCCACAGAAACTCACAAACACCTCCCCAATTAATCTATTTTCTTTTCCCAATTTTTTTTTTCTTCTTCTTCTTCTAAGCGTCGCATTCCCTCGAACAATAAAATACATTTTAGACCATACTGTGTCTAATCGCGTTTCGGTAGTGCTTTTCATTTTTTTTTTTTTTTTTTTTCATCGTTTCCGCGATCGCGATCTTTTCTAGCAAGGAGAGCGTCTCGTGAAGATAGAAGATAGAAAAAATTGTTAGATGGCCATCTGAGCCATAGAATTAGGTCTGGGATAGAATAGATTGATTAGGGAAGACATCATTGCGTAACCAAGCAGTCTCCACGGTTAGTATTTTCATTGTATAGTTTACATACATTCTTAAAACGTTAGAGTCTCATTAATAATATAATACATTTAGTCAACTATATAATAATTTATGAACATTTCTTTTTCTTTTCATATTTTGAAGAGCATCAAGAAGAAACGGGTGGTTGGTTTGTGGGGGCAGAGATTCAACGCATCTCTTCATAATGACGGCGAGGCTTCTCAACGGTGAATTGAAATTTTATTTCTATAATATTTAATGAAATAATTTCAATATGTTTGAAAATAATTAAAATTTCAGAATTTTTAAATGAAATCACAAAACTAATTATGAATCTATTATTTCTTGTTTTTAGATTTACATTGAATGGAATGGAGCGAGCATAAGATTTCATATACCTAATATGATGAAGGTTACTAAAAAGGAAAATAAAAAAACAATACTCAATCAATGGGTAAGAGTTTTATTTATTTTTTCTACTATTTAAATAATTAATATTGAAATATTATTTTAACTTTTAAAATATCACCTACAAGAACGCTTACTGTCCAAAATTTTATGTATAATCAATCCTATTTCTATGATAGTAGATATCCTCCAATTTCTATTAAATAATATTCAATATAAATATTCATTGAATTAAATTAAATTTAAAATATTAATGATGCTATAGATCAGGGCTTCTTAAACTTTTTTATATAGCGACCCCCTTCAAGCTTAGGAAATTTTAAACGACCCCCTCCTCCATATAATGAAATATATATTAACCGTAGATGTAGATGTAATATCGCACTATTATACAATGTAAATAAAATAAGGATTAAAGAATACATACCCATTCATTTCACATATATATAATTTAATAATTTTAAAATTTTATTTATAATGATTCAAAAGTATCAGATCTTTGCGACCCGCTTTCAGTAGTCTCGCGACCCCCCAGGGGGGTCGCGACCCACAGTTTAAGAACCCCTGCTATAGATTATAGAAATTTCTATAAAATGATAAGATATAAATAAAAAGACTTATTAAAAACATTCTTTGACTATTCTTCTTCATCTTCTTCAATTATTAATTTTTTAAGTTTAAAACAAGTTTTAATTAAATTTTAAATTATTATCATATGTTTGATCTATCACCATTAGATGATGATGTTCGTACCCGTGGATGATTCTGTCTTGACTCTACTCTCTGGTCACTAAGAAATGATGGAAGAAGCTAATAAGAAGCTAATAAGCGCATGCACAACCAGTGAGTAGAATGATGAATACAATATCGTTTCAAAATATCAAATCCAGATATATAAAATGTTTAATTTCTTGTATAGATATTTCTAGAGTTTTTTACATTGATGAATTTATAAAGATACTACACGCGTATATTAAATTACTAAGTGAAATGGTTTGTTAATTTTTTAGTCCTAATTGATGTGCACCATTGCATAAACAAGAGAGAGAGAGAGAGAGATTGACAACATAATGACTTCCAGATCATCGTCAACATACATCGGGCTATTGCAAGGGGGTGAAACCCCCCCGTAAGTATTTGTTTAAGATATTTAAATATTATTCTACTCTATTTTCAATCTTAATAAATATGTCTTTTATTTTTCTTGTTTTTCATGTAACCTCGATCAATGTTGTTTCACTTTTACGGTTTCATCAAAAAGATGAGTAGATTTCCAATAAATGAATTATTCCAGGAAAACATTATTTCATATTAGTCTTTGTTTTACAGGGATTGAAGACGATGATACTGTTGAATAATCAATACATTGTAAGTATTTTATATGTAAAAAATTGAAAAAAAAAATCATATTTTATCTACCGCAATCCATATTTTCTAAGGAAAGTTTTAAAATATCGTAAACATACAAATTGAATCTTAATTAGAATCCAAAATGGTATAAATTAATATATAAAAAGTTAAAAAATCCCTTGTATTTACCAAAAGTAGAAATTTCCCTAAAAAAATTGAAAAAAATCATATTTTTTCAATGACAATTCCTGATTTCCAAAGAAATATTTAAAATATCGTAAATATCCAAATTAAATCTTAATTAGAATCCAAAATGGTAAAAATTAATATATAATAACTTAATAAATCCCTCGAATTTCAAAAAAGTAGAATTATCCCCAAAAAATTGAAAAAAATCATATTTTTTCAATGACGATGCCTGATTTCTAAGGAAATTTTTAAAATATCGTAAACATACAAATTGAATCTTACTTAGAATCCAAAATGGAGAAATGAATATATAGAATTTTCCACCAAAAAATTGAAAAAAATCATATTTTTTCAATGACAATTCCTGATTTCCAAAGAAATATTTAAAATATCGTAAATATCCAAATTAAATCTTAATTAGAATCCAAAATGGGAAAAATTAATATATAATAACTTAATAAATCCCTCGAATTTCAAAAAAGTAGAATTATCCCCAAAAAATTGAAAAAAATCATATTTTTTCAATGACGATGCCTGATATTCCAAGGAAACTTTTTAAATATCGTAAACATCCAAATTGAATCTTAATTACAATCCAAAATGGTATAAATTAATATATAATAACTAAATAAATCCCTCGTATTTGTAATCCTATTCATGGATATTTATGGCAATTCAAATTTTTCAATTTTCTTCTAAAATCACGAGATAGTCTGTTATTAAACGATGTCAGATAAAAATTAAAATAACCCAGCAGGTTCAAATTTCAAATTTATTTTAATTTTATTATTATTTTAAAAACTTTTAATCATTACGGACATAGATACTTTATAAATTGTTTTTTTCATTTTAATATATTGGAAAGGATAAATAAAAAAAATAACATTCCTATAGATATTAATTATAATCCGGATTGTATTGTAAATTTAAAATAATAATTGTTATATTTTCATATTTATTATTTAGTTAAATAGAAATTATCCCATTCATGAGAGCAATTGTTTTCAGGGAGCTGAAAAGAATCGGATGATATAAGTACGACATCGAGTTCGGCCATCGGCTGGCTGCGAGTTGGCTCCCCATTTAAAACTTCGAGGTCAGTATCTATATTTATCTAGTAGTATATTATAAAATAATTTTAGTGATTTATTCAAAAAAATCAATCTTATGTATGGTTTTGTTTTGTTTTGTTACATGTAACATCATTTGTCCTGGCGATAATTTGGTTCATCTTCAACTTGGAAAAATGTTTTTCTACCCTCGACTTGATTAACAGCCCACCAAATGTGAGAATTCAACACCTTTATTTTTTATGGCACAAATAGTTCGTTTTTTGATATTTGAATTAATAAGGGCAAAATTGATATAATTTTTGTTATTACATTTCAATATTTAAAAAAAAAATAAAAATTATTTTTTTAAATTTTTATTCAATTAAATAAAGTAATTTTTATTTCAATTTTAAATAATATGTAATAAATATTTTACTAGACTACTAGTTTAGGAAAAGGTGTTTTATTAACATTTTTATTAAATAAAACCCCTTTTAGAGTATTTGACATTTAGTGAGTGGGTGGAGTGGGATATGTGCCATAAATATGTTATGATTGCATGTGTATTGTGCATGAATTGTTTCCCAAGTCGTCTATTGATGACAATACCCTGGTTTGTGTACAGTTATGTGTATCTCTTAGAGTGATTTTGATGTGGCTCTATGTTCTCGATCAGACATTTGGGAAGGTAGTACAACAATGTTCCTTAATGGGAATATCCCGAAGGATGTATTGACTGCCTTATCGCTAGGGTTAACTTTCTTTCATGGGTGACCCGCCCATTATGGCGGGGCCTATGAATCCCCGGTTAGGTAGGATGTTTTCTCTTACAGGTTGCCTCAAATGTGGTGTTCAGACATAATCCAAAAATTCAAAACCACTCTCAGCTGATCCACAGAAACTCACAAACACCTCCCCAATTAATCTATTTTCTTTTCCCAATTTTTTTTTTCTTCTTCTTCTTCTAAGCGTCGCATTCCCTCGAACAATAAAATACATTTTAGACCATACTGTGTCTAATCGCGTTTCGGTAGTGCTTTTCATTTTTTTTTTTTTTTTTTTTCATCGTTTCCGCGATCGCGATCTTTTCTAGCAAGGAGAGCGTCTCGTGAAGATAGAAGATAGAAAAAATTGTTAGATGGCCATCTGAGCCATAGAATTAGGTCTGGGATAGAATAGATTGATTAGGGAAGACATCATTGCGTAACCAAGCAGTCTCCACGGTTAGTATTTTCATTGTATAGTTTACATACATTCTTAAAACGTTAGAGTCTCATTAATAATATAATACATTTAGTCAACTATATAATAATTTATGAACATTTCTTTTTCTTTTCATATTTTGAAGAGCATCAAGAAGAAACGGGTGGTTGGTTTGTGGGGGCAGAGATTCAACGCATCTCTTCATAATGACGGCGAGGCTTCTCAACGGTGAATTGAAATTTTATTTCTATAATATTTAATGAAATAATTTCAATATGTTTGAAAATAATTAAAATTTCAGAATTTTTAAATGAAATCACAAAACTAATTATGAATCTATTATTTCTTGTTTTTAGATTTACATTGAATGGAATGGAGCGAGCATAAGATTTCATATACCTAATATGATGAAGGTTACTAAAAAGGAAAATAAAAAAACAATACTCAATCAATGGGTAAGAGTTTTATTTATTTTTTCTACTATTTAAATAATTAATATTGAAATATTATTTTAACTTTTAAAATATCACCTACAAGAACGCTTACTGTCCAAAATTTTATGTATAATCAATCCTATTTCTATGATAGTAGATATCCTCCAATTTCTATTAAATAATATTCAATATAAATATTCATTGAATTAAATTAAATTTAAAATATTAATGATGCTATAGATCAGGGCTTCTTAAACTTTTTTATATAGCGACCCCCTTCAAGCTTAGGAAATTTTAAACGACCCCCTCCTCCATATAATGAAATATATATTAACCGTAGATGTAGATGTAATATCGCACTATTATACAATGTAAATAAAATAAGGATTAAAGAATACATACCCATTCATTTCACATATATATAATTTAATAATTTTAAAATTTTATTTATAATGATTCAAAAGTATCAGATCTTTGCGACCCGCTTTCAGTAGTCTCGCGACCCCCCAGGGGGGTCGCGACCCACAGTTTAAGAACCTCTGCTATAGATTATAGAAATTTCTATAAAATGATAAGATATAAATAAAAAGACTTATTAAAAACATTCTTTGACTATTCTTCTTCATCTTCTTCAATTATTAATTTTTTAAGTTTAAAACAAGTTTTAATTAAATTTTAAATTATTATCATATGTTTGATCTATCACCATTAGATGATGATGTTCGTACCCGTGGATGATTCTGTCTTGACTCTACTCTCTGGTCACTAAGAAATGATGGAAGAAGCTAATAAGAAGCTAATAAGCGCATGCACAACCAGTGAGTAGAATGATGAATACAATATCGTTTCAAAATATCAAATCCAGATATATAAAATGTTTAATTTCTTGTATAGATATTTCTAGAGTTTTTTACATTGATGAATTTATAAAGATACTACACGCGTATATTAAATTACTAAGTGAAATGGTTTGTTAATTTTTTAGTCCTAATTGATGTGCACCATTGCATAAACAAGAGAGAGAGAGAGAGAGATTGACAACATAATGACTTCCAGATCATCGTCAACATACATCGGGCTATTGCAAGGGGGTGAAACCCCCCCGTAAGTATTTGTTTAAGATATTTAAATATTATTCTACTCTATTTTCAATCTTAATAAATATGTCTTTTATTTTTCTTGTTTTTCATGTAACCTCGATCAATGTTGTTGTTTCACTTTTACGGTTTCATCAAAAAGATGAGTAGATTTCCAATAAATGAATTATTCCAGGAAAACATTATTTCATATTAGTCTTTGTTTTACAGGGATTGAAGACGATGATACTGTTGAATAATCAATACATTGTAAGTATTGTATATGTAAAAAATTGAAAAAAAAATCATATTTTATCTACCGCAATCCATATTTTCTAAGGAAAGTTTTAAAATATCGTAAACATACAAATTGAATCTTAATTAGAATCCAAAATGGTATAAATTAATATATAAAAAGTTAAAAAATCCCTTGTATTTACCAAAAGTAGAAATTTCCCTAAAAAAATTGAAAAAAATCATATTTTTTCAATGACAATTCCTGATTTCCAAAGAAATATTTAAAATATCGTAAATATCCAAATTAAATCTTAATTAGAATCCAAAATGGGAAAAATTAATATATAATAACTTAATAAATCCCTCGAATTTCAAAAAAGTAGAATTATCCCCAAAAAATTGAAAAAAATCATATTTTTTCAATGACGATGCCTGATATTCCAAGGAAACTTTTTAAATATCGTAAACATCCAAATTGAATCTTAATTACAATCCAAAATGGTATAAATTAATATATAATAACTAAATAAATCCCTCGTATTTGTAATCCTATTCATGGATATTTATGGCAATTCAAATTTTTCAATTTTCTTCTAAAATCACGAGATAGTCTGTTATTAAACGATGTCAGATAAAAATTAAAATAACCCAGCAGGTTCAAATTTCAAATTTATTTTAATTTTATTATTATTTTAAAAACTTTTAATCATTACGGACATAGATACTTTATAAATTGTTTTTTTCATTTTAATATATTGGAAAGGATAAATAAAAAAAATAACATTCCTATAGATATTAATTATAATCCGGATTGTATTGTAAATTTAAAATAATAATTGTTATATTTTCATATTTATTATTTAGTTAAATAGAAATTATCCCATTCATGAGAGCAATTGTTTTCAGGGAGCTGAAAAGAATCGGATGATATAAGTACGACATCGAGTTCGGCCATCGGCTGGCTGCGAGTTGGCTCCCCATTTAAAACTTCGAGGTCAGTATCTATATTTATCTAGTAGTATATTATAAAATAATTTTAGTGATTTATTCAAAAAAATCAATCTTATGTATGGTTTTGTTTTGTTTTGTTACATGTAACATCATTTGTCCTGGCGATAATTTGGTTCATCTTCAACTTGGAAAAATGTTTTTCTACCCTCGACTTGATTAACAGCCCACCAAATGTGAGAATTCAACACCTTTATTTTTTATGGCACAAATAGTTCGTTTTTTGATATTTGAATTAATAAGGGCAAAATTGATATAATTTTTGTTATTACATTTCAATATTTAAAAAAAAAATAAAAATTATTTTTTTAAATTTTTATTCAATTAAATAAAGTAATTTTTATTTCAATTTTAAATAATATGTAATAAATATTTTACTAGACTACTAGTTTAGGAAAAGGTGTTTTATTAACATTTTTATTAAATAAAACCCCTTTTAGAGTATTTGACATTTAGTGAGTGGGTGGAGTGGGATATGTGCCATAAATATGTTATGATTGCATGTGTATTGTGCATGAATTGTTTCCCAAGTCGTCTATTGATGACAATACCCTGGTTTGTGTACAGTTATGTGTATCTCTTAGAGTGATTTTGATGTGGCTCTATGTTCTCGATCAGACATTTGGGAAGGTAGTACAACAATGTTCCTTAATGGGAATATCCCGAAGGATGTATTGACTGCCTTATCGCTAGGGTTAACTTTCTTTCATGGGTGACCCGCCCATTATGGCGGGGCCTATGAATCCCCGGTTAGGTAGGATGTTTTCTCTTACAGGTTGCCTCAAATGTGGTGTTCAGACATAATCCAAAAATTCAAAACCACTCTCAGCTGATCCACAGAAACTCACAAACACCTCCCCAATTAATCTATTTTCTTTTCCCAATTTTTTTTTTCTTCTTCTTCTTCTAAGCGTCGCATTCCCTCGAACAATAAAATACATTTTAGACCATACTGTGTCTAACCGCGTTTCGGTAGTGCTTTTCATTTTTTTTTTTTTTTTTTTCATCGTTTCCGCGATCGCGATCTTTTCTAGCAAGGAGAGCGTCTCGTGAAGATAGAAGATAGAAAAAATTGTTAGATGGCCATCTGAGCCATAGAATTAGGTCTGGGATAGAATAGATTGATTAGGGAAGACATCATTGCGTAACCAAGCAGTCTCCACGGTTAGTATTTTCATTGTATAGTTTACATACATTCTTAAAACGTTAGAGTCTCATTAATAATATAATACATTTAGTCAACTATATAATAATTTATGAACATTTCTTTTTCTTTTCATATTTTGAAGAGCATCAAGAAGAAACGGGTGGTTGGTTTGTGGGGGCAGAGATTCAACGCATCTCTTCATAATGACGGCGAGGCTTCTCAACGGTGAATTGAAATTTTATTTCTATAATATTTAATGAAATAATTTCAATATGTTTGAAAATAATTAAAATTTCAGAATTTTTAAATGAAATCACAAAACTAATTATGAATCTATTATTTCTTGTTTTTAGATTTACATTGAATGGAATGGAGCGAGCATAAGATTTCATATACCTAATATGATGAAGGTTACTAAAAAGGAAAATAAAAAAACAATACTCAATCAATGGGTAAGAGTTTTATTTATTTTTTCTACTATTTAAATAATTAATATTGAAATATTATTTTAACTTTTAAAATATCACCTACAAGAACGCTTACTGTCCAAAATTTTATGTATAATCAATCCTATTTCTATGATAGTAGATATCCTCCAATTTCTATTAAATAATATTCAATATAAATATTCATTGAATTAAATTAAATTTAAAATATTAATGATGCTATAGATCAGGGCTTCTTAAACTTTTTTATATAGCGACCCCCTTCAAGCTTAGGAAATTTTAAACGACCCCCTCCTCCATATAATGAAATATATATTAACCGTAGATGTAGATGTAATATCGCACTATTATACAATGTAAATAAAATAAGGATTAAAGAATACATACCCATTCATTTCACATATATATAATTTAATAATTTTAAAATTTTATTTATAATGATTCAAAAGTATCAGATCTTTGCGACCCGCTTTCAGTAGTCTCGCGACCCCCCAGGGGGGTCGCGACCCACAGTTTAAGAACCCCTGCTATAGATTATAGAAATTTCTATAAAATGATAAGATATAAATAAAAAGACTTATTAAAAACATTCTTTGACTATTCTTCTTCATCTTCTTCAATTATTAATTTTTTAAGTTTAAAACAAGTTTTAATTAAATTTTAAATTATTATCATATGTTTGATCTATCACCATTAGATGATGATGTTCGTACCCGTGGATGATTCTGTCTTGACTCTACTCTCTGGTCACTAAGAAATGATGGAAGAAGCTAATAAGAAGCTAATAAGCGCATGCACAACCAGTGAGTAGAATGATGAATACAATATCGTTTCAAAATATCAAATCCAGATATATAAAATGTTTAATTTCTTGTATAGATATTTCTAGAGTTTTTTACATTGATGAATTTATAAAGATACTACACGCGTATATTAAATTACTAAGTGAAATGGTTTGTTAATTTTTTAGTCCTAATTGATGTGCACCATTGCATAAACAAGAGAGAGAGAGAGAGAGATTGACAACATAATGACTTCCAGATCATCGTCAACATACATCGGGCTATTGCAAGGGGGTGAAACCCCCCCGTAAGTATTTGTTTAAGATATTTAAATATTATTCTACTCTATTTTCAATCTTAATAAATATGTCTTTTATTTTTCTTGTTTTTCATGTAACCTCGATCAATGTTGTTGTTTCACTTTTACGGTTTCATCAAAAAGATGAGTAGATTTCCAATAAATGAATTATTCCAGGAAAACATTATTTCATATTAGTCTTTGTTTTACAGGGATTGAAGACGATGATACTGTTGAATAATCAATACATTGTAAGTATTGTATATGTAAAAAATTGAAAAAAAAAATCATATTTTATCTACCGCAATCCATATTTTCTAAGGAAAGTTTTAAAATATCGTAAACATACAAATTGAATCTTAATTAGAATCCAAAATGGTATAAATTAATATATAAAAAGTTAAAAAATCCCTTGTATTTACCAAAAGTAGAAATTTCCCTAAAAAAATTGAAAAAAATCATATTTTTTCAATGACAATTCCTGATTTCCAAAGAAATATTTAAAATATCGTAAATATCCAAATTAAATCTTAATTAGAATCCAAAATGGTAAAAATTAATATATAATAACTTAATAAATCCCTCGAATTTCAAAAAAGTAGAATTATCCCCAAAAAATTGAAAAAAATCATATTTTTTCAATGACGATGCCTGATTTCTAAGGAAATTTTTAAAATATCGTAAACATACAAATTGAATCTTACTTAGAATCCAAAATGGAGAAATGAATATATAGAATTTTCCACCAAAAAATTGAAAAAAATCATATTTTTTCAATGACAATTCCTGATTTCCAAAGAAATATTTAAAATATCGTAAATATCCAAATTAAATCTTAATTAGAATCCAAAATGGAAAAAATTAATATATAATAACTTAATAAATCCCTCGAATTTCAAAAAAGTAGAATTATCCCCAAAAAATTGAAAAAAATCATATTTTTTCAATGACGATGCCTGATATTCCAAGGAAACTTTTTAAATATCGTAAACATCCAAATTGAATCTTAATTACAATCCAAAATGGTATAAATTAATATATAATAACTAAATAAATCCCTCGTATTTGTAATCCTATTCATGGATATTTATGGCAATTCAAATTTTTCAATTTTCTTCTAAAATCACGAGATAGTCTGTTATTAAACGATGTCAGATAAAAATTAAAATAACCCAGCAGGTTCAAATTTCAAATTTATTTTAATATTATTATTATTTTAAAAACTTTTAATCATTACGGACATAGATACTTTATAAATTGTTTTTTTCATTTTAATATATTGGAAAGGATAAATAAAAAAAATAACATTCCTATAGATATTAATTATAATCCGGATTGTATTGTAAATTTAAAATAATAATTGTTATATTTTCATATTTATTATTTAGTTAAATAGAAATTATCCCATTCATGAGAGCAATTGTTTTCAGGGAGCTGAAAAGAATCGGATGATATAAGTACGACATCGAGTTCGGCCATCGGCTGGCTGCGAGTTGGCTCCCCATTTAAAACTTCGAGGTCAGTATCTATATTTATCTAGTAGTATATTATAAAATAATTTTAGTGATTTATTCAAAAAAATCAATCTTATGTATGGTTTTGTTTTGTTTTGTTACATGTAACATCATTTGTCCTGGCGATAATTTGGTTCATCTTCAACTTGGAAAAATGTTTTTCTACCCTCGACTTGATTAACAGCCCACCAAATGTGAGAATTCAACACCTTTATTTTTTATGGCACAAATAGTTCGTTTTTTGATATTTGAATTAATAAGGGCAAAATTGATATAATTTTTGTTATTACATTTCAATATTTAAAAAAAAAATAAAAATTATTTTTTTAAATTTTTATTCAATTAAATAAAGTAATTTTTATTTCAATTTTAAATAATATGTAATAAATATTTTACTAGACTACTAGTTTAGGAAAAGGTGTTTTATTAACATTTTTATTAAATAAAACCCCTTTTAGAGTATTTGACATTTAGTGAGTGGGTGGAGTGGGATATGTGCCATAAATATGTTATGATTGCATGTGTATTGTGCATGAATTGTTTCCCAAGTCGTCTATTGATGACAATACCCTGGTTTGTGTACAGTTATGTGTATCTCTTAGAGTGATTTTGATGTGGCTCTATGTTCTCGATCAGACATTTGGGAAGGTAGTACAACAATGTTCCTTAATGGGAATATCCCGAAGGATGTATTGACTGCCTTATCGCTAGGGTTAACTTTCTTTCATGGGTGACCCGCCCATTATGGCGGGGCCTATGAATCCCCGGTTAGGTAGGATGTTTTCTCTTACAGGTTGCCTCAAATGTGGTGTTCAGACATAATCCAAAAATTCAAAACCACTCTCAGCTGATCCACAGAAACTCACAAACACCTCCCCAATTAATCTATTTTCTTTTCCCAATTTTTTTTTTCTTCTTCTTCTTCTAAGCGTCGCATTCCCTCGAACAATAAAATACATTTTAGACCATACTGTGTCTAACCGCGTTTCGGTAGTGCTTTTCATTTTTTTTTTTTTTTTTTTTCATCGTTTCCGCGATCGCGATCTTTTCTAGCAAGGAGAGCGTCTCGTGAAGATAGAAGATAGAAAAAATTGTTAGATGGCCATCTGAGCCATAGAATTAGGTCTGGGATAGAATAGATTGATTAGGGAAGACATCATTGCGTAACCAAGCAGTCTCCACGGTTAGTATTTTCATTGTATAGTTTACATACATTCTTAAAACGTTAGAGTCTCATTAATAATATAATACATTTAGTCAACTATATAATAATTTATGAACATTTCTTTTTCTTTTCATATTTTGAAGAGCATCAAGAAGAAACGGGTGGTTGGTTTGTGGGGGCAGAGATTCAACGCATCTCTTCATAATGACGGCGAGGCTTCTCAACGGTGAATTGAAATTTTATTTCTATAATATTTAATGAAATAATTTCAATATGTTTGAAAATAATTAAAATTTCAGAATTTTTAAATGAAATCACTAAACTAATTATGAATCTATTATTTCTTGTTTTTAGATTTACATTGAATGGAATGGAGCGAGCATAAGATTTCATATACCTAATATGATGAAGGTTACTAAAAAGGAAAATAAAAAAACAATACTCAATCAATGGGTAAGAGTTTTATTTATTTTTTCTACTATTTAAATAATTAATATTGAAATATTATTTTAACTTTTAAAATATCACCTACAAGAACGCTTACTGTCCAAAATTTTATGTATAATCAATCCTATTTCTATGATAGTAGATATCCTCCAATTTCTATTAAATAATATTCAATATAAATATTCATTGAATTAAATTAAATTTAAAATATTAATGATGCTATAGATCAGGGCTTCTTAAACTTTTTTATATAGCGACCCCCTTCAAGCTTAGGAAATTTTAAACGACCCCCTCCTCCATATAATGAAATATATATTAACCGTAGATGTAGATGTAATATCGCACTATTATACAATGTAAATAAAATAAGGATTAAAGAATACATACCCATTCATTTCACATATATATAATTTAATAATTTTAAAATTTTATTTATAATGATTCAAAAGTATCAGATCTTTGCGACCCGCTTTCAGTAGTCTCGCGACCCCCCAGGGGGGTCGCGACCCACAGTTTAAGAACCCCTGCTATAGATTATAGAAATTTCTATAAAATGATAAGATATAAATAAAAAGACTTATTAAAAACATTCTTTGACTATTCTTCTTCATCTTCTTCAATTATTAATTTTTTAAGTTTAAAACAAGTTTTAATTAAATTTTAAATTATTATCATATGTTTGATCTATCACCATTAGATGATGATGTTCGTACCCGTGGATGATTCTGTCTTGACTCTACTCTCTGGTCACTAAGAAATGATGGAAGAAGCTAATAAGAAGCTAATAAGCGCATGCACAACCAGTGAGTAGAATGATGAATACAATATCGTTTCAAAATATCAAATCCAGATATATAAAATGTTTAATTTCTTGTATAGATATTTCTAGAGTTTTTTACATTGATGAATTTATAAAGATACTACACGCGTATATTAAATTACTAAGTGAAATGGTTTGTTAATTTTTTAGTCCTAATTGATGTGCACCATTGCATAAACAAGAGAGAGAGAGAGAGAGATTGACAACATAATGACTTCCAGATCATCGTCAACATACATCGGGCTATTGCAAGGGGGTGAAACCCCCCCCCGTAAGTATTTGTTTAAGATATTTAAATATTATTCTACTCTATTTTCAATCTTAATAAATATGTCTTTTATTTTTCTTGTTTTTCATGTAACCTCGATCAATGTTGTTGTTTCACTTTTACGGTTTCATCAAAAAGATGAGTAGATTTCCAATAAATGAATTATTCCAGGAAAACATTATTTCATATTAGTCTTTGTTTTACAGGGATTGAAGACGATGATACTGTTGAATAATCAATACATTGTAAGTATTGTATATGTAAAAAATTGAAAAAAAAAATCATATTTTATCTACCGCAATCCATATTTTCTAAGGAAAGTTTTAAAATATCGTAAACATACAAATTGAATCTTAATTAGAATCCAAAATGGTATAAATTAATATATAAAAAGTTAAAAAATCCCTTGTATTTACCAAAAGTAGAAATTTCCCTAAAAAAATTGAAAAAAATCATATTTTTTCAATGACAATTCCTGATTTCCAAAGAAATATTTAAAATATCGTAAATATCCAAATTAAATCTTAATTAGAATCCAAAATGGTAAAAATTAATATATAATAACTTAATAAATCCCTCGAATTTCAAAAAAGTAGAATTATCCCCAAAAAATTGAAAAAAATCATATTTTTTCAATGACGATGCCTGATTTCTAAGGAAATTTTTAAAATATCGTAAACATACAAATTGAATCTTACTTAGAATCCAAAATGGAGAAATGAATATATAGAATTTTCCACCAAAAAATTGAAAAAAATCATATTTTTTCAATGACAATTCCTGATTTCCAAAGAAATATTTAAAATATCGTAAATATCCAAATTAAATCTTAATTAGAATCCAAAATGGAAAAAATTAATATATAATAACTTAATAAATCCCTCGAATTTCAAAAAAGTAGAATTATCCCCAAAAAATTGAAAAAAATCATATTTTTTCAATGACGATGCCTGATATTCCAAGGAAACTTTTTAAATATCGTAAACATCCAAATTGAATCTTAATTACAATCCAAAATGGTATAAATTAATATATAATAACTAAATAAATCCCTCGTATTTGTAATCCTATTCATGGATATTTATGGCAATTCAAATTTTTCAATTTTCTTCTAAAATCACGAGATAGTCTGTTATTAAACGATGTCAGATAAAAATTAAAATAACCCAGCAGGTTCAAATTTCAAATTTATTTTAATATTATTATTATTTTAAAAACTTTTAATCATTACGGACATAGATACTTTATAAATTGTTTTTTTCATTTTAATATATTGGAAAGGATAAATAAAAAAAATAACATTCCTATAGATATTAATTATAATCCGGATTGTATTGTAAATTTAAAATAATAATTGTTATATTTTCATATTTATTATTTAGTTAAATAGAAATTATCCCATTCATGAGAGCAATTGTTTTCAGGGAGCTGAAAAGAATCGGATGATATAAGTACGACATCGAGTTCGGCCATCGGCTGGCTGCGAGTTGGCTCCCCATTTAAAACTTCGAGGTCAGTATCTATATTTATCTAGTAGTATATTATAAAATAATTTTAGTGATTTATTCAAAAAAATCAATCTTATGTATGGTTTTGTTTTGTTTTGTTACATGTAACATCATTTGTCCTGGCGATAATTTGGTTCATCTTCAACTTGGAAAAATGTTTTTCTACCCTCGACTTGATTAACAGCCCACCAAATGTGAGAATTCAACACCTTTATTTTTTATGGCACAAATAGTTCGTTTTTTGATATTTGAATTAATAAGGGCAAAATTGATATAATTTTTGTTATTACATTTCAATATTTAAAAAAAAAATAAAAATTATTTTTTTAAATTTTTATTCAATTAAATAAAGTAATTTTTATTTCAATTTTAAATAATATGTAATAAATATTTTACTAGACTACTAGTTTAGGAAAAGGTGTTTTATTAACATTTTTATTAAATAAAACCCCTTTTAGAGTATTTGACATTTAGTGAGTGGGTGGAGTGGGATATGTGCCATAAATATGTTATGATTGCATGTGTATTGTGCATGAATTGTTTCCCAAGTCGTCTATTGATGACAATACCCTGGTTTGTGTACAGTTATGTGTATCTCTTAGAGTGATTTTGATGTGGCTCTATGTTCTCGATCAGACATTTGGGAAGGTAGTACAACAATGTTCCTTAATGGGAATATCCCGAAGGATGTATTGACTGCCTTATCGCTAGGGTTAACTTTCTTTCATGGGTGACCCGCCCATTATGGCGGGGCCTATGAATCCCCAGTTAGGTAGGATGTTTTCTCTTACAGGTTGCCTCAAATGTGGTGTTCAGACATAATCCAAAAATTCAAAACCACTCTCAGCTGATCCACAGAAACTCACAAACACCTCCCCAATTAATCTATTTTCTTTTCCCAATTTTTTTTTTCTTCTTCTTCTTCTAAGCGTCGCATTCCCTCGAACAATAAAATACATTTTAGACCATACTGTGTCTAACCGCGTTTCGGTAGTGCTTTTCATTTTTTTTTTTTTTTTTTTCATCGTTTCCACGATCGCGATCTTTTCTAGCAAGGAGAGCGTCTCGTGAAGATAGAAGATAGAAAAAATTGTTAGATGGCCATCTGAGCCATAGAATTAGGTCTGGGATAGAATAGATTGATTAGGGAAGACATCATTGCGTAACCAAGCAGTCTCCACGGTTAGTATTTTCATTGTATAGTTTACATACATTCTTAAAACGTTAGAGTCTCATTAATAATATAATACATTTAGTCAACTATATAATAATTTATGAACATTTCTTTTTCTTTTCATATTTTGAAGAGCATCAAGAAGAAACGGGTGGTTGGTTTGTGGGGGCAGAGATTCAACGCATCTCTTCATAATGACGGCGAGGCTTCTCAACGGTGAATTGAAATTTTATTTCTATAATATTTAATGAAATAATTTCAATATGTTTGAAAATAATTAAAATTTCAGAATTTTTAAATGAAATCACAAAACTAATTATGAATCTATTATTTCTTGTTTTTAGATTTACATTGAATGGAATGGAGCGAGCATAAGATTTCATATACCTAATATGATGAAGGTTACTAAAAAGGAAAATAAAAAAACAATACTCAATCAATGGGTAAGAGTTTTATTTATTTTTTCTACTATTTAAATAATTAATATTGAAATATTATTTTAACTTTTAAAATATCACCTACAAGAACGCTTACTGTCCAAAATTTTATGTATAATCAATCCTATTTCTATGATAGTAGATATCCTCCAATTTCTATTAAATAATATTCAATATAAATATTCATTGAATTAAATTAAATTTAAAATATTAATGATGCTATAGATCAGGGCTTCTTAAACTTTTTTATATAGCGACCCCCTTCAAGCTTAGGAAATTTTAAACGACCCCCTCCTCCATATAATGAAATATATATTAACCGTAGATGTAGATGTAATATCGCACTATTATACAATGTAAATAAAATAAGGATTAAAGAATACATACCCATTCATTTCACATATATATAATTTAATAATTTTAAAATTTTATTTATAATGATTCAAAAGTATCAGATCTTTGCGACCCGCTTTCAGTAGTCTCGCGACCCCCCAGGGGGGTCGCGACCCACAGTTTAAGAACCCCTGCTATAGATTATAGAAATTTCTATAAAATGATAAGATATAAATAAAAAGACTTATTAAAAACATTCTTTGACTATTCTTCTTCATCTTCTTCAATTATTAATTTTTTAAGTTTAAAACAAGTTTTAATTAAATTTTAAATTATTATCATATGTTTGATCTATCACCATTAGATGATGATGTTCGTACCCGTGGATGATTCTGTCTTGACTCTACTCTCTGGTCACTAAGAAATGATGGAAGAAGCTAATAAGAAGCTAATAAGCGCATGCACAACCAGTGAGTAGAATGATGAATACAATATCGTTTCAAAATATCAAATCCAGATATATAAAATGTTTAATTTCTTGTATAGATATTTCTAGAGTTTTTTACATTGATGAATTTATAAAGATACTACACGCGTATATTAAATTACTAAGTGAAATGGTTTGTTAATTTTTTAGTCCTAATTGATGTGCACCATTGCATAAACAAGAGAGAGAGAGAGAGAGATTGACAACATAATGACTTCCAGATCATCGTCAACATACATCGGGCTATTGCAAGGGGGTGAAACCCCCCCGTAAGTATTTGTTTAAGATATTTAAATATTATTCTACTCTATTTTCAATCTTAATAAATATGTCTTTTATTTTTCTTGTTTTTCATGTAACCTCGATCAATGTTGTTGTTTCACTTTTACGGTTTCATCAAAAAGATGAGTAGATTTCCAATAAATGAATTATTCCAGGAAAACATTATTTCATATTAGTCTTTGTTTTACAGGGATTGAAGACGATGATACTGTTGAATAATCAATACATTGTAAGTATTGTATATGTAAAAAATTGAAAAAAAAAATCATATTTTATCTACCGCAATCCATATTTTCTAAGGAAAGTTTTAAAATATCGTAAACATACAAATTGAATCTTAATTAGAATCCAAAATGGTATAAATTAATATATAAAAAGTTAAAAAATCCCTTGTATTTACCAAAAGTAGAAATTTCCCTAAAAAAATTGAAAAAAATCATATTTTTTCAATGACAATTCCTGATTTCCAAAGAAATATTTAAAATATCGTAAATATCCAAATTAAATCTTAATTAGAATCCAAAATGGTAAAAATTAATATATAATAACTTAATAAATCCCTCGAATTTCAAAAAAGTAGAATTATCCCCAAAAAATTGAAAAAAATCATATTTTTTCAATGACGATGCCTGATATTCCAAGGAAACTTTTTAAATATCGTAAACATCCAAATTGAATCTTAATTACAATCCAAAATGGTATAAATTAATATATAATAACTAAATAAATCCCTCGTATTTGTAATCCTATTCATGGATATTTATGGCAATTCAAATTTTTCAATTTTCTTCTAAAATCACAAGATAGTCTGTTATTAAACGATGTCAGATAAAAATTAAAATAACCCAGCAGGTTCAAATTTCAAATTTATTTTAATATTATTATTATTTTAAAAACTTTTAATCATTACGGACATAGATACTTTATAAATTGTTTTTTTCATTTTAATATATTTGAAAGGATAAATAAAAAAAATAACATTCCTATAGATATTAATTATAATCCGGATTGTATTGTAAATTTAAAATAATAATTGTTATATTTTCATATTTATTATTTAGTTAAATAGAAATTATCCCATTCATGAGAGCAATTGTTTTCAGGGAGCTGAAAAGAATCGGATGATATAAGTACGACATCGAGTTCGGCCATCGGCTAGCTGCGAGTTGGCTCCCCATTTAAAACTTCGAGGTCAGTATCTATATTTATCTAGTAGTATATTATAAAATAATTTTAGTGATTTATTCAAAAAAATCAATCTTATGTATGGTTTTGTTTTGTTTTGTTACATGTAACATCATTTGTCCTGGCGATAATTTGGTTCATCTTCAACTTGGAAAAATGTTTTTCTACCCTCGACTTGATTAACAGCCCACCAAATGTGAGAATTCAACACCTTTATTTTTTATGGCACAAATAGTTCGTTTTTTGATATTTGAATTAATAAGGGCAAAATTGATATAATTTTTGTTATTACATTTCAATATTTAAAAAAAAAATAAAAATTATTTTTTTAAATTTTTATTCAATTAAATAAAGTAATTTTTATTTCAATTTTAAATAATATGTAATAAATATTTTACTAGACTACTAGTTTAGGAAAAGGTGTTTTATTAACATTTTTATTAAATAAAACCCCTTTTAGAGTATTTGACATTTAGTGAGTGGGTGGAGTGGGATATGTGCCATAAATATGTTATGATTGCATGTGTATTGTGCATGAATTGTTTCCCAAGTCGTCTATTGATGACAATACCCTGGTTTGTGTACAGTTATGTGTATCTCTTAGAGTGATTTTGATGTGGCTCTATGTTCTCGATCAGACATTTGGGAAGGTAGTACAACAATGTTCCTTAATGGGAATATCCCGAAGGATGTATTGACTGCCTTATCGCTAGGGTTAACTTTCTTTCATGGGTGACCCGCCCATTATGGCGGGGCCTATGAATCCCCGGTTAGGTAGGATGTTTTCTCTTACAGGTTGCCTCAAATGTGGTGTTCAGACATAATCCAAAAATTCAAAACCACTCTCAGCTGATCCACAGAAACTCACAAACACCTCCCCAATTAATCTATTTTCTTTTCCCAATTTTTTTTTTCTTCTTCTTCTTCTAAGCGTCGCATTCCCTCGAACAATAAAATACATTTTAGACCATACTGTGTCTAACCGCGTTTCGGTAGTGCTTTTCATTTTTTTTTTTTTTTTTTTCATCGTTTCCGCGATCGCGATCTTTTCTAGCAAGGAGAGCGTCTCGTGAAGATAGAAGATAGAAAAAATTGTTAGATGGCCATCTGAGCCATAGAATTAGGTCTGGGATAGAATAGATTGATTAGGGAAGACATCATTGCGTAACCAAGCAGTCTCCACGGTTAGTATTTTCATTGTATAGTTTACATACATTCTTAAAACGTTAGAGTCTCATTAATAATATAATACATTTAGTCAACTATATAATAATTTATGAACATTTCTTTTTCTTTTCATATTTTGAAGAGCATCAAGAAGAAACGGGTGGTTGGTTTGTGGGGGCAGAGATTCAACGCATCTCTTCATAATGACGGCGAGGCTTCTCAACGGTGAATTGAAATTTTATTTCTATAATATTTAATGAAATAATTTCAATATGTTTGAAAATAATTAAAATTTCAGAATTTTTAAATGAAATCACAAAACTAATTATGAATCTATTATTTCTTGTTTTTAGATTTACATTGAATGGAATGGAGCGAGCATAAGATTTCATATACCTAATATGATGAAGGTTACTAAAAAGGAAAATAAAAAAACAATACTCAATCAATGGGTAAGAGTTTTATTTATTTTTTCTACTATTTAAATAATTAATATTGAAATATTATTTTAACTTTTAAAATATCACCTACAAGAACGCTTACTGTCCAAAATTTTATGTATAATCAATCCTATTTCTATGATAGTAGATATCCTCCAATTTCTATTAAATAATATTCAATATAAATATTCATTGAATTAAATTAAATTTAAAATATTAATGATGCTATAGATCAGGGCTTCTTAAACTTTTTTATATAGCGACCCCCTTCAAGCTTAGGAAATTTTAAACGACCCCCTCCTCCATATAATGAAATATATATTAACCGTAGATGTAGATGTAATATCGCACTATTATACAATGTAAATAAAATAAGGATTAAAGAATACATACCCATTCATTTCACATATATATAATTTAATAATTTTAAAATTTTATTTATAATGATTCAAAAGTATCAGATCTTTGCGACCCGCTTTCAGTAGTCTCGCGACCCCCCAGGGGGGTCGCGACCCACAGTTTAAGAACCCCTGCTATAGATTATAGAAATTTCTATAAAATGATAAGATATAAATAAAAAGACTTATTAAAAACATTCTTTGACTATTCTTCTTCATCTTCTTCAATTATTAATTTTTTAAGTTTAAAACAAGTTTTAATTAAATTTTAAATTATTATCATATGTTTGATCTATCACCATTAGATGATGATGTTCGTACCCGTGGATGATTCTGTCTTGACTCTACTCTCTGGTCACTAAGAAATGATGGAAGAAGCTAATAAGAAGCTAATAAGCGCATGCACAACCAGTGAGTAGAATGATGAATACAATATCGTTTCAAAATATCAAATCCAGATATATAAAATGTTTAATTTCTTGTATAGATATTTCTAGAGTTTTTTACATTGATGAATTTATAAAGATACTACACGCGTATATTAAATTACTAAGTGAAATGGTTTGTTAATTTTTTAGTCCTAATTGATGTGCACCATTGCATAAACAAGAGAGAGAGAGAGAGAGATTGACAACATAATGACTTCCAGATCATCGTCAACATACATCGGGCTATTGCAAGGGGGTGAAACCCCCCCCCGTAAGTATTTGTTTAAGATATTTAAATATTATTCTACTCTATTTTCAATCTTAATAAATATGTGTTTTATTTTTCTTGTTTTTCATGTAACCTCGATCAATGTTGTTGTTTCACTTTTACGGTTTCATCAAAAAGATGAGTAGATTTCCAATAAATGAATTATTCCAGGAAAACATTATTTCATATTAGTCTTTGTTTTACAGGGATTGAAGACGATGATACTGTTGAATAATCAATACATTGTAAGTATTTTATATGTAAAAAATTGAAAAAAAAAATCATATTTTATCTACCGCAATCCATATTTTCTAAGGAAAGTTTTAAAATATCGTAAACATACAAATTGAATCTTAATTAGAATCCAAAATGGTATAAATTAATATATAAAAAGTTAAAAAATCCCTTGTATTTACCAAAAGTAGAAATTTCCCTAAAAAAATTGAAAAAAATCATATTTTTTCAATGACAATTCCTGATTTCCAAAGAAATATTTAAAATATCGTAAATATCCAAATTAAATCTTAATTAGAATCCAAAATGGTAAAAATTAATATATAATAACTTAATAAATCCCTCGAATTTCAAAAAAGTAGAATTATCCCCAAAAAATTGAAAAAAATCATATTTTTTCAATGACGATGCCTGATTTCTAAGGAAATTTTTAAAATATCGTAAACATACAAATTGAATCTTAATTACAATCCAAAATGGAGAAATGAATATATAGAATTTTCCACCAAAAAATTGAAAAAAATCATATTTTTTCAATGACAATTCCTGATTTCCAAAGAAATATTTAAAATATCGTAAATATCCAAATTAAATCTTAATTAGAATCCAAAATGGTAAAAATTAATATATAATAACTTAATAAATCCCTCGAATTTCAAAAAAGTAGAATTATCCCCAAAAAATTGAAAAAAATCATATTTTTTCAATGACGATGCCTGATATTCCAAGGAAACTTTTTAAATATCGTAAACATCCAAATTGAATCTTAATTACAATCCAAAATGGTATAAATTAATATATAATAACTAAATAAATCCCTCGTATTTGTAATCCTATTCATGGATATTTATGGCAATTCAAATTTTTCAATTTTCTTCTAAAATCACGAGATAGTCTGTTATTAAACGATGTCAGATAAAAATTAAAATAACCCAGCAGGTTCAAATTTCAAATTTATTTTAATATTATTATTATTTTAAAAACTTTTAATCATTACGGACATAGACACTTTATAAATTGTTTTTTTCATTTTAATATATTGGAAAGGATAAATAAAAAAAATAACATTCCTATAGATATTAATTATAATCCGGATTGTATTGTAAATTTAAAATAATAATTGTTATATTTTCATATTTATTATTTAGTTAAATAGAAATTATCCCATTCATGAGAGCAATTGTTTTCAGGGAGCTGAAAAGAATCGGATGATATAAGTACGACATCGAGTTCGGCCATCGGCTGGCTGCGAGTTGGCTCCCCATTTAAAACTTCGAGGTCAGTATCTATATTTATCTAGTAGTATATTATAAAATAATTTTAGTGATTTATTCAAAAAAATCAATCTTATGTATGGTTTTGTTTTGTTTTGTTACATGTAACATCATTTGTCCTGGCGATAATTTGGTTCATCTTCAACTTGGAAAAATGTTTTTCTACCCTCGACTTGATTAACAGCCCACCAAATGTGAGAATTCAACACCTTTATTTTTTATGGCACAAATAGTTCGTTTTTTGATATTTGAATTAATAAGGGCAAAATTGATATAATTTTTGTTATTACATTTCAATATTTAAAAAAAAAATAAAAATTATTTTTTTAAATTTTTATTCAATTAAATAAAGTAATTTTTATTTCAATTTTAAATAATATGTAATAAATATTTTACTAGACTACTAGTTTAGGAAAAGGTGTTTTATTAACATTTTTATTAAATAAAACCCCTTTTAGAGTATTTGACATTTAGTGAGTGGGTGGAGTGGGATATGTGCCATAAATATGTTATGATTGCATGTGTATTGTGCATGAATTGTTTCCCAAGTCGTCTATTGATGACAATACCCTGGTTTGTGTACAGTTATGTGTATCTCTTAGAGTGATTTTGATGTGGCTCTATGTTCTCGATCAGACATTTGGGAAGGTAGTACAACAATGTTCCTTAATGGGAATATCCCGAAGGATGTATTGACTGCCTTATCGCTAGGGTTAACTTTCTTTCATGGGTGACCCGCCCATTATGGCGGGGCCTATGAATCCCCAGTTAGGTAGGATGTTTTCTCTTACAGGTTGCCTCAAATGTGGTGTTCAGACATAATCCAAAAATTCAAAACCACTCTCAGCTGATCCACAGAAACTCACAAACACCTCCCCAATTAATCTATTTTCTTTTCCCAATTTTTTTTTTCTTCTTCTTCTTGTAAGCGTCGCATTCCCTCGAACAATAAAATACATTTTAGACCATACTGTGTCTAACCGCGTTTCGGTAGTGCTTTTCATTTTTTTTTTTTTTTTTTTCATCGTTTCCGCGATCGCGATCTTTTCTAGCAAGGAGAGCGTCTCGTGAAGATAGAAGATAGAAAAAATTGTTAGATGGCCATCTGAGCCATAGAATTAGGTCTGGGATAGAATAGATTGATTAGGGAAGACATCATTGCGTAACCAAGCAGTCTCCACGGTTAGTATTTTCATTGTATAGTTTACATACATTCTTAAAACGTTAGAGTCTCATTAATAATATAATACATTTAGTCAACTATATAATAATTTATGAACATTTCTTTTTCTTTTCATATTTTGAAGAGCATCAAGAAGAAACGGGTGGTTGGTTTGTGGGGGCAGAGATTCAACGCATCTCTTCATAATGACGGCGAGGCTTCTCAACGGTGAATTGAAATTTTATTTCTATAATATTTAATGAAATAATTTCAATATGTTTGAAAATAATTAAAATTTCAGAATTTTTAAATGAAATCACAAAACTAATTATGAATCTATTATTTCTTGTTTTTAGATTTACATTGAATGGAATGGAGCGAGCATAAGATTTCATATACCTAATATGATGAAGGTTACTAAAAAGGAAAATAAAAAAACAATACTCAATCAATGGGTAAGAGTTTTATTTATTTTTTCTACTATTTAAATAATTAATATTGAAATATTATTTTAACTTTTAAAATATCACCTACAAGAACGCTTACTGTCCAAAATTTTATGTATAATCAATCCTATTTCTATGATAGTAGATATCCTCCAATTTCTTTAAATAATATTCAATATAAATATTCATTGAATTAAATTAAATTTAAAATATTAATGATGCTATAGATCAGGGCTTCTTAAACTTTTTTATATAGCGACCCCCTTCAAGCTTAGGAAATTTTAAACGACCCCCTCCTCCATATAATGAAATATATATTAACCGTAGATGTAGATGTAATATCGCACTATTATACAATGTAAATAAAATAAGGATTAAAGAATACATACCCATTCATTTCACATATATATAATTTAATAATTTTAAAATTTTATTTATAATGATTCAAAAGTATCAGATCTTTGCGACCCGCTTTCAGTAGTCTCGCGACCCCCCAGGGGGGTCGCGACCCACAGTTTAAGAACCCCTGCTATAGATTATAGAAATTTCTATAAAATGATAAGATATAAATAAAAAGACTTATTAAAAACATTCTTTGACTATTCTTCTTCATCTTCTTCAATTATTAATTTTTTAAGTTTAAAACAAGTTTTAATTAAATTTTAAATTATTATCATATGTTTGATCTATCACCATTAGATGATGATGTTCGTACCCGTGGATGATTCTGTCTTGACTCTACTCTCTGGTCACTAAGAAATGATGGAAGAAGCTAATAAGAAGCTAATAAGCGCATGCACAACCAGTGAGTAGAATGATGAATACAATATCGTTTCAAAATATCAAATCCAGATATATAAAATGTTTAATTTCTTGTATAGATATTTCTAGAGTTTTTTACATTGATGAATTTATAAAGATACTACACGCGTATATTAAATTACTAAGTGAAATGGTTTGTTAATTTTTTAGTCCTAATTGATGTGCACCATTGCATAAACAAGAGAGAGAGAGAGAGAGATTGACAACATAATGACTTCCAGATCATCGTCAACATACATCGGGCTATTGCAAGGGGGTGAAACCCCCCCCCCCGTAAGTATTTGTTTAAGATATTTAAATATTATTCTACTCTATTTTCAATCTTAATAAATATGTCTTTTATTTTTCTTGTTTTTCATGTAACCTCGATCAATGTTGTTGTTTCACTTTTACGGTTTCATCAAAAAGATGAGTAGATTTCCAATAAATGAATTATTCCAGGAAAACATTATTTCATATTAGTCTTTGTTTTACAGGGATTGAAGACGATGATACTGTTGAATAATCAATACATTGTAAGTATTGTATATGTAAAAAATTGAAAAAAAAAATCATATTTTATCTACCGCAATCCATATTTTCTAAGGAAAGTTTTAAAATATCGTAAACATACAAATTGAATCTTAATTAGAATCCAAAATGGTATAAATTAATATATAAAAAGTTAAAAAATCCCTTGTATTTACCAAAAGTAGAAATTTCCCTAAAAAAATTGAAAAAAATCATATTTTTTCAATGACAATTCCTGATTTCCAAAGAAATATTTAAAATATCGTAAATATCCAAATTAAATCTTAATTAGAATCCAAAATGGTAAAAATTAATATATAATAACTTAATAAATCCCTCGAATTTCAAAAAAGTAGAATTATCCCCAAAAAATTGAAAAAAATCATATTTTTTCAATGACGATGCCTGATTTCTAAGGAAATTTTTAAAATATCGTAAACATACAAATTGAATCTTAATTACAATCCAAAATGGAGAAATGAATATATAGAATTTTCCACCAAAAAATTGAAAAAAATCATATTTTTTCAATGACAATTCCTGATTTCCAAAGAAATATTTAAAATATCGTAAATATCCAAATTAAATCTTAATTAGAATCCAAAATGGTAAAAATTAATATATAATAACTTAATAAATCCCTCGAATTTCAAAAAAGTAGAATTATCCCCAAAAAATTGAAAAAAATCATATTTTTTCAATGACGATGCCTGATATTCCAAGGAAACTTTTTAAATATCGTAAACATCCAAATTGAATCTTAATTACAATCCAAAATGGTATAAATTAATATATAATAACTAAATAAATCCCTCGTATTTGTAATCCTATTCATGGATATTTATGGCAATTCAAATTTTTCAATTTTCTTCTAAAATCACGAGATAGTCTGTTATTAAACGATGTCAGATAAAAATTAAAATAACCCAGCAGGTTCAAATTTCAAATTTATTTTAATATTATTATTATTTTAAAAACTTTTAATCATTACGGACATAGATACTTTATAAATTGTTTTTTTCATTTTAATATATTGGAAAGGATAAATAAAAAAAATAACATTCCTATAGATATTAATTATAATCCGGATTGTATTGTAAATTTAAAATAATAATTGTTATATTTTCATATTTATTATTTAGTTAAATAGAAATTATCCCATTCATGAGAGCAATTGTTTTCAGGGAGCTGAAAAGAATCGGATGATATAAGTACGACATCGAGTTCGGCCATCGGCTGGCTGCGAGTTGGCTCCCCATTTAAAACTTCGAGGTCAGTATCTATATTTATCTAGTAGTATATTATAAAATAATTTTAGTGATTTATTCAAAAAAATCAATCTTATGTATGGTTTTGTTTTGTTTTGTTACATGTAACATCATTTGTCCTGGCGATAATTTGGTTCATCTTCAACTTGGAAAAATGTTTTTCTACCCTCGACTTGATTAACAGCCCACCAAATGTGAGAATTCAACACCTTTATTTTTTATGGCACAAATAGTTCGTTTTTTGATATTTGAATTAATAAGGGCAAAATTGATATAATTTTTGTTATTACATTTCAATATTTTAAAAAAAAATAAAAATTATTTTTTTAAATTTTTATTCAATTAAATAAAGTAATTTTTATTTCAATTTTAAATAATATGTAATAAATATTTTACTAGACTACTAGTTTAGGAAAAGGTGTTTTATTAACATTTTTATTAAATAAAACCCCTTTTAGAGTATTTGACATTTAGTGAGTGGGTGGAGTGGGATATGTGCCATAAATATGTTATGATTGCATGTGTATTGTGCATGAATTGTTTCCCAAGTCGTCTATTGATGACAATACCCTGGTTTGTGTACAGTTATGTGTATCTCTTAGAGTGATTTTGATGTGGCTCTATGTTCTCGATCAGACATTTGGGAAGGTAGTACAACAATGTTCCTTAATGGGAATATCCCGAAGGATGTATTGACTGCCTTATCGCTAGGGTTAACTTTCTTTCATGGGTGACCCGCCCATTATGGCGGGGCCTATGAATCCCCAGTTAGGTAGGATGTTTTCTCTTACAGGTTGCCTCAAATGTGGTGTTCAGACATAATCCAAAAATTCAAAACCACTCTCAGCTGATCCACAGAAACTCACAAACACCTCCCCAATTAATCTATTTTCTTTTCCCAATTTTTTTTTTCTTCTTCTTCTTGTAAGCGTCGCATTCCCTCGAACAATAAAATACATTTTAGACCATACTGTGTCTAACCGCGTTTCGGTAGTGCTTTTCATTTTTTTTTTTTTTTTTTTCATCGTTTCCGCGATCGCGATCTTTTCTAGCAAGGAGAGCGTCTCGTGAAGATAGAAGATAGAAAAAATTGTTAGATGGCCATCTGAGCCATAGAATTAGGTCTGGGATAGAATAGATTGATTAGGGAAGACATCATTGCGTAACCAAGCAGTCTCCACGGTTAGTATTTTCATTGTATAGTTTACATACATTCTTAAAACGTTAGAGTCTCATTAATAATATAATACATTTAGTCAACTATATAATAATTTATGAACATTTCTTTTTCTTTTCATATTTTGAAGAGCATCAAGAAGAAACGGGTGGTTGGTTTGTGGGGGCAGAGATTCAACGCATCTCTTCATAATGACGGCGAGGCTTCTCAACGGTGAATTGAAATTTTATTTCTATAATATTTAATGAAATAATTTCAATATGTTTGAAAATAATTAAAATTTCAGAATTTTTAAATGAAATCACAAAACTAATTATGAATCTATTATTTCTTGTTTTTAGATTTACATTGAATGGAATGGAGCGAGCATAAGATTTCATATACCTAATATGATGAAGGTTACTAAAAAGGAAAATAAAAAAACAATACTCAATCAATGGGTAAGAGTTTTATTTATTTTTTCTACTATTTAAATAATTAATATTGAAATATTATTTTAACTTTTAAAATATCACCTACAAGAACGCTTACTGTCCAAAATTTTATGTATAATCAATCCTATTTCTATGATAGTAGATATCCTCCAATTTCTATTAAATAATATTCAATATAAATATTCATTGAATTAAATTAAATTTAAAATATTAATGATGCTATAGATCAGGGCTTCTTAAACTTTTTTATATAGCGACCCCCTTCAAGCTTAGGAAATTTTAAACGACCCCCTCCTCCATATAATGAAATATATATTAACCGTAGATGTAGATGTAATATCGCACTATTATACAATGTAAATAAAATAAGGATTAAAGAATACATACCCATTCATTTCACATATATATAATTTAATAATTTTAAAATTTTATTTATAATGATTCAAAAGTATCAGATCTTTGCGACCCGCTTTCAGTAGTCTCGCGACCCCCCAGGGGGGTCGCGACCCACAGTTTAAGAACCCCTGCTATAGATTATAGAAATTTCTATAAAATGATAAGATATAAATAAAAAGACTTATTAAAAACATTCTTTGACTATTCTTCTTCATCTTCTTCAATTATTAATTTTTTAAGTTTAAAACAAGTTTTAATTAAATTTTAAATTATTATCATATGTTTGATCTATCACCATTAGATGATGATGTTCGTACCCGTGGATGATTCTGTCTTGACTCTACTCTCTGGTCACTAAGAAATGATGGAAGAAGCTAATAAGAAGCTAATAAGCGCATGCACAACCAGTGAGTAGAATGATGAATACAATATCGTTTCAAAATATCAAATCCAGATATATAAAATGTTTAATTTCTTGTATAGATATTTCTAGAGTTTTTTACATTGATGAATTTATAAAGATACTACACGCGTATATTAAATTACTAAGTGAAATGGTTTGTTAATTTTTTAGTCCTAATTGATGTGCACCATTGCATAAACAAGAGAGAGAGAGAGAGAGATTGACAACATAATGACTTCCAGATCATCGTCAACATACATCGGGCTATTGCAAGGGGGTGAAACCCCCCCGTAAGTATTTGTTTAAGATATTTAAATATTATTCTACTCTATTTTCAATCTTAATAAATATGTCTTTTATTTTTCTTGTTTTTCATGTAACCTCGATCAATGTTGTTGTTTCACTTTTACGGTTTCATCAAAAAGATGAGTAGATTTCCAATAAATGAATTATTCCAGGAAAACATTATTTCATATTAGTCTTTGTTTTACAGGGATTGAAGACGATGATACTGTTGAATAATCAATACATTGTAAGTATTGTATATGTAAAAAATTGAAAAAAAAAATCATATTTTATCTACCGCAATCCATATTTTCTAAGGAAAGTTTTAAAATATCGTAAACATACAAATTGAATCTTAATTAGAATCCAAAATGGTATAAATTAATATATAAAAAGTTAAAAAATCCCTTGTATTTACCAAAAGTAGAAATTTCCCTAAAAAAATTGAAAAAAATCATATTTTTTCAATGACAATTCCTGATTTCCAAAGAAATATTTAAAATATCGTAAATATCCAAATTAAATCTTAATTAGAATCCAAAATGGTAAAAATTAATATATAATAACTTAATAAATCCCTCGAATTTCAAAAAAGTAGAATTATCCCCAAAAAATTGAAAAAAATCATATTTTTTCAATGACGATGCCTGATTTCTAAGGAAATTTTTAAAATATCGTAAACATACAAATTGAATCTTAATTACAATCCAAAATGGAGAAATGAATATATAGAATTTTCCACCAAAAAATTGAAAAAAATCATATTTTTTCAATGACAATTCCTGATTTCCAAAGAAATATTTAAAATATCGTAAATATCCAAATTAAATCTTAATTAGAATCCAAAATGGTAAAAATTAATATATAATAACTTAATAAATCCCTCGAATTTCAAAAAAGTAGAATTATCCCCAAAAAATTGAAAAAAATCATATTTTTTCAATGACGATGCCTGATATTCCAAGGAAACTTTTTAAATATCGTAAACATCCAAATTGAATCTTAATTACAATCCAAAATGGTATAAATTAATATATAATAACTAAATAAATCCCTCGTATTTGTAATCCTATTCATGGATATTTATGGCAATTCAAATTTTTCAATTTTCTTCTAAAATCACGAGATAGTCTGTTATTAAACGATGTCAGATAAAAATTAAAATAACCCAGCAGGTTCAAATTTCAAATTTATTTTAATATTATTATTATTTTAAAAACTTTTAATCATTACGGACATAGATACTTTATAAATTGTTTTTTTCATTTTAATATATTGGATAAATAAAAAAAATAACATTCCTATAGATATTAATTATAATCCGGATTGTATTGTAAATTTAAAATAATAATTGTTATATTTTCATATTTATTATTTAGTTAAATAGAAATTATCCCATTCATGAGAGCAATTGTTTTCAGGGAGCTGAAAAGAATCGGATGATATAAGTACGACATCGAGTTCGGCCATCGGCTGGCTGCGAGTTGGCTCCCCATTTAAAACTTCGAGGTCAGTATCTATATTTATCTAGTAGTATATTATAAAATAATTTTAGTGATTTATTCAAAAAAATCAATCTTATGTATGGTTTTGTTTTGTTTTGTTACATGTAACATCATTTGTCCTGGCGATAATTTGGTTCATCTTCAACTTGGAAAAATGTTTTTCTACCCTCGACTTGATTAACAGCCCACCAAATGTGAGAATTCAACACCTTTATTTTTTATGGCACAAATAGTTCGTTTTTTGATATTTGAATTAATAAGGGCAAAATTGATATAATTTTTGTTATTACATTTCAATATTTAAAAAAAAAATAAAAATTATTTTTTTAAATTTTTATTCAATTAAATAAAGTAATTTTTATTTCAATTTTAAATAATATGTAATAAATATTTTACTAGACTACTAGTTTAGGAAAAGGTGTTTTATTAACATTTTTATTAAATAAAACCCCTTTTAGAGTATTTGACATTTAGTGAGTGGGTGGAGTGGGATATGTGCCATAAATATGTTATGATTGCATGTGTATTGTGCATGAATTGTTTCCCAAGTCGTCTATTGATGACAATACCCTGGTTTGTGTACAGTTATGTGTATCTCTTAGAGTGATTTTGATGTGGCTCTATGTTCTCGATCAGACATTTGGGAAGGTAGTACAACAAT